>JAMXBB010000001.1:18632785-19120006 GCA_024138015.1 Lumnitzera littorea | reverse complement strand
CCCTCCTTTTGAACCCTAAGATCCCCTTTTATATGTGTATTTCACGGATTTTATTTTCGTCACCAGACACGGGCTGGGACATGGCCGTGTCCCCAGGCCGTGTAACTTTCTGCACAAAGGCAAAATTTCTGCACAACTTCAAAACTTCATAAATTCTTTGTTTGAACTCGGAATTGAGCGAAACTTGATTCCTTTTCTTCGTTTTTGAGCCTAGAACGCGTTTAAACCCTGAAATCAACATTTTACTCAATTAAATATCAATTTCTTTAAATAAAACCAAAAATGTACGGGAAATGCTATAAAATCACCATATAAAATATGTTTAAAATTAGAGTTATCAGTCATACCACCATAACCTAATTGACTTCAATAGAAATACTGTCTGAGCCAAAGGGAACATCACTCTAGACATGGAGCTTAGCAATGACAACCATGTGGTACAATGGCCAGTGGAGTTTGTCATGATTGACTATCCCTCTCCTTATAAAACTTTCTTGAGAAGACCAAGTCTGAATGCGTTCAGAGTTATCACATCCTCTTTTCACATAAAGGCTAAATTCTTGACCTTAATTGGGGTGGGAATATGTAGGTTTGATTAGAAGCTCTCACAAGAGCTATATGTTAAGGCCACCACAGACAATGGAGTCTTTACTCTAGAGCCCGACCCATAAAAGAAGCCGACGAAGAGGGGCAACCCAAGTGAAAAAACCGAAAAAGTCCAGATCAGTCCCTCTCTCAATAAGACTACAAAGGTTGAGATCGAGACTCCTCATAAGGTGAATGATGAAATTATTGCTCTCCTACAGGCCAACTCAGATAGGTCCACTTAATCGACATCAAATATGCCTAGGATCTCACCTAACTTAGTAACCCATAACCTTAACATTGACTGCACCACGTGGCTTGTCAAGTAAAAGAAGAGGCACTTCGCCCTAAAGAAGTAAGCTGCAATTAAGGAAGAAGTGCAAAAGTTACTCAAGGCTGGCTTTGTGAAGAAAGAGAAGTACATGACTTGACTAGCAAACATAGTGCCAGTTAAGAAGAAGACCAAGAAGTGGCGTATGTGCATCGATTGTATTGACCTCAATAAAGCCTGCTTGAAAGATTGCATCCCTCTCCCTAGGATTGACCAACTGGTTGACTCCATTTCGGGATACACTTTGCTGAGCTTCATAGACGCCTTCTCAGAGTATAATCAAATTAAGATGGACCTAAAGGATGAAGTCCATACTTCCTTCATCACAAACTTTAGCACATACTATTATATAGTGATGCTCTTTGATCTCAAAAATGCCGAGGCCACATACCAGCAGATGGTGATGAAGTTATTTAAACCCCAGATCGAGAGTAATATGGAGGTGTACATTGACAACATGATTGTCAAGTGTACGAAGCGAAGCGATCATGTCAAGGACTTCCAGGAAACTTTTGACCAAATGCAAACACATGACATGAAGTTAAACCCCTAAAAATGCGTCTTTAGGGTCGACTCTGGCCAATTCTTAAGCTTCCTGGTCACCCAAAGAGGTATTGAGGCCAATCCCTTGAAAATACATGCCAATAGGGAAATGAAGCCCCCTACCTCAATCCGTGACATACAAGAGCTCATCGGTATAGTGGTCGTATTGAGCAAGTTTTCTCGAAAAGTATAGACAAATGCGTCAAGTTCTTCAAGATCCTAAAAAATCTAAAGGGTTTTGAATGGACTCCAGAGTGTACCGCAACCTTCCAATAGTTCCAAGACTTCCTTATACATCCACCAATCTTCTCCAAGCTTGTATACGTGGAGGACCTACTCTTATATCTAGCCATGACCAACCGGGCACTCTCTTCCGTATTGGTCAAAGCAAAAAGAAGAGAGTACAAGCCCATATACTATGTTCGCCATATACTACATGGGCCTAAGGTCAAATATACCCAGGCAAAGAAGTTTTTCCTGGCCATCGTGATATCAGCACGTCGACTAAGGCCCTATTTCCAAGCACACCAAATCACCGTACTTACAAATCAACCCCTACACACCATGTTGCAAAAGCCTGATGGGTCTGGATGGATGATGAAGTATACAATGGAGCTAAGCATGTATGAAATCCAATATCAACTACGAATGACCTACAAAGCATAAGTGTTGGCCGATTTCGTGGTCAATTATACCAGAGAAGAGGAAGCACCATTGAGCAACGATAATCTAATGTGGACTCTTTATATTGATAGATCATCTACCTCGGGGGGTAAAGGTGCAGGTTTCGTAATAACCAGCCCGCACAACATCATTGTTTGCTATGTTGTCAAATTCGGATTCGACAGCAACAATAACGAGTCTAATTTTGAGGCCTTAATTGCCGGTCTCAAGTTAGCCAAAGAGATCAATGCAAAGCACCTAAACATTTTCTCGAACTCTATGCTAATCATTTAATAAGTCCAAGTTGAATATGAGGCTAGGGACAACACCATGGTAAGGTACTTAGACAAGGTGAAGATTCTTCTAGCTAAATTCCCTTCGTATACCATCACGAAGATCTCCCCACTTGAGAATTCAACGGCGGATTGGCTATCCAAACTCGCCTCTACAGGTATATGGGAGCCTAAGGTGAGGGACAGAAAGATCTACATAGAGTACCTTCCAAAGAAGAATATAGCTCCAAGCTCGATGGATATGCAAGTACTAACAATGACAACATCAAAGCCAAGCTAGTTGAATCCCATCCAGAGTTACTTAGAGTAGGGCATGCTCCTAGAAGACAAGAAAGAGGTAAATAAGTTGAGATATCACACCACTAACTACACATTGGTCAATGGCATCTTATACAGCAAGGGGGTCAACCTCCCCTTACTTAGATACTTCCGAGAAACTGAGGGCCTGTATGTCATAGAAGAGCTACATGCCAGAGTGTACAACAACCACATTCAGTCCTAAGCCCTTTACATTCGGTTGCTACGGCTTGAATACTACAGGCCTACCATGAGGCAAGATGCCAAAGCCATAGCCCATAAGTGCCCCTAATGTTAAAAGCACTCTCCAATCAGCCACGCACCCAATAATAGTCTCTAACCCCTAACAAGCTAGTAGTCGTTCACCTAGTGGGGAATCGACATCCTTAGCCCATTCCTTAAAGCTTCGAGAGGTCAACAATTCATTATTGTCGCCATCAATTACTTCACCAAGTGAGTCAAAGCCAAAGCCTTAGAGAAGATCACGAAGAGGAGTATTGAGTCCTTTTGTCCAAAACAATATCCTCTCCTAATTTAGGGTCCCATATGCCCTCATCATAGACAATGGGCATCAATTCGACAACCCCAAGTTCAAGGACTTCTGCACCAAGCACCATATCATGACACACTTCACCACGGTCGCTCATCCCCAATTAAATGACTAAGTGGAGGCCACCAACCAGGTCATCCTCGACAATTAAAGAAGAGAGTTAACTCAGCCCACGGCGCATGGGAAAACGAATTGCCCAACATTTTGTAAGGGTACAAGACTACTTACTAGACTTTTACAGGCAAAACCCCCTTTCACTTGACGTTTGGTTCAGAGGTGATCCTCTCCATTGAACTCAAGCTTCCTAACATCCGTACCCAAAGCTTCAACACTCTTTTCAATGAGTCCCTACTTCAAGCTAGCATCAACATTATAAAGGAAATCAAAGACCTTGTGACTACTTATGTAATTGCTTACCAGCACTAACCAACCCAATATTACTATATACATAAGGAGTTTAAGGTCGACAACCTGGTTTACCAGAAGTTAGAGGCTACAAGTTTACAGGAAGGATAGGGCAAGTTGGCCCCCAATTAGAAAGACTTGGTAAGAGTAAGAAAAAGCTTGGGCAATGGAGCGTATAGATTGGAAAGGCTTAATGGTGAACTTATCCTTTGCACGTAAAATGTCGATAACCTTTGGCTTTATTTTGGTTAGTATATCATTATATAAATCACCTCAAAATTATGAATGAAAGTTACATTTTGCATGAGTTAATTTACAATTCTCTCTCTTACATCGAATCCTAACCCCTAAAGGACAAACAAACCTATTAATCAGGCAAGCAGGATCTCCACCTTAGGTAACCTTAGCAAGGGAAAACACCCTTTATACAGAGAAACTCCTAACAACTAGGTAGGTCAGAATGTTACCGACCTAACCCCTTCGAATAACCTCAATAAGGGGAAACATCTCTTGCATAGAGAAACTTCTAACACTAGGCAAGTCAAAACGCCACCAGCCTAACCCCCTCGAGTAACCTCAATACAAGGAAACACCCTTTAACTAGAGGAACTCCTATTTGCCAAGCAGGACGGAACACTACCAACCTGACAATGAGACCGTGTTACAACAAACCAAGCACAAAAGAAAGGAAAGAAAGTTTAGATACCTAATCAACAAATTTCATAAAGTTCAAATATTGAATTGACAAATTTCATTCATGAGGTTAAGTACAAGATTCTTGGGCCAGCATCTTGATCGGTAGTACAAGTAGAAGAAAAAAGAAAAACCAATGCCTTAGATCAACACTTTGGTGACTCCAAAAAATCCAATGCTTCCATCTACTCGAAGGGTCGATCCATCGATGGTCCCTAAGAAAAAGGGTCTTGGGCTAAAGTAGCCAAAGATTGCTGGCTAGCATCAATAGGAGGATCACCCCGACTTTAATCATCCTAAGAAGTACCTTCAAGGGTGACCTCCAGCTAAGCTTCCATGGTCGAGGTTAATGCAATTGTTTGTTGCTCGGATGAGGTAGCAAAAGGAGCGCCTTGGACGTAATCAGCCATTGGAGCAGCTTTCCTCTCCTGCGCTTTGATCACCCTCCTCCCTAGAGAGGTTGGGATGTTTAGGAAGTTGAGGAACCTCAGGTTAAGGTCAAAGTAACAAGAAAGGACCTCCTTCCTAGTGTAAAGAACACTATCGAGGGAAAGGTCCTTGAGATCGTCTAGCCATTCTTCTGTCATCTTATACTCCTTGACAGCCTTCTTGGCTATGATGTCACTAAGAGCCTCCCCACTTTTCATCTTAGAGATGAGCTCCTCTACCCCAGTAGTCCTCTTCTTGAGCTCCCTGATCTTTCACTCCAACTCTACTTTATGACCGACCAACTCCAATGAGGCGACCTTTACACCGTCACATTTCGATGCCTTCATTGCTAGCTTGGTCTATAGTTAAGAGATTGACGCCTTAAGCTTGACGTTCTCCCTCTTAAGGTCAACCTTGGCCCCTATCTCCTTATCTAGTTTTTAGGAAAAAAGAGCCTTGGTCCTCTATTTCTCCTCGAGCCAAGCCCTCAGGTCACCAGCCCTCCAAACTTTACCTTCAGCAACAGACTTCCTTTGTTTCGCATCCTCTAGATGCCCCTTCAACCTAACCACTAGCACATAAGAGCAACACAAGTGCTAGTTAGCTTTAATAAACTTATCTAAATACTTTCTTGAAGAGGACTTTGATTCTCTCAATTCCTTCCTGGCCTTATACAATGCCTTTCTGGCATCCTTTACCTCCTTCCAAACAACATCGTAGTTGCTTAGCTAGAGCAGCACCTATCCATGATACTGCAAAAGAAAGCAAATTGAAGTTAATACGATAATAATAAAGAAAGACTCCAATGGCATACAACAATGGCTCACCTGCTGGATGAGTGAGCTTAGGTAACCTACCATCTCCATTAGGTTGCCCCCTCCCACCATCGACATCCCCTCGAGGATCGCCTAGTCGTTAGGGGTATAAGACCTTAGTGAGGCTTGATAGCTGAGAGTTCGGTATTGCAACATTACGTCATTGCCTCGAATCTCCCACTTTGACCTCAAGATCTTTACCCTAATCTTATTAGTCTTAACCTCGGAGGTATGATGGGGGAGCACTTCATTTGTTGAGACGTATAAGACCTCCTTGAATGAGTGTAACTCAATCCTATGTATTAGAATTTGTTAAGGAGGTCAAAAAATTCATCCCCGACCTCATCGACACACTTGTAGGGATAAGCTGTTAGCCATTCATATAAAGCCATGCCCTACCGGTGCTTCATCAGGTTGTGTATAGAGGGACGGGCAGCCATCCCTAATAACTTTTTCCCTGTAAAGGGAAAACCAAGCAAATAGTAAGAAAAAAGAAAGTAAGACAAAGTCAAGAAACAAAACACTACTATTTACCGACTCTACCGTGACTGGCACGGACAAGGAAGATCCTTCCCCCATCTTATGAAAAGAGTCATCAGAGAAAGCACAACTACACACTAGCACAATTGACAAAGGTGTTCGTGAAAAAATGAACTTGTACCTTCAATCCACTTCTTCACTACATCCTTCTTTGTGCTAAGAAAGAGCTCAAAGATCGAATACCAGAAGTATCGCTCCACTATCTCCATAGCATTTATCTCATTGTCGCTTTGGAGGGCCATGAAAGCCTAAATCTCCTTTGTAGCCTCAGCATCGCTAGGGCCAAACTCCTTCTGAACCCTAGTTCGTCCACCTCGTCTAGAAATCTACCTTCTTGAGCAGCTTAACAACCATGTCCACAAAGCTGAAAAACTACTTCCTCCCTAGATGAGATTGGAGGTACAACTACACCACCCACCTACCCCCACCCCCACCCCAAACACTCTCCTACATGTAAAAGTAGTTGAAAAGCTCAAGGGTAGCCCTAATCACCAAAACTCACACAACGTTTGAAAGCCCTTCAATACATTTCACCCATTAGGAGGGACTTACGCCAGACTGCACCGACTAAAGTTAAAGAGTTCCTTCTTAAAGTTGCTCAAAGGGAGGCATTGCCTAAAATCCAGACACTTCTCAAACATTGTAAAATGCCTCCCCAACAGTAGGGCTATCCTCTCTTCCCTGCTTGGTAACCATACTATCCACCCAAGGATTGGCCTAACGACGAAGTTGCCCAAAATCCAATTAAGGGCAAAGGCCTTAGTCCCACTCATACGCCACTTGATACCTTGCCTCTCTTAGGCACGTCAAGCAAATCCTTAAGATGTGGCAAAGGGCATATACGTATACATCCTTAAGGATAGCGTTACTAAGCCTTATTCTATCTAAGGCCTCCTCCGCCATCCTGGTAGAGACATCAAATTATGCCAATAACAAGACTTCATCCTCTCCCATGGGGGGTAGATCACTCTTCATATCCTTAAAGTTAGTGAGGTTGAATTTTGATGCATTTGAAGGTATCTCATCAGTGCCAATCGACATGATGATTAGAGATAGGAGAGACAAAAGCTTCAAAGAGAAGTTTACAAAGAGTTTTAAAGAAGAGTCGATGAAGAAGAAGAAACTAGTTATAGTAAAGAGAATGCAAAAGAGTTGTTTTTTAGAACAATTATGGTATTTATATACCAAAAGCTTTAGGAAACGTATCAACAATTATAAGGATTTGTATCAGCATGAATCCCTTGGGATGCTACGATGTAGATACGTGGAGTTAGCTATTATCGGATGGTTATATTCAAAAGACAAAACGCATTCAACTGTATGCCTGCTTGCTGTAACAGGACGCCTATCACGTCAAATTAAATGCACTAAAAACAGGCATGATAAAGTTATGATTTGAAAAGTCGCTTCCATAAGAAGTTTTCCTAAGGTCCCTCCAACTTTTAAGAAGAGACTTACCCAATGCTCCAAGGACACTTCGGACCATTGCTCACAATGTTCTCACCTTAGCTCGCAGCACCTGCCTTAGCCTGTTACCTTAACATTGAAGGCACACGCCTTATCTTGGCCTAACAAAAGACACTGCTTGGACCTAAGAGGATGGAGCATTCGTGCCTCACCTTAGAACTGTCTCATGAACCTCTACCCAAAGGGCAATTTAATTGGATCCAATATACCTATCAAACCCCTCTACCTCGGCTTCACCACGACTTATATATCTCCACTTCAACTTCACGACAGGTCGAACACCTCCACCTCAACTTTGTTGAAGCTGGGGTGGCTTTGCCTAGGACTCCTACTTGACTAGATTGGCCACGCGTATGAGAAGCCCATTCTTCCCTCTTATTGCCTTCACTATGGTAATGAGACTATGGAGGAACAAGCTTTGATAGGGCCCTTTGGACCCAAGCCCAACCTGAACTACTCAGGCTCATTCCTACAACCATAGCCTCTCTTAGCCCAAGCCTAGAGTTTAACTTGCCAATTGAAACAACTCTCCAACGGCTATAAGTCTCCAAATAAAGCTAAAAGGCCAAGTTAACAGCCACTTCTTGACTTTCCAAACCATGTTGGCTACCACACGCTTACTCTCCCATACTTGCGGAAATAAATTCTGCCTGCTAACTACTTTCCAGCTGTCAGCACCACTCCTCTTTAAATATAAGGCCACCATGCAACAATAAAATACTTTACACTTTTCAAACTTGAGCCATCTCCTTACCTTCTAGCATTCACATTCTCCAAAACCTCTTGCTGACTTAAGTATCGGGGTGGCCACGCCGGACAACCTCCTGATTCCCCCTCACAATCTTCTATTTTGCAAGCTTTTCTACTCATGCAAAGCCCAATCAATACCGGTAGAATCTAGAGATGACGGTACCAATATCAATGATTTTCCTTATATAGTTATCATCGAAAGCGACAATACCACCATGTAAATTTTCGCTTTAGAAATCTTAGAGGTATAATGTATAGAGAAGTCACAGTCTAAACTGTCTTTAAAGTTGATTGCTTGTTTTTATTATTATTTTTTTTAGGTGAGATGGATATTACATTCACATACTAGTGTTTAGTATATTAAGCGAAATTTGAACAAGAAGCTCTTAAGGTACCCAACTCAATTACTGACAAGATCATAGCTCCATTGATCCTATTATTAGAAGACAATAGCCTAGAAGATCTATCTACAAAGTTTGACTCAAGAGTCTTTATCTCCTTACATAAGCCATATGATAATAAGTCTTATTGTAACAAATTCAAAGAAAAAGTTGACAATGCAAAAAATTCAATAAGATCTTTATCCTCCTTCTGTATCCAACCAACCAATGTATCAGCAACCATGTTGGTCTCCCTTGGCACCGCTTCAAGTTTCTAACCCCTTAGGAAGTAAAGCTGTACTTTATAAGCCATGATTACATTGTGATTGGATAATTTATGATTAGCAAAATCATGCAAAAGATAAGAAGACATAGCAACCAAAAGTAGATTTCTCAAAATGCAATAGGACATGTCCCAATATAGAGCCTACAATTCCATTTTTGGGATGTCCCAAGAACCAACATTCCTAGCATAGCTAAAGTTCAAGGTTGATTATTGCCTCAAGTACTAGTAGCTTAAATTAAATTACTTGGCTTTTGGTAGCCAAACAAGCTTAGGTCTAATACTACGGATAACATCCCTCTCTTAATTAATGACACCTTTCATTTGGACAAAAGGTCCATTAATATTAATATACCATGTGTTTTGATGAGTAGCTAAGAATTACCAATGATATTTAAAGGGGTGAAACACATATTTATTAACATTTGAAAAAAAATTACACAAATATGAATTATATAAAAAAAATTACAGAAATAATAACCATATATCGTATCTTTAAAATAAGATATTAATAATAACATGAACCTTACATTTAAGAAATATGATAATGGTAAAATACTTCGTATTTCAAAAATATGATATAGGTTTGGTTTAATTGGAAAAAATTAGATAGAAGATTAGTAATACAAGCATTATATCGTATTTAGAAAATATGACATATTAGTATCAGGCTATTATCATATTTAATAAATATGATATAACCTTGGTCTATAATAAATTAGGTTGTTTTTCTCGGTTACCCTCAAACGAGCATACTTTTGATTCAAGAAGAATTTTTCTTTTACATGTTTTCAAGGACTGATTTTTTAATGTTATAGCAAGGTAATTAGTAAGCTCGATTGATGTTGTTTTAGACTTAAAAAATACCCTTTAAGGCCTATTATCGACTTTTTTATTTTTAGGCGATATTTTATGCCATTTTAGGGATACTTTTTAGGTTTAAATGTCTTCTTTTTGTCCTTTCTTTTTTTTTTTTTTTTTTTACAAACAATTATTTAAGAAATAATAGAATTCTAAGTTGATTTTTTGCATTTCCTATATTATACATGTATTGTATATTGAAGATGCGATGTACTTAGAATTGCTTATATCATAAGCTTAGTATATTGGTAATTTTTTTTTAATTTTGATAATAAACAAGTAATTTTCTTATATTTAGATAAATATTAATAATAGTAGGGTCATATTTTTACGTATTAAAATTATATTAGTATTTATTCATCTACTCATCAAAACATGTTGCATCTTAGTACCATTAAATGCTTTCTCATTTGTTTGCATAATAGTTTCTCATAAAATGCCGCTTTTATTACAAATTAACAAGTGAAATTATGTTTGTCCTTAGGGTTATGCTTACGATAAATCATAGTTTCAGTTTAAGTACTTATGAGATTCTGCTAAAATGACCGGTATAAATTGCCTTGTCTTTAGTTTTTAGTCCTAATCCTGACTTATATGAAAGTACCCTCAGCTACTTAAAGATTATGCCTAGCTAATTTGAACAATTACTATAGCATTCAGATTTACGTTTCACGTAAATATTGCATTAATACTTCTTTTTCTCAGTTTTAATGAATTTCTTGTCAAGTTTCTCCTACATAATCTATTTCCATCATTTTCCATTGTCTCATAGCTAGATTTAGGAAACTAGTCTTCGTATTTTTCAAAATTTCGTTAGCTGTGACAAGTTTCACGTTTTGTTTGCTCGAGGATTTACATTCCTTCTTTTAGCATTTTAAAGTCCTTTACAGAATATAAAATAATCCATCTCTTCAATTTTGGACCTAAAAAACCCTAATAAAAATAAGTGAGAACGCAAAAAATAAGCTCGGAAAGTTACTTAGCGGGTAAAAGCTAATAATCTTTAAGGGAAGGTTTTAAAAAAAACTTAAAGCTCGGAGACATCTTGGGAAAATATAATTTAAGCTTAAAAGTCTAACAGACATGCTTCAACATATTTGGAATAAAAAAAAAAAATTGGACATAGCAGGTTGAACAGAGTCATCTAAAGTTTAATTCCTACCATCAAGAAGTGTATCTACAGAATTTGCAATATGAACAATAAAATTCAATCGCGGATTGCTTGGCAGCGCTTATTGATCTAGCCATTTAAGCAAGGGGTTGGATAACAGATATCATTACCACGTTTGTAATAAAAGGAAAGTTAAAAACAAAATGAGAGGCCTGGACATGCTACATTAGTTGTCACTAACCGACCACTGAAATAATTTTCATGTGATTTCTTTTAGTACTCATCAGGTCGGGGCAACATATAGGTATTTTAATATACCCGTTGTACTATGCGGTTATTAATGACTAATAGAAAGAGATAAAGCTAAGGTTTCTCCCATTAAACAATTTGGTGATTTCGACAATCGAACTGAGATGAGTTAAAGAATGTCCATGTATGAGTCACCAATCCACTCACTATATGTTTGTGACAAGCTTCTTGCTGCTTTAATAATGGTAAGAAAAGAAGTTTAAGGAGTTATTTTATTGTTGAGATCAAATGATTGTAGAATAAATTATAAAGGGCTGATGTCAAATTTGCACCCAAACTTTGAGTCATTTTACCATTAATTATCTGATTAACTATTTACATATTAATTTTAATATCCAATCGATGAATTTTCTATTGCTAAAATCAATAGCTAGTGTAAGTCCATTATACGCCGTTGGAAGAGGTGCCATTTCGGTTCAATGAATGCACAATACATGTCGTTTTCATGTATAAAAATCTATTTATGTATTGCCACGTTAGATGTTTAATTAAAAATAAAAGAAAACATTTGAGCATTACAGTTGAACTAAATATGCAAAAAATGAACAAAGTTTTTAAAAAAAAAAAAAAAAAAGGAAAGCAAGCAGAAATCCATTAAGACGGAAAAAAGAAGTCAGAAAAATTTCCAAAGCAACTCAACTATGAAAAATTCAGAGGAAAAACCCTAAGTCATTTTCAATCTTCTTCCCTTCCTCCATCTGCATCAATTCTCGACAGCAGGTTTTAACACAGCCCATCTCTAGACAAGAATTAGATCTTTGTAGTATTGAATTACTCAAACCCCTAGATCTATTCAAGTCCATGATATGTTCCCTTGACATCACCCACACTAATGAGAAATTTTAAAACTATTTTGTATTTAGGCCCTGACATCTATTGTGCCTTGTATAGATACAGTAAATGATGTTTTCAAGCCCATGGCTGGTTACTTTGATAGAGCAACAACATTACAGTAAGTGAGTGGCAACAATATACTACTGTACTACTAGCGATACATAATTAATTTTCTGATTACATGGATTTGATCAACCCAGCTAAGAGCTGGATAATAAAATAAGTAGCTACTCTGATTCGCCCTAGATTAGTCAGCATTTACCTATTCGTTGCAAAACCTAAGTATTGAACCTTTCAAATACTTGGAAACAGTCTCTAGTTGGAAAATCCCCGGTCAGCTCATGTCATGTAGATAGAATATTATTCACAAAATTCCTACCTACTGGCCAATAAGTTCCCCCCAGAAAATGACTTTTGAAAAAATTTGCATATCTCCTACCTAAACCTAATTTAATCTTTCCCGTGAAAGACTGGAATGCTATATGTTGGCTTCGTTCTTTCCTACCAGAAATCAATACCCAAACGTGAAGACTAATGGAAAATGACTTGCATTTGGTCACGAGCCACGACCCGACATAAAAGATGAGGTAGGAGACGTGCAAGCCATTTAAGATCACTCATTATCGGATGCTTATTCGGTTACCTACTCAAGAATTTGAATTCTTTACTTTCATGTGATCTTCAGTTTCATCTTCATTGTTCATGGCTTTTGTTATAAATTTTAAAATAAACGTTGTATCATTCGATATCCTTAGTATATTTGTTAAAAGTCTAAAATGAAAAACTATTCAACCTTTTTTAATATTGATTATAACAAGTAAATACGTAGAAATGTAAAGAGTTCTTATATTTAATAAAAGTTTTTTTAATATTTAACAATCAATATTATGATGTCATCTTTTTAAAAAAAATCTAAATAGTAGCAACCATTGATTTATAATTTTAGGAACTTTAAAATAATAAAAATTTTAAAGGATTCAAATCTTATAATCTAAGATACTAATTATCATTTTATTTTAAATATCATTTGAACACTTTGTGGTTATATATTTAACAACAAAATGATGGTTACAAGGTTCCTTGGCCTTGTATGTTTGACACATATCATACGAGAGGATTTAACCTCAAAACCACCGAATTTGGGCAATTACCCCCAAAAATCATATTTTTCAGATTAACTTTCTCTTGCGTTATGAGTGTGTCTTTACTTTGAAGGAAACTAACAATATTTAATGTTTCTTTTCGGGGGAAAAATAACGTTACAGAAAAAGGAGTTGAAAATTAGCACGAATTCAGAGCTAATGGCACAAATCACATTGTTCAAACTCTTTTCTTTTTTTTCTTTTTTATTTGAAGAAAAAAATAACGTTACACATAAAAAGGAGTTCGGAGCTAATGGCACAAAATTTGAATTTTGTTCTTATACTTGAATTTGATTGGATATAGACCAATCAATATATAGATGAAGGTGTCTCCAAACCAAGCGAAAATCAATTGCACATGTCGATACCTATCAACTTTCTTATATTGCCCAAAAGCAACGCAAGACTAAGATATAATCTTTTCTGGCATTTTTAAAATTTTTGTCGTTAAAAAACACGACAGCTCCATTTTCATATTTCTTAATGACACGTTTGACCGACGTGGCGACGTGATAAAGGTGGAACTCCCACCTATCCACCTATATGTACATCCAGTTCCGAAGTAACGATTCTGGAGAATTAATATTACTAAAAAAAGAAAAATTGCAATTCCTACGTAGAGTTAAAAGAATAGTCATTCTTTGAACTTTTCATAGTATATTCTCATACATGTTCATGAATATAATATCTCAAATTAACTATAAAGAATAAAAATTATTTGTCTAATCCATTTCAAAAAAATTACAATTATATTTCTTCATCTTATTCTAATCTGTAAACAAACAAAAAAAAATTAAAATTATATTTCTCTATCTTATTGTAATCTGTAAACAAGACGTGCCATTAATGTTTCCCTAACTTCAAAACCCTACCAAAGTAAATATATATATATATGAAAACATAATGTTCATATGATCTTTTTTTTTATATATTATATACGGTTAGAAATTTTTATGCGTTAATAAATTAATTAAAGAAAAAAAAAAAAGAAAAGAAAGCGTTCAAAATGTAGATACATCTTAACTTTCTTTTCCTCCGAATGCTACGCTAACCACTAGAGTGGTTAATCTTGTGATGATAATGTCAGGCTCATATGCAATAGGCAACAAACAAAGAAAACGAAGAAGAAGAAGAAGCAGAAGCAGCAACTTCACCATCCATATCCTCAGGATTTTAGGGCTCCAACCTGGAGGTACTTTATAAGTTACCACAGAATTACACAAAGGTTTAATCTTAAACTTATTTTTGTGTATTAGTAATCAGAAAAGGCACACTTACAATATATCAGATGCTTTTCAAATTACACACGTTACATTACGTAAGCTATACCCCATACATCTCTCTTTTTCTTTTCTAATTTTACTATAGTGTTTCTCATTCCAACTTTCGTTTAACATTATTGAGCTTGTATCAGCTTATGTTTCTTCTCCTTCTCAGTAGTTTGAATCAAAATCCTCTAGTATTCCGGTGATGTTCGAGTCTTGGTCTGCAAATATATCCAACAGAGATAATGCCTGCAACATCAATCAAGAACATGAATTAATTGTGGCAAACTACCAGGAAACGTTCCGAAGAACGAACAATGAAAATATACACGCCATTAGGATTGAATTTCGATGCACACCTCAGGCACGCTCAGCTCGAGGCGGAACTTTGGTCCATCATAATGGTGAAGGATTGGCCTGAATGCATCCTCTTCCAATGGCTCACAGACCTTCCTGGTTATGACTTGAACCTGAGCAGGGAAGCGAGATTCTCCGGGGCATTTCTTATCTTGCCAGGCTGTTGGATCGATGTTACTGCCCCCAAAACTAGCTGCCTGAATTCATACATACAAGAGCAATCACTTAGACTTTGTCACAAGAACAAAACACAGCATTATTTTACTAGGATCCTTTTTGCTTTTTTCCTTGCAGTGCTAGAGATGGAGCAATTAGACAGGTATCTTTCGACTCAAGAACTAGAGACAGGATCTATACGAGATTTATTACATTATTTCTAGGATTTACTCGCTAGTCCAATGTTATTCTAGATAATTATTAGCTGTTTGTTCTTCATCGGTAAGTTTGATACGGGCTAAGACCGAAAGGGAAAGCAAAAGCACACGAACCTCAAAAATTCCATGGAGTTGGTGGGTGGAGTAGTTGTAGAGGAAGAGAGGCAGTCCTGGAGTTATCTGCCTGACCGAGTCTCTGTAACGTGGAGGTAGACCTATGAAAGAAAATCGAAAGTAAGTGAGTTAGAAAACAGAACTTACAAAGGGTTTTACGCTTAGTAAAATCAACAATAGATGGAAATTATACATTATCAACTAATCTGAGTCCTGAATTATATATGGTGATAAATTTATATTTTTTACTTCATTTATTTAGGGTTGATTAATCTATCTAGAGAAAATGAAACATTTGACAAGGATAAAGATCCACAGTCTCTCTTGTTTAGTTGTAGAGGTTAATTTATCCACGGGTGTTTTGACCATTCAAAGTAAAAAAGAAAAATGGAAGATAATTTTCTTTTTTTTTTTTTTGGTTCATTTGCTTAAATTCTAAATTATGCTTTCCAGATAACGATTATTGAGATTTAGATTTTATATTTAGCTAACCCGTTTATTATTATAATTATCATTATTATTTGCCGACCTAAATATTAATTAATGACCTAAGAAATTCGCAACAAAATAGCGACATCTCTTTTACAACAGGAAATTAACATTAGTTAGGTCAATTAATTGCAACCTAAGGTAAATCATCAGCTACCTAAGAGTAATCATATTAAAACAAAATAGTAAAAATAGATCCCATTTACATATGATCAAAAACCCTACTTTATAATTTATACAAACTATTGGCCAAAAAAAAAAAAAAAAAAGGAAAGAATTCATACAAACTAAAACCAGAAATAAATCCTCCAAATTAAATACCCAAAATTAACACCAAAAAAACAAATAAATAGATAAATAAAGGAAATGAAAACATACCAAAAAGCTGTCTCTGAAGATTCTCCTGCATGGTATCGTTGTTGCAAACAAAAATATAACCACCGACAGGTTCATTCCTAGGCAAAGACTCGGATGGTGGAAGCGTCTTAAACTTCTTGTCATTTCCAGTTTTGCCCTCCTTCTCTTCAACGTTATTGATTTCACCCCCATTGTTCTTCTTATTCCCATATCCACTCTTCTTCCCGTATTTCCCTCCATTAAAATCCTCAATCTTGTTCTTCAAGCCTACCCCAAAACTCCCATTATTATTATTGTTGTTACTATACAATCCATTCAAATTCTTTGAAAACCCAAAAGTTCCCTTGTTAAACCCTTCATTAAGGCTCATGTTGTTCATATTCTTCTGCAGCCCTGCACCAATACCCGACCCATTTGGACCCATCTTCTTCCACCCATCATCGAAAACGTTCAGATCCGACCCGGATCCAGACGATCCGATCTTCCAACCATAATTAAACCCGTTAAAATCATTGGAGAAATCAGGTTTTGCATTGAAACTTGAAACTTTGGAATTCCATGAATTGACTTCATTATTGACATCGAAATTCGTCCTGTCATCTTGTCTTTTTGGGACGTAGTTATTGCTCCAGATCGAATCATTAAGAGAGAGGTTAGCAAAGTTGGAACTTTGAAGTCTCAACTGGTCACTGAATTGCCAAAAAGATTGCTGATTCTCCATTTCCTGTGAAATTCTCAAGATGAATTGACTGAAAGGCTAAAACTTTGAGGGAAAACACTGTCTGGGTATTCACCAAAAGCCTTGAAGTTAAGATCTGTGAGTGTTAAAAAGAGAAATTTTATGATGAAAAACAAAAGAAAGGGCTAACCAGGGTATGAGAGAGAAAAGGACATGGACCTTGTGTTGTTATATAAAGGGGTTGTAAGGGTAAAGGAGAAAGCACGGGTAAATTCCAGGAAATAGATGTATAAAAAAAAAAAGTCAAATCGCGTGTCGATTTGTCAAGGAAATGATTTTTGTTTTGTTTTTATATAATTTTTTCCAGTGTTTGAAATCAAATAATTGCATGGAAATCGGTGTTGAACTTTAGCTTCAAGTGGAGTGCATACGAGGGTGATGACGTCCTCGACGCGGTTTGGTGGAAACGGTGCGTATTTGCTGGTGTTAAGAAAGTGGGGGCTTAGGAGGATCCCAGTCTACTTCTTGTCTTCTAGAAGATGCTTTGGTCCTTACAAGGTTTCCCCATTATTAGAGATTTTTTCTTTCCCCTTTTCAATTTTTTCGTTAAATAAACTATTATCAAACAATAAACTTTTTTTTATAATTTCCGGAACCTGAGAAGTCGAGATTTTCTTCATCTAAAATTGAAAAGTATTTATGTATTTATTATCTATCTGACTTACATTATACTAGTCAAACCAAAACAATACCATTCAAACTCTTCATCCTCATTTCTTAAAGTTAATATTATTACTAATATCTTTTGTCTTCAAATCAATTACATCAATAAATTTTTATAGTTTTAACTAAATGGTAATTGAGGTTCCTTAGTTGAGAATATTACTTGCTGTATATTCTTGGTCAGCTTAGTGTATAACGAATCGTATTTAATTGTATTTTCTTAGTGGACAGATGCAGTTGAAAGATATTCAAGGGTTACGTATTCTGCAATGTACTAATATGTAAAAGCACTGATGGAACAGTACGATGTATCTTGATGAAATTTCTTTAGTTGTAGGTATCTAGTCAATTTCTAATATGGCTCACTCACATGAGCAAATTGATTTCGGAAGCTATATCCATAAATTTATCATAGACCGGTAATTCCGTCCCTTAAATCCAACGAATATAATTAATTCTCACATATTCTACCTGAATAGAAATAAATAAGCATATTCTCCTAAGCTTTTTAAATTTTCAAGTCTACATTGAGTGAGCAAAAAGCCTGTGAATACAATACTAGACATTCACACGTGAATATCACACCAAACAAAACCGTGTCGTCCGTGCTGATCACAACAATACAAAAATAATACTACTGGGCCTATAGTATCCATCATCTACTACAAATCATATTCTGCAACCGAAATGTCTGTTTTCTTTACCAAAACCATTAATTGTATCTTACAAAGTCCACTACCTAGAGCAGGGTTTAAGTCCAACCCAGCCCAAAATCTAGCCCAGACCCACCAATTTACAATTCTCCAAATAAGCGATGAGAACAAAATGGGCTACTAAATTAATTTATTTATGGGCCCCTCAATGAATTACCTTGCTTCTTTCTTGTCGTGAAATATTCTACAACAATCAGGCTTCAAGCTCCTTGTTGTTCCAAAAATAGAAAAAGTCCAGCCCCTCGAAGCTGCTATCCGTTGTTTAATATCAGCACTTTCAAAAACTTAATATTCTCCACGTGTGGGCCACTAAATTTGACATTGGGCTAAAACTTCCTTAAATTCCATGGCCTGCCCCTTTCTATTCTTTTGCTTCAATTCACTAAAGAGAAGAGAATATATAGTTGTCAAACCCACTTTGTCTATATTGAAGACTCCTTACACGTGTGCTAACATGCAGCTACCAAATTGCTCCAATGCTCCATGGGCAAACCGTGTGTGCAAGAGCTTCCTCTGTTCTGTAGTTCTCTATGAGCCTCTGGTCTGCTTCTTAATGTGGAAATTATAGTTCACTAGCCTCTCAATTGGTCAATGCTCGGCTGGAGTTTGCACGTGCTGCTGCTGCAATTTTAAGTGTCGGATCTTGCTAGCTACTCGGTTTGGTTGCTGTTCTTCTCTTCTCAAAAAGCCATGACGATTGGAGCTCTGAGCTGCTGTTGATTTATTTCCATTCGAGAAGCTACTGTGGTGTTGGTTCTTCGTGGTTGGTGTTGGTGCAATTCAATTCTTGCTCAGGCTGTTGCTGTCAATGTTAGATGCGCAAATCGGTTGTTCAGTGTTGGAGCTCGGCATCAGCTTGTTGTTATGCGCTCGGAGTTCCTCGACGCGAGGAGCTGCTACACTTGGACTTTACAGTTTTCTGCTGATCTTCTTCACAGGTGCTGCTTGTGTTGTTGAGGAGCTGTCTTCGGCTAGAGACTCTTTGCTGTCACGTGTAGAGTTCAGCTGCTTGGTCTCAGCGGAGTGCTCGGCAGGTGGACTGCTGCAGTCAAGTAGCTCTCGTCCTGGTTATGTGGAGTTGCTACAGCTGTTATCAAAATAGCATTTGGCTGCTGATGTGCTTCGAATGCAGCTGCTGTTGAAAAGCTGGTTTGTTGTTCAAAGCAATCCGCTGTCACTTGGAGTTCTCTACCTACTGCTAAGATTTTCCAAATGAGCTGCTCGGATCAAGTTGGAGAAGGAAGACCTGCTGTTTTGGAAGTCCACGGCCTGTTAAAAAAAAAATTATTGACAAAGAAGTTCTATAAACTCAGCAAATTAAGCTACTATTGTTGGTATGTTAAATGAAGTCTTCATGTTAGCTTATAGATTAAATTAAGGCCTATTATTGCTGTTATCAATTTTGATGTGCCGTGGCTGCTATTCTGCGCAAGGAGCTGTTCGGCCTTTGCTTGATGAATAAGATGCTGCTTAGAGCATCACTTGTTGACCGCTGCACTTGGTTGGCTTAATGCTCTTGGTTGAAGATGATTGGAGCGCCAATTGGGCACTACTTGCTTACTTAAAGAAGGCGCTTGAGGTTATAATTTGGACATGGGGCTACTGTGGAGTGACTCAGCATGCTTGGTTTGCTAATATAAGAAGAGCACGGTTTCCTTTTATTTCAACTGAAGTTGATTTCACAAGTTAGATAGCTAAGTCAGCTCTTGGTCCTCAATTCTGATTTGTTATGGAGTATAAACACATCAAAGTTTGATAAATAATGCCATGCTTTTGCAAATAAGATTGAAAACCATTGGACATGTATTCATTTACATTATCCATGCAAAAAACATGAATGGAGGAATTAAACTAATTTTAAATTTTAAAATGAAATGTACAAAATAAATCAAATAACTCAAAACAATTTTTCATTAAATATAACCATGTTATTCTAGAATAATCATCAATAAATATAACAAAGTATCTAAAACTAAAAAGAGAATTGACACATACAAGTCCCCAAACATCAGAATGAATTAAATGAAATGGAGCAATTGCTTGCTTATTAATTCTTGAACTAAACAAAATATGACTTTGCTTGCCTAACTAACATGATTAACATTGGAGATTAAGACAAAACTATAGACTAGGACACATAAGACGAAGAATCTTCAACGATGGATGACTAAACTGGCAATGCATCTTCATAGGATCTAGTGTAGTAACAAAGCAAGCAGTAGCAGTAGGTGCTAAGTCCATATAGTATAGCCCACAAGACTCATGTCCTCCACTAATTGTTTTCCTCATTCTCAAATACTATATCACAAAAGAAGAAGGAAAGAATGTGATGCAACAATTGAAAGAAGATGTAAGTTTACTGATAGATAGTAAATTAAAAGGTACTTGAGGTATATACAAGACAAACTTCAAAGGAAACGATGGAGTAGGTAAAGCAGAGCCAATTACACTAATAAGTGAAGTGGATCCACTAGCAAGAGTGACATTTAATAATGTAGAACAATGAGTAATGTATGAAAAACAATTCGGTGTACCTGACATATGATCAGTAGCACCATAAGCAACCACCTAGGGTTATAGAGAAGACTGAGTAAGACATATGGTAGGATTACCTTACTAGACTAATGCTAAAGAAGAAGTAAATGATTGTAAGGTATTTTGAAGTTGCAGGAGTCTAATGTATTCTTCCTATGATAAAATTACAGTCGATGAGCGAACATCTGAAGTAGGCATGGCATCCATTAAATCTAAAGTAACATATGCAGGTATAAGACTGAATAAAATGAGCCTTAAGAGGACATCCATGTAAATTCCAACAAGTTTCTCGAGTATGACCCAAGCGTCAACAATGATCATAAAAAGGACATGATCCATGACCTTACCCTCCACGACCTGTACAACCTCCCCTCTACCAAAAGATCCTTCATGCCCACCATTAGGCGTCTAACTAACAAGAGCTGAATGGTTAGTGAGCGAACTAAGAGACGATGTAGACTGTGCAGAAACCCAACTAATGCAAGAATAAACATCAACTAAAGATGGAAGCTCTAACAATCTAAGAACCTAAGATTTCATTGATTCCATTTTTGGTTTAAGACCATGAAGAAGTTTAATAACTGTAAGATGATCACACTGTTTTTGCGTCTCCCTCATATTAGTACTAAGAGGCATTACATCATTGATTTCCGCTAAACACTTTTTAACCTCTCCATAGCATTCAGTAAAATCTTTATGTCCCTACAATAGTGGAAAGAAATTAACCAAAACATCATACATACGTGTATAATTCAAGGCATACAAGAATTTAAGATAGTTCCAAACTTCTTTACAAGTACCAAAACTATTGCATAAAGTAAATATCTGAAGTTCCATCAAGTTCCATGACAAAAGAAGATACTATTGATCAATTTGATCCCACTCAGTAGATTTACTGTCAATTTCCTTAAGAGGTGAATCAGTCAAAATTCTAAGACATCCTTGACCACGGAAAAAAGCTTAAAACATATATGCCCAATTTGATAGAGGTAAGTGCTGGAGCAGAAGATGTAGGTAATGTAATGATAGACTTAAACTCCATAAAGATTGACTCACTGATTTACTTTCTAGAATACAGGAAAGTATGATAACCAAACTATATGAACTTAATGGCTATAAACTATCTATTAAATCATTCATAACTTAGAAAATCATACCAAACAACTTTTGTATCAAATTGAATATGGTGGCAGACTTAGTGGTAGACATAGGGTTTCAAAACAGGTTATAATGGCTTATAAGCAACTAGTGTTTGCAACTAAGGTTTCAAAAATAGGTTGGAGTGGCATTGGAGATTTAAGGTTTCATTGGTGATGGATGGCTGGTTGTTTATAGAGATTTAAGGTTTCATTAGTGATGCATAGCTAATCATTAGTGGCTACCAAGGTTTTGTTGTTGGTAGGTAATGGTTTTGTATGACTAGAGAAAGGTTTCCTTGTGGTTGCTCGTTAGATTAATTGGAGAGGGGAGATGGATGGCAGCTAGTAGAGTGCTGGTGATGACATCTAAGGTTTGGATGAAGTGATTTGGGTGGCTATTAAGGTTTGGATCAACAACAATAGCAAGTTCTGATAGTAGGTATGGTGGCAGCAGTAGCCATTCAGTGATGATGAGCTCATTATATATGGTGGTGGTGATTCCTACTCTATTACCATGATGAGAATGATTGAAGAAAGTATGTTAAGGTTAATCTCACCCTAGCACACACAAGTTTATTATATAATATGAATTTTTGGAATTATAAGATTACCCTTACACTATTATACTTAATATTCTAACAGTATATAAAGTTAAATTCAAACCAGATGGTACTATTGAAAGGTATAAAGTTAGATTAGTAGATAAAGGGTATACTCAGATCAAGGGAAAGGGTATACTTAGATCGAGGGAAAGGGTAGACTCAGATCGAAGGTGAGGATTATACAGACACTTTTTTCTCCAGTAGCACATTTGGGAACAGTGCAAATATTGCTTGCTATTGCTATTAGTAAAGGATGGCCCTTATATCAAGTAGACATTAATAATGCTTTTCTTCATGGGCATAGAGATGAAGAGATCTACATGATTTCTCCACTTGGATAAGATGAAGCCAAACCAAACCAAGTTTACAAACTTAAAAGGTCTTTATATGGTCTTAAACTAGCATCTCGAAAATGGAACATTGAAATTTCAAGTTTTCTATTAAATCATGGTTTTCTTCAATTTAAGAGTGATTACTCACTCTTCACTCAAAATGATTCTAGAGGTTTTATTGCAATTCTATTATATGTAGATGATATGATCTTGAAAAGATCATGAAGCTTCAATTATTGAACTTAAACATTCTTTAGATGCCAAGTTTACCATCAAGGACCTCGATTATGCTTTATTCTTTTTGGGATTAGAGCTTTATCGTAACTCATTGGGTTTGTTAATCAACCAACAAAAGTTCATAAAGGATGTTCTTGAAGATGCAAGTCTTTTAGGTGCTCATCCAACTCTTACTCCACTTTTTACTACTTGCAAACTTGATCAAACTACAGGGGATCTCTTAGAAAATCCTTCCTTCTATAAGCGCCTTGTTGGTAAACTGCTTTACTTGACTTTAACACAACCCAATATTTCTTTTGTAATGCATAGGCTAAGCCAATTTCTTTTTGCCCCTCACTACACTCATCTACAAGCTATCTTTCATCCACTTCTCTATTTAAAGGGTTCTTACTCTCTTGGACTTTACTATTCTGCTAACAACTCTTTAGCTCTCATTAGGTACTTTGACTCAAATTGGGGTTCATACCCTATTATCTAGAAGTTTATCGGTGGTTTTTGTGTGTTGTTAGAAACTACCTTAATCTCTTGGAAGAACAAGAAGCAGCGCACCGCGTCCACTTCAAGTGTGGAAGCTAAGTATAGAAGCGTGGCCTCTATCACAAAGGAGCTTCTTTAGGTTACATATATCCTTAAGGATCTTGGCATGGATGTTACTTTTCTTGTCTCCCTTTGCATAGATAACAAATCTGCTCTTTTACTTACCAATAATCCATGTCTTCACAATCATACCAAGCATATCTCAATTGATATTCACTTCACCAGGGATCAAGTTGCTGCTGGGCTGCTGAAAATCATCCATGCTCCTTCACACTTACAGTTAGCAGATAGATTAACCAAGCCCATTTCCTAGAATGGTTTGAATTTTATATGTGGCAAGTTGGCTCTTCATCTTAATCCAACTTGAGAGGAGGGTTTGTTGTTGGTGGGGATGCACAAATTGATTATTTAATCTCTGTCGTTTTGTTAGTCATGTGAGTACCCTTTTTTTAGTAGCTTTAGGTAGTCAGTTAGTTAAAGTTAGTTGCTGTATCTGACTGATATAAATATCAGTTCTTGTAACAGAATGAGATTGAGTTCGACATTTTACATATAGAACTCTTCTTTCTTCTACTGTAAGCTCATGGTCACAATCGCATCTCCAGAATCAACATTGGATTGTACTTGAAGATAAGACGATCTTCTTTTGGATGACTGGCCTCCCTTGGCCGTTTCTTGGGAGGGGAGTAGCAGTTTGGTACTCTTCTTGAATGATATATTTCCCTAACAACTTAGATGAGTACGTGAAATCAATCCACCAAATAAAAAAAAAAAAGAAAAAAGAAAAAACACCAAGCATCCATCAATGCTGATAATGTTCATTTATCCGAAATGAATCAAAATGCATTAAACTCGAGTTTAAAATATCAATCGATACATCCATGCTTTGGTTCAAAACTTATATTGTACTCAAAACATATCAGCCTCCTACTTCAGTAACTATTAAAATGGCCAGACATCAGCTACAATAAAATACTAGGAACTATTTATTTTGTCTTTCCCCTGTGATTATATGTGAAAAGATACATGAACAATGACCATTTACATTTGTCCACATCAAGGCCGAGGCAGAAAGTGACATTCCTTGGTGCAGATTGAAGTTACATCATGTACATGTTCTCCTCCAATGCATTGTGCAATCTCATTGGCTTTGAGCTTGAGAAAGGCAATGAATGCACAGAATTGGATTTCCAAAGAAGACCAGTTTGGTCTTTTGTCCTGTCGTTGGACAAGGTATCTTGGGGAAGAGATAACGATGCAAAATTTGGTTTGTATGGAGGGATGCTATCTACTCCTGCTCTATTGATTCAGATGGGAAACTGAGGAGTCTTTCAGTCTCGTCATTTGCTTCTGCTTGTAGTTTCCACTTCTGCAAATACAACATTTTTGAATTCTGATGACTTAGGATTAAATGCTGTCGGCCATCAGCCAACATAGGAATAGCAAACATTCGCATCAAATCACAATGTCCAGCTTGCATAGGAAACTTACAGACAGAAGATGCATGCCCTTGATCTAAAAACAAATTGACTGCTGATATAACTGACTTAAAAGGCAAAAAGGAAAAACATCTTCAAGGGATCTAGGTTATATTTGGCTCCAATGCTAGCTGCAGCATGTAAAGTGCTCATCTTTAAGAAAGATAAAGTCAGATAAAAGAACCGTTCATTTTGAAGGATTGGGGCATCATCACGAAATTATGTCAAATGTTTAAACCTCCTCCCTATAACATTTTAGATAATTTCGCAATGATTCCCCATCAGTCTAAAGGTAGATGTTTTTCTATGTGCCTCCTCCTTACGATTCCTTAACAGTCATAATCTCAAATGTTCATGGAGACAGACACGGTGTTAATGTCACCCTCACAATAAAAGTCTAATTTGTATATACTCCTAGTTAGTTGAATAAGCCTTATTGGTCTTGGACTTCCATACATCGTCGAGAAAACATATTGAATCAAATTAAAAGTTTTTGAGGAAGGAGGATATACCGCTTCAAGATTTTCAATTTCCATAATTTGCCGTATTTGTTCAGCAACGTTTTCCTGTAGACAAGAGACTGTTTAGTTCATCCACCTTATTTGCATCAATATTGCAAAAGCAAATGTGTAATTGCACACACCACGTTGCTTGCTGCTTCAGCAGCCAGAACATCAGAGTCCATTTCAACCTCGATTTCAATCATTGACGAGATCTGAAATTGTACAAGCATTTAACAAAGTTGGTCATAAAAGGAAGAGATTCAATGTTCTCTAAGCAAGAATTGTGTGGAACATACTCTTGCATAGCTGTCAATAAGTTCAATTCGTCCCTTCAGTGAGTTTTCCAGACCTTCACGAACCCTTTTCACTTTATTCTTCCTAGCACTGGAAGAAACTTTTGATGAGCACATCAAGTTCAAACATTTTGATTAAGGGGAGTGATTCCAACTCTTTCTACTTACCACAAAGTAGTTAGTGTCAATACGATTACTGAAGATGGATTAGTATGTTTCTAGACTCACCGGTACGATGGTTCTCCAACAGCATAAATCTTGTTCTCCAGTTGGCACATCCGCGCAAACATCCATACCTAAAATTTAGAAATAAAAAAAAAAAAAAATTGATCTCCGATTAGAACTCTATGGTTACTAGTATAAGTTTACATTCTAAATGCACGTGCACCAGAGAGCAAGAAAGAGAGGTGGTGGCAGATCTCAAATGATCATAAGGTACCTCCTTTTCAGCAGCATCTTTCAGGTCCTTGATGCGAGATTGAATTACAGCATACTGTGACAAGAGCTGCTGCTTTATTGCTAGTGCGTCCACTGACTTTTGAGGTAGCTGCCATTAATGAAAACCGTATAAGTAAATCTCTATAACTGCACAAGTAAATGCCAAAGAGCACCATGCTGCAAATATTCAATGTCAAGCCAAAAACAGTAAAGTTTTGCTGCATTAGCAAAAATTTAGCTTATTTGAAAAAAGGGATATAGTTAAGCAAACATGGAAACATGAATAAAAGCCTATTACAGAAGAAATTGGCTTACTTTATTCAGTTGAGGAAACACTAATCCATTTAAAGTAGCCCCAGCTGCAAGAGATGCAACTGCTGCAACTGAAAGCAGCTGAGGCAAGCTTGGGTTAATAACTCCAGATGCAGCATCTCCAGTGGCAAACACGGCAAGAAGTGGAAAGAGGACAGAAGGACTAAGCAATGATGAAGTTCCATCTTTGGTGGGGGCTCTTAACAATGGGGATTCTCGACCATCTTTGTGGTTTGTGAGACAAATAGGCTCCCCAGAGTAAAAGTCAGGGGCATTTGGGCTAAATTTAAAAGGACCAACCTCCCTGTAAACATATGAGGGAGCTGCTAAAGCAAGCGTCACCCTTTCTCCTGATTGTGCTGGGAGGGAAACTGTTTCAGTAGCAAACCTGTGGGTTCGTGCTATTCCAGAAGGTGTCTGTACCTGAAAATTAGGAGGCAGAAAGGACAAGGATTTAACAGCAGTGGAAGTAATCCAAGGCTGAGCATCAAATAGCATCAATGATGGATTTTTACAAGTTTCACCTACTCTTCGTGAAATTCTATGCTAACAAATTAGCATGAGAATCAACTTTTAATCAAGTTTTGCATAAAACAGAAAGGTGCCAACTGGCTGACCTAAGAGTTGGAAAGAAAATAGATATTCAAGGCAAGGGTTTTGATCCTGCAAGATGCATTCCAATATCATATTAAATACCTTGTCTGCTGAATCAAGAGTTAGACGGCTTTCAAGTTAATACAACATTAGTGGTAGAAAGATTCTAGCCAGATAGATGTAAATTGCATCACAAAAGAACTTACAAGGCAAAAGAAAAGCATCTCTATTTACTAACTTTTTTGACTAAACAATCTCAGTCATGTAATTTTGCACTATGCGGATCATGTGATAGATCCAATGCTCTATAGTCAATCCCTCTTGAGCAATGTCACATGCCCTGTTGGCCTTTCTCCGGCAGTTTTAGCTGCATGACTACGAATAAATTTACAAGATATTAGAGCTCATGTTCAGGTTCAAGTTTCCAAATTCTTAATTTTCTACTATTTCTGTTTTATTTATCCTCAAGGAGCCTTAAACCTGAAATGGAGTGAACAGAGTACAGGGCTACCAGAGGGAAAGTGTTGTGATGTATGTAATTCATCAGGTTAACAACAATTTAGTTCTTGCAGCTGTTGATCCACCAACACTTCCATAGGCTCAAATTACAGAAATATGAGAAGTGAAAAATGCATGAATGAAGCAATTTTACCACAATAGAGTGAACTGCAGCAGGTATATTTTGCTTTGACAATTTCAGAAATCTCAGCCCCCTTTTCCATGCTGGTACATCCATGCTGCGTTCGGCAGTAGTAGATCCTTAGAAAAAGTGAATATCCAAGGATCAACATCAAATACAATTACAATTTGTTTTAAATATTATATATTCATGGAGGTATAAACTAATGTCTCAGGTACATAGAAGTAACTAGCTTAAAATTCATGGAGGGACAATTGGAAACTTTAGGCATCATAAGGTATCAGATGAAAGAAGAAAGACAAGGTAATACCTGATTTCTTCTGATTCAATGCTTATTATATCCCCAGAGACAAGCTCATATTTGTAGCGGCATTTAGCACAAGAGACAATCTGTATCAGCATTTTGTCAACATCAGAAAAGTTGAGCATTAAGACCTAATCTCTGCTAAAAGTTATACACCAGCCACTTGGAGGAAAGGAAAAAGGATTCCAACAGATAAACGATTACACCAAAATAACCTGATGATTGAATGCAGATTATGGCTAGAATAGTTTTTGCACTTAAAAGTAAGTCCTTAAAACTTCCCCATTAGATTTTCAAATTCAGTCATCAAACTCAAGGGCTCAAGCTCCTGCGTTTCATTTGGTCGTCTATCTTTAGAACCAAATAATGGATTTAAGATATAAATGTATCAATTTGAGAGGAATTGCAACAAAGACCATGCAATGTTTCAACTTCTTGCATCTCCTAAAATTGAGACAGTCCATTCAATCATCCTTGTTACATAGGATAAACTTACTATTTAAGATTCAAGTATTAGAGCTGTTTTAGTACCTGTGAGCCGTCTTGAGGTTGTGCAACAGCAACAGCTATCATACAAACAGGACATTTTATGACCTTGCCAAAGGGCACCTGAAAGCATCAAAACAGTCGTAGAAATTACAAGTGCATAAAGACTCAGCAATCCAGATACATATTTATGCAAAATGCAGAAAATTGGAAGATGCACATTACAACTAAATCACAAAGTCCAACTTCTACCTCCTCAGCAGGAGAAACTCCAACTTGGCATATGTTATCAATTATTCTAAGGGCATCAGAAACTCTTAGTGAAGATGCAAGTCCTTGTATTAGCAATGTATATACCCGCACATCTGGCCTTGACCATCTATACCTCTCCACATATTTAACTTCTTCACTTCCACCTGGAACAGATATTTAAGTGAATACCTTTTCTTCATCTTCACATCACAAAGTAAATAGTGTCCAATGCACTAACTAACTCTTATCGACAATGTATCAGCACAATCATGCAGGAACTTTATCTTCCTTATACAAAGGAACATATATATTCACTTAGTCAATAATCTCATCATGACATATTCCATGTCTACAATCTTTACATGAAATAATCAGATATTAACGCTACACTGCAATATGCAAAACTATGTCGTTCAATAATGAAGTACTTTAATTTCAATATCTCGTTATGGCCATTGCTGTGTTGCCATGTATGATAATGGTTTTAAACGGCAGCATCAGGAAGATATGAAGCAGGAACAGAGAAACCTTCTCAGTACATTTCTATCTTGTAGCTAAAATTCTAACGTGAACCCGTTCCATGGAGACTCCGTTAGAGCAAAGTATCAACTGTTCGATTTAAGCGATAAACAATTGATCATGAAGAAATTCTCTACCCCTATTTCATACTCTAACTGTCAGAAATCCTGGCGTGGAATTGGTTTCTATCACATAATGAATGGAACAACATAAATTCAAGCCGACCACACATACCTTGATCAAAACTAGAGCGCATGGCATAAAAGACAGACAATGCCAACTCCACATTGCTCCTCTCAAGAGCAGCTTTAATAATATCACAACACTCGGAAACACTAACGACACCACTACCATCTTTCCTCTCACAACTTTCATTGATAATCCTCAATGCTTCATCAGCATCCTCAACACTGGACACTTCACTGATCAAATTATTCGATAAAAACACCCCGTTTTCGCTTTCACTAAGGGACGCTCTAGTCCTGAGACAATAATAATGCGAGGAAGTGAGGCGTTTGAGGGAATAATAGGAAGGCGTGTAAGGTGAGGCTAGGAGGGAGGAGGAAAAGGGGAGTGAAGGGAGTGAGAGGAGCTTGGAGAAGGGGAGAGGTGTTGGTGTTGAAGTGGAGTGAGAGAAGAGAGGGAGGCGTGACGAGTGTAAACTTAGGATGATCATGTTCTGGTGAATGAAGTGAAGTGGATGATGGTGTAGTGTTATGTATGTGTATGCCTGTGCTGAGGATGATAATAATGGGGTGGATAAGAAGAGAATGAGAGGTTAGTATTTGCAAGTGGCAAAAAGGAGTGTGTTATCTAATCGTAAGAATGAAGTGAGAATGAGAAAATATAATGGAAGTGCGGGGAATGGAACCCCATGCCTCTCGCATGCGAAGCGAGCGCTCTACCATATGAGCTACGCCCCCGCTTAGGTAGGTCCAATCATATTTAAATAAAATTTAGAATGTAATTTATTTGCCGTTATAGACCAAACTACTCGTACCTATTCAGAAGCTTTTTGGACATAGAAAATTGTTCAATTCAATTCGGTGTTGAACCATACTTTACTTATCTAAAAGAATTTATCTGCATGACATGAAAATTGTCCTGATTACTAGATCCATTTAATAATAATTTGCATTGTTATAATATTAAATGTGGATGAAGGCAATATTTATATAACAAAAAAAAAAAATTTAAATACGTTTGGCTTACTAATTTTATATATAGAATTTTTACAAAATATAAACTTTAGATCAGCTTATATACATAACACAATAACCCATGATCCTACAATTCAAAAATATATACATTTCATAATCATAAAAATTTTTTCTTCTATGTACTAAACTATAAAAAAGGAATTTTTTAATAACAATAAAATTTATCTTGTTTTTAAAACAGCTAATAAATTGGAATTTTTTTTTCTTTTTGGGTTTTGGTTTGTTTTTTTTTTCCCTGTTTTTTTTTTTTTTTCTTTTTGAGAGGCATGGGTAGGGGGTTGCGGTTGCTGTGGTGGGTGGTTACTTGTCCATTTGGACTGCCAAAACACTAGTAATGTTTGGGAATTTTCTAAATTAAATTGAGAAAAACCATATTTTTCTATCTTGGTTCAATTTATGATTTAATGGCCCTTTTGGCTCCTATTCTTTTTATCCTTCTCTAGGGATAAGCGAGTAATCTTACTATATAGATACTAATTCAAACCTTACTCCACTAGGTAGGTTTCGTAAGAAAAGTCATGAGATCAATTCCGAATAACAATTTCCTAAAACCCACTCTAATATGATAAGGTTCAGATATGACGTCAATGTATCATGTACGTACCCTATAATATATACTCTAAAATATACAAAGTGCAAATTTTAAGATACTTTATACCCATCTTATAATTGTAATTGAATAATACTAATAAATAGAAAATTAATATTATTACATTTTTTTAATATTAAAGCAAATAACAATAAAAATCTGATTCGTAATAAAACCCTAAAATTACATGCTCTTGTATGTATTATCTTATTCCTTTATCTTCTTGCTTTTCCTTTTACGTAAAACTGTCTATTTTTTTATACTATCTTATTTTTTACGCTCTTTTCTTTCTCTTTTACTAATTCTAATCTAATAAGATATTAAAAATATCTCAATTCTTAACTTATCGTCCAATATATTTTACTAGAGTTACTCAACACATAGTTTTTATATTCTGTTTATAACAACTTTGTGATTTAATAAAAATTTCATTTTGATGATTTGAAAACAAAAAATTAAATAAAATAATAATTTAGCATGTCCTAAATAGGGGTTGAACGTCCTTAATTGCGGAAATATCCTCTACTTTACCTACCAAAGTTTCATATCGTTATAATTAAATGTATTACAAATATAAAAACCTTTCAAATTGTTACCATTTGGTCCATTAATGTAGTCATAAGTTTAATATTAATTATATAACTGCATAATATTTTGAAAAAAAAAATAAAGTTAAAAAAAATACAGGTTCTATAAGATATACTGTGTCTTGTAAAATTTACAAGTACAGGATTATTCTAAGATGTTGTAAGATAGGTTTCGAATATAAAAATTTTAGAACTAATAACTATAGAATAAAGTATGAGTAAAATGTCATGTTATATCAATCCTACACTCGTTCACTCCTATCTTGATCATTTTTGTATGATTTCTTAAATCATATACTCCTCTTACAAAATGTAAAACCTAATAAATCTCTATAAAATTAGATTGATTTACTTTTTGCTTTAATTAATTTTACAAGAAAACCAATTAAAATATCTTTTCCAATGAATACATATACACATACAAATACACACACAAACGTACACATATGTAACTCTAAAAATCTTTCTCTTAAAAATAAACAAGCCATCCCTTCTCACTTTTTATTCTCCTATCACCATCTTCAACATAGTTACAAATAAACAACAAACATAACATTTAAAAATAAAACAAATAAGATACAAATTATATAATTTTTAAATATTAATTTGAAACAAATGGAGTTTAGATATATATAATAAACTATACGTAGAAAGAAGACGATCAGAAAAAGGCCCGTACCTCCACAATAAGTCAAAATTTTGAATAGATTTTCGTAAAACCCATTGAGTAGGTCCACTAAATGAGTGGATTTGAGAACCAACTTCAAGTTGATGAGCAGGTCGGTCGGGCCGACAAATCTCGAATCAATTAATAGTTTAGGTCGTGCCTGGACAAGGAGAAAAAAGCCGCGGTTGTCCGATGCAGCCCGCCAATCCAAACAGAAATGAATATAAAATAATCTACTAAATAATACATAATACCTAAAAACAATTTAATATAAAGACTCTAATGAAATATTCAAAGCAGTATATCAATAAATTTATGCTATTCTATTATGGATTATAAAGAGATGACTGAAAATATATAAATAAGTTGGTTATACTTTAGTAATGAAGGCATGAATCAATAATTACATACGACTTTTTGTGAAATTTTTTATGGAATAACGAACTGCAAAAATATATAAATGAAATAAAACAATTTTAGCAATAACACTATAAATTGCGATTCGAGTTATGTACAAATTTTAGTTAAAAAGTTTCAAATGATTATATATATATATATAATACACCTTGTTTTTTTCTTCCTGAAAAGAAGAAAAAGATGAGCCAGATGAACAGGTCTAATAAGGCCGACCATGCGTGGGCTTAAGCGGTGGCCTAAAACCCTTGTCTAGATAGGCTCAACAATAATAGGGGAAGGAGTGTAAGCAATTATTTAATGTTGGCCTAATAATAATAATAATAACTATTTTAAAATAATTTTTATTACTTTCTTTACTCATACATTGATTTGGAAATTTTTACTTTTAGTGACTTTTATATTCCTTCTTTATAGCAAATAGTTGTTCTATTTGTAAGATAGAATTTTTAATTCTATTTCTACAAGGAATAAAAATATAAGTAATGGATAATTATGCCATCAAATAATAATAATTAATTCATTTTTATTATATTCCCAAAAAAATTAAGGGCATATTCTTATTTTTAGTCCATGCCCAAATTTGGGGCAAAGTAATCATTGGAATAAGTCTTCCCTACAGCTAAATATTACACAAAGAAAACACTAGCAATGTTCTTATATCTGACTCTACAGTTGATTCAAACATTTGAAGGGGTTAAGATTCAAGGGTTAAAGGATCGTGCCAAGTTCAATCAGAGTTGAATTGAGATTAAAAAATAAAAACATCAATCTTATTTTAATCATAAAAGATAAATAAATATGAAATCAAATAATCAGTTAACTTATTTTAACAACTAGTCTTCAATATCATACGATCATTAATTAGGATTACAACTTCCGATCTTTCATTGGTCATTAGGATATAATTTTGTCGAGTCCTTTTTTTTTTTTTTTTTATTTATAAAGGTTGCATCCAAACTTGGGATTTGGCTACATTAACCAAGTCATGATTAAATCACATCGGTTGCGCGAGTCTACGTGAGTCATGGGTCTCTTCACTGAACCAACTCATTTTTATGGTCGGTCTCAGTTGAATCGGCCAAGCAATTTCAAATCCGATATAATTGGTTTATTTGTTTATTAATATTCAAAATAATAAGAGAAAATTATATTAGATGTGTTTTAAGCTTTTTCATTTACAATTTTTTATGGTCACTTACATACCCTAAATGTTGTGTTCAATTGAAAGCTATGGAATATGCACTTAGTTTAATTATTTAGTACTATGTTGCACAACTGATACATAAAACCTACAAACAAATGATCCTATCCATTTATTTTCCTTATTTTTTCTTAATTTATCCATTTAAAATATTGTCATATGTAATCAATAGTTAATATTAGAAAGAATACGATGATATCATAATGACATCATGAAGTATTCTAAAAATCTAAAAAATTCCAACCATTAATTTATAAAATTGAAGGAAATTGAAAAAAATAAATAAATTAAGAGGATTCAAATTCAGTATAATAACCTGCCATTTAGTTCTTATGCTGTGCTAATGACATATATAACCACATACTTTTCTCTTCTCACTTTACCCTTAAACTTTCAATATATATATTTTTGGCCAACTATTACAACGAGAGGAAGGAGGATTCGAACTCAATCCATCTTTACCTTAGAAGAAATAAACCTTGATACCATTAGACTATAATGGCCTTGGTCTAAACTTTTAATTCTTGAAATAATCAAAATCCTAACATGATGAGCTATGAAGTCCATCAAGTAGAACACTACCATAATCAATTTCAACTGGACAAACCATGTACATTATCTTATTGTTGAAGCTATTTTAATGTCATAGTTGTTAATAGAACTTTTTTCTTTTCAAAATCACAGTAAAAACCTTATGTATTTTCTTTTCTTAGTTAAAAAATGGTCCATATAAGGACGAAACTAGAAAATCCATTATGATGAATCATAAAAGAATAATTTGGGAAAACTAATTGCATTTGTTTATTGTATCATTATAACCATATGAATAGTTTGATATAATGAAAATCGAGCAATCACTTTTCCTTTTTGAGAAGTATACTTTCCCTTCAAATAAATTAGTGCTTAAAGTAAAGTAATTGTGTGAAAATAGTTCAAGATTTAGGATAAATTACATACTAATAGTCAAGGGTTTTAATAATGACTCCTTACATACTAATAGTCGATGAAAGGGTTTTAATAATGGCTCCTAACATTGAAACTTGGAATTTGCTAATAGAGCTTCAAATATAGGGATTTGTTGTTTAGAAAAAGTATTTAACGATTTCAGATTGGAAATGGATACTCTAAAGTATTTTACTCGATTTTACAAATTTCATGGTTAATATTATCTTGATTTTTAAAATATTATGTGATATTATCTTTTCTTTTATAATATCTATCATTCATTATATGTAATTGCATCTTAAGAAGATAATTTTATAAAAACTTTAAGAAAATAACTTTAGATGATTTATTTAGAGATTTTCGATATCAATGTAAATTTTTTTATATATTAATGTCATTTTTCTATTTTATTTTCTATTATATAAATTTAAATATATATGTATAACATTGTAACAAATTATATTTGTTATTATTTGATATCTTTTTTTTATAAATTTGTATTTTCCTTAATATTTTTTTTTGTATGTTTTCACTTTTTATTTTGATTTCTTTTTCTTAAATAACTTTTATATGTAATTTTTACACATGTGATCAACATCCAACAAGAAATGGATTTATCATTTTGTATGAAGATGAAATGGAAGACAGATTGGATTTGGTAATGGAAACTACAAAGATAAAAATATTGGTATAAGAATTTATAGATATTGTTTTAACTTTCTCTTTTCAAGTTGTAATTGAAATCCTTTTTGTGTATTTCTACCTGTTACAATAATTTTTTTTTCTTAATTAGCTTTTATATGTATTTTTTGTATAAATGATAATTAATAAACGGATTTATGTTATGAAAAATTACAATGAAGGTATCAATGTTTAGGAATAAGTTTAAATAAGTGATCAACATTTCGAAAAATTCAAATAAGAGATCAATGTTTTACGAAATGAGAAATTATTTCAACCACTTTATAAAATGTTAATTCCTTATTTGAACTTTTCAAAATATTGATATCCTATTTGAACAATTTTATAAAACGTTAATTTTTTATTTAAATTTTTTAAAATGTTGATCTCCTATTTAAACTTATCCTCAAACATTGATCCCCTCAATTGTAATTCTCTTATTTATGTTATGATGATGAAATGAGGATAAAGATCTAGATTGGGTAATTGAAACAAAAGAGGCAAAAAAGATTGATATAGAAATTTATAGATGTAGCTTTAACTTCTTCTTTTTTCCCCATATTACAATTCCAACTTGTTCTTATCAATATAACATTGAATGTAAATGAGTACAGTGTTATTTAACTTAAATTGATCTTACATATCTCCATACACTTAAACTATTAGAAGTCATTATACAAGAAATAGAATCAATAACTGATATAAGATCGAAAGTAAATACAATTAGTGTACAATGTAATGACTACAATGCATTTGGACCAATGGAAGAGTTTCACATCATCCTTTTTTTCTTTTTTTGAGATTCAAGTTTCAAATGTATATCATAACTAAGAAAAGATTATAATTTTTTTTAAACTCAAATATTGCCTATATACATTATGTCATAAATTATTCAATGCATAATTATGTGGATTTATTAATTTTCTCTCAATCAAACAAATATTTCTCTTGTAAAAAGAATCTTAAAAATATGTATAGTAAATATATTTTAAAGACCATGAAATAATACATGTAGGAAACATAGAAAGAAAATGCATGCTTCACAACTATATGTGGTTCAACTGTAGTAAAACTATAGATAGAGATGAGTCGATACTAGGTGAGTAGTACGAGCGGCTTCAAGAGGAGGTTAATGAGGGCTTTGACCCCCCAACTTTGAGAAAAATTAATTTTTAATATGTTTAGAAAAGGAAAAATATATAGTAAATATATATTTTAAGGAGCAAAATATATAGTGAAATTAGTTATTGCTAAGTGGATAAGCATTTAGTTTTACAGATAAGAGGTCTTTGATTCAAATTTCATGCATATCATTTTACTCTTTCTATATGCATTTATTTAGTGGACTAAAGCGTCGGATTGCTAATCCATTGTACGAATTTTTCGTACTGAAGATTTGAATCCCTCTCTTTCCATTGATGACTTGATATTTTATTTATCTTTCAAATTTCAAATTTTTCAAATCCTTTTTATTTTTATTTAAAGGTATGCAATAGATAAAAATGTTAATAGATAACAATCCTAAGAACATTGAAAAATGAAGCAAAAGAAGTGAAAAAAAAAAAAGACCTCTTTTTTTATTATTCGCATCTAAGATTATGTCCTAGATCATTAAATAGAAATCCAATGATGAAGAGAGAGAGAAACAAAGAATATCACTACTATGTAAACAAAGAGTTTGAGAGTAAGCATTACACAATCTGAATGATATTTGTTTTTGCATTTATTAAGCATTTTTTTCTTTTTCACAATAACCAATACCATTAAATTTATTTATTGCAAATCATACTTAACTAAATAAATTCTCCTAAATTACTATTTTTTTTATTAGTAATATATCATAAATAAAATTTTATTTTCCATATTGCATATATTCTTATCATATTACATAAAGTTTTAATAAATAATACCAATTATATAATTTGGTTTGGTAATTTATCTTTCTTTATAATTAACGTTACGAAAATGAATGTGGATCATTGAATAATTAACCAAATCTTTTTATATCAATAAGATACAATATAAGTTGGACAATAAGCAAATATATTTGTTTATGCAACCTACATATTTTACCTTTCTTCTTGCAAATTTCAAACTTAAGTGATATCTAAAAAATAATTAATATATGATTTATACATTCTCCATATGCAAAACTTATATAACCTATAGCAAAATTTATGAAATTTAAGAAAAAAAAAAGTAATTACTCTTATCTTCATTATTTTAAGTTTATGTAATACTTAGCAAATGATAAAAAATAAGAGAAAAGAAATGAAAGACGTAAAGTGAGAAAAAAAATTAGGTTTAGTTGTTCAAGATTATAAACTTATGATCTTAAGCTCATTTTTTTCTTTTACTAAAATATTTATTGGCCAAATGTATAATATTCTTATTTATTAATACTATTTAATAAATTTTTATAAGGTGTGTTGACACACTATTTTAGGCAAGCCCAAAGCCTAATCCGAACAAAGCCCTACCAAGGCCTATTAGCAATCGAGCAAGCAAATACCTTACCTTGCCCTAGCACTTCATGGTCCTCGAGTACTTAGCTCGCAATCGAGTGCCTCGAAGACTCGTTCCCCAAGCATCGGGTCACAGAGGACCTAATTACCTGCTCAAACACATTTAAGCTATGTGAGCCCCTCAAATCCTTAGGAATACACTTACCACTCCAAGAGGCCCCCTCTTCTGTAAGCACTCCCAAGAGGTTAGCCCACAGCTTGCGAGTTAGTTAAAGCCTCCTCCCCTCTTCTCAAGGTTACTAGTCCTTTACGCCTACTCTTCTCCTCTCCTCATTAATTACAATATGACAACCGTAATATAGCCAACGCTCTCGACATCCTCTAAGAATGTCAAAGCCTTAGGCTTCAGACGTGGTTACTAGTATGTTCATGACTAACTAACACCCAGAGCCACATTCTCAACCCTTCGATGCATATCCCCTACAAGTAACAAGTACGGATAAACCCCAAGCTAACATGTGCCCTTGATAAGTAAGCTCCTTACGCTATATTCTAAACCTTTGGTTCCTTTTCTCCATTAAACACTTAACACCACCTCACATAGGTATCTTCTCCTTAAGTGAAGAGTGCTCGGACACTTCTCTATTTATCTCCCTTCCTCCTTCCTTATTGGCTTAAGAATCGGATGGCCCTTATGGACAAACCTACTAAGGGCTTTTTATAGGTACCTTGGAGAGAAGAGCCCACTTGATATCATAGCCCAATAGTCCAACATTTTCCCCTATTGTACCTAGTTGATTTCCCACAATCAACAGAGTGGATATAGGATATTTCGGAACCTATACCCCTTATATCTTAGAGTTCATGTTTCAAGATGGGTATAGGGTGAAAAGACTTCATACCCATACCTTACACTATGGGAGTAGGTTTAAAAAAAAGGAGGTAAATATGTATATTTTCAATTTTTTTTACTTATATATACATATATATTATAATTATATTAGATAAATTTTTCTTACTTAAAATAGTTACATTTTGGTATAGTTGGAAGTTTCTCTTTTATATGAAACTAAAAAGGATTTATAACATTTTTTATAATTAAAGGAGATATGTTTAGCAATAAAAGTTACTTTTTTTTTTCCTACTGGAAAGTGAATATATCATACAAAACATTTAGTATGCAGTATTATAATCAAACTATTGTTATGTCATTCCCTATTTCATAAGCATGAATGAATTGAAAAATAGCTAGGGATTTGAATGCATAAATGTGGAAATGATGCCAAAGGAATCATATGATGGGCGTAAATAATAAATAATAATGTTTATATGTTTGTTCTTTGTAAAGAGTTTTGGCCATTGGAAAAATTAAGAAAAGATTTTTCAATAGAAATTTATTAATGAACTAATGATTAAAATATGAGTAATGTTAACATCAATGTAAGTAATGTGAGTAACATTAAAGTTAATGAGAAATCTGATGACATAATGTGTGCACAAGAGAATTAGTGAGAATAAACTTTTCTAGTTTTTCTTTGTTTTTTTTCAATAATACTTATGCAATCACTTTATATATCTTTCATTGCAAGTACAACAGTCACAGTTTGTTATCTATAAAAATAATTATATTTTATTAAGGAAGAAAATTTTATTGTAGAAAAGTAAATAAGATCTATAACATTTTATAATAATTAAAGAAAAATTTTTTATCAACAATTGCTCTTGGTAAGTGTTGATAGGTTTTTTAGAACATAAGCCCCTAGGCCCCAATCGACCTACTCAAGACATAGGCTAAGCTCCAATAGCTTAGTTTTGAAGATAGTTTGGCCTTATTTATTATGTCACATTTGGTACATAGAAATGGTTTGGAATGGAATAAAGAGCGGAATGATAAATCATTTCACATATTTAGAAATGTTCATGGAATAAAATAGATGAAATGAAACTAAATGTATATATAATAATTATTGTAAAAAATATCCTAAAATATTGAATATTATAATTAAATTAAAGGTTAAAAAAGTAATTTAATTAATAATAACAAATATGGGAGAAATGGAATCACCAATTCCACCTTTTCAAAGGTTGAATTGAATTTCTCATTTAAGCTAAAATTGTTAATTCCATAAAATCACAATTTTAACTTTTAAATGTACTTCAAAACATAGCAATTCCATTACAATCCATTCCTGCATAATAAACATGGCATCATAAACAAGAGATGAGACCTCTAGGTAAAAAGGCTTTCTCTCTCCCTTGTACTTTGTTTCGTTAGGGTTTTAACTCTCTTATAACAAGAGCTGACTTAAGAAGCACACCTAGGTGCCTCTTGTGGCCATTTTCTACCTTATAGATGATATTACAATAGAGTGAAAATTAGCCATGGACAATAAGTAGATATAATAGCCATAATTTTTTTATTGCAAAGTGAATGTAACTCAATAAACATTTATTGCTAATTTCGTAATTAAATATATTATGACAATTAAATAATTATTGTACCATTGCCTTTTTATAAACATGCATCAATTGAAAATTAATACATGAATTCAATACATAAATGACCTAACGGATGCTAAAGGATCATATAATGGATGACAATAATTGATAACACTATTAAGGAATACTAAGAGTTAGGAAGATAATTCATTAACTCTATTTACTTTTATGGACATCCAATTCCTTAACATTTAGAAAATTAATTATGATATGATAAATAAGGTACCCTCTTTTTTTTTTTTTCCTTCCTATTTTGTAAACCATTCATGGATAACAAATATAACCTTTATCTCGTAAAATGACTAAGTTATTATTTATTCACAATTGTACAAAATAAATATATAATTTATCATGAAACATAATTTTATATAGTAACATTTAGTATATTTTATATGTAATTATAATAACTACATCTTATAAATGTTATTAAAATATACAATGGAGCGATATGATACTTTCTTCGGGTAAAGTGTAGTTAATGGAAATTAGTTGCTGAATTTGTCTTAAATAAACCATATATCTTACTAGAAATTAAAATCTCATTGTGCAAACCGAAATGAATATTATCTTTAATAGGATTCTACCAATAAAGATTGGTGTAACTAGGTTTTGCACAAATAGGCAATGGGTCATAAGCTCTTAGAATCATATTGTTTGCTCGCAATTTTAATAACTATACTTGGGCTATTTATAGAGGAGGACCATCATAGATCTAAGAGCATATTCAGCACATTGATACGTCCACTAACTCTAGTGAGTGGGATCATGCATACTAACGTGTTCCAAAAATGTAAGGATATGGTTGTTGATTAGGTCTTAAAGCCTTATTCACTTATCTTATGACCATTGTGAGCATCTTAACACCAAACCAGGTGTCAAATGGCATCTAGTCCTTGTTTGGAGGTTCCTCAGGCAAGTGGGTCTATGATGGATCACCTCAGTCTTAGGCTCAATTAGGTCAACCTAAGGCTTAAATAGGTTGGTGTAGATTTAAGGAACCCATATCCAAAATCTCCTATCAACAAATATGTTCTTCCAATAAAGTCCTTACCCAAAGAATTATTTTCCAAACTTGGAAAATTAATTGCATTTACATTGTTTATAATGCCAATTTAAATATTATGATGTTTTGAGTATGGATTTCAAATGGAAAATTTAATAAGAAAAATTTATTGATTGCACAAAATATCATGAATTTAAGATTCATAAGGTATTTGTTCCGCTAGATACTTTGAATCCATATATTTTATAGGATTTTATGTTTTAGGATAGTTTTAAAAAGTCATAGAGGAAGTTCCAATTCTAAATATTTTGGAACGTATATTTACATTATCGTATACGTGATAGCAATTTTTACCTTTATCCATCATAATCCTACTCTATCTCTATGTCATATTCTGATTTGATAATATGTATTGCTGATTGATCGATACATCTTATAAGATATATCTTTTCTTTTCTTGTATGTTCTATTTTGTCAATTGTGAAACAATTTAGCCATACCTATTAGTTTTCTACCTAAAATGTGTTTAAACTAGAAAGAAAATTTGGACAACAATGTCGTTTCAAATTATATAATGGAGGGACTTTCCTTTAGGCAAATTTTTTACTTATTTTAAGCAAGAGAGTTTTTTATGGATTCCCTTTAGGATAACTTGAAGGGAGATAAATTACACTATGCCTCATGAAATATATCTATAAACGACTGAAAATTACAATATTAATCATTAGGCTAAGTTTAACTCCATGGGCTAGGTGGTAGAGCCTAGCTTAAGAAGTTTAGTCCATATTTAGGATAATTTAGTGAAAATTGGCTTGGTTGGCTCAAAATAGAGATCTGTAGACTAGTTTGTCTATATCCAACTTTTCTCAAGTAAGCTTATGCACTTATAAGAAAGGTTATTAGTCTTAAGCCCATTAGCTAGCTCGTTCAAGATAACCATAAACTTAGCAAACTTCATCTCATCTATTGATCGTTGAGATAATTTGACGAATGTTATTTTACTCAAAAGCCTATAAAAACCCAACCATTCCTTCTCATTTGAAACTCTTAAAAAGAAATAGAGAAACACTATCGCTATACAAAATCTCTACTTTCTAAGATCAAATAAGCGATTTAGGCAAAGAACAGATCTTATTCACTCAAGTTAAAAGATGAATACTTGAGTCCCTTAAGATTGTTTTATCTATCACTTGTGTATTTAAGATACTGAAATTATTTGGTTTTCCTCTATACCTTATTTTCACCTAATTATCCCATCACGTATCTTTCTCACTTCACTTCCATTAAACTACGTATAACGTGTCACTCACATAGTACATACGTAACTACCTAAGTTGAATCCTTACATCTACAATATCTACGAAAGTATTTTTTAAAGTTTGTCTAATGAGTTATTTAAAGTTTAAGGCTCCATTTAGTTCATCTTTTTTATGTTTTATTAGCATCTTATTATTGTCTATTTGAATTTTTGTGTTTGTCGAGAATAAAATACCAAAAAAAATAAAAATATATTTAAAAAAAAACGATTAAAGTAATTATTTCCAATATATAAAATATATTTTTCAAATCTTTTCTTTGAAAAGTACATAAATATTCATTTCTCAATTCTAACATTTCAATTATCATTTTCATTGTAATTGTGAAACAAAAACAAATAAAATAGTTTTCCAAATACTAAATTTTAAATAGTTATAGATTAGATACAGACGGAAAAAAAACTGTCCAAACAAGATTTTAAAAAGTTATTTTTCCACAACAAATCAATATCTAAAATGCTATGGTCATAGAAAATGAAAAGACAGTGTCATTTGGTTTAAATTGTTGCTTTTCATGGCCATTTATGAACAATTATCTCGATTCAACTTACAATCTTTATCTAACACCTATATTTCATAGATTTGCACTAATGTCTCCTGACTTATACTACCTTTCTAAGGATTCATATATATAAATATATATCTATGTGTATGTATACATCTATTTTTATTACAGTGCCTTTCCAGAGAATCTTTTCAATAACAAATCAACATGTGATAGGAAATATAAAACGAGTTTGACCTACACTAAAACTAATGAAGATGAGTTTTCTTAGTGGCAAGAAATAGAATATAGTAAAATGGACGAAAAAGAAACACCAAAGAAAGACCATGTAAGGAGTAAGCCCATAAAGTAATTATAACCATGGTACGTACTAGACAATGATTAATACAGTTCCTTGGAATGGCAGCAATATCATCATACAGATATGATATGTAAACGTATAATGCACGGTGTGCGATGATGACTTGACTTTGTTTTACTTTGACAGGGAAGACTTAATAAGAATACTATTACCTTCGATGCTTTTTCTTCTCTTTTCATGAGTCACTTTCACTTTTTAATAAAATCAAGCTCAAGCTCATAGGAACAACCTTCAAGCACTAGCGAATTTTTTGAAATTTTAATTTCAATTGATTAAATTAAACAAAGTGCTACAATGCTAACCTAATGTTGATTGTTGAAAACTCATTTAGTCTGGATATTTGTCTTTCTTTTCTAAGCCTACAAACAAGACAAGTTGAGTCAAGCTTCTAAACATTCAAAATTACTCATTTGAAAATACGCGTAACTCAAGTCTAACTGAGTTTCACTTAACTTAAAAGTTACAAACTTAAACTCAGCTTTTTTATCAAATTAAGCTTTATTTTAAAGTCGAGCTCAGTTTTTTATAAATCGAAATTCAATCAAATCAAGGTTAAAACGAGTTAAGCTCAAATAACTCATAGGTATCTTAATCCATTTGCAGCTGTAATTTAATAAATATATATATATATATATTTCTCGCTTACGAGACCATAAAAATAACTCAAAGAAATTACATGACTTTGTTTTATAGCGAATATTTAATAGGAATATTATTACTTCTCTCGGATGCTTTTTATTCCTGATCGTGAGTCACACTTGCTGTTTAAAAAAATCAAGGTTACGGAAATTACCTTCAAACACTAGCTAGTAAAGCTCTTGGAATTTTAACTCCAAGGGCTTAAATTAATCCAAGTGCTGACAACGCTATGTCTAATGTGGAAAATTCGTTTAACCAGGTAGCGGACGTGGAGCCGTGGACAGGGTCTTCTTCTCGAGTGATTGTTTCACTTTATTTACGACCATGTAGTCTGTATGTAATATAAAGTGAATTATCGATTAGTGGTAAGTACGAATCCGTACAACTTACTTTAACAGGAGTGTGATTAGTAATTGATATTATTATTATTATTAAACCATTATTGAATCTTATTCATAATTAATCAAATCCGATGATATGCAACTCTTGATGGCTTATTTCTCCAAAATATGGAAGGGAAAAGGGAGGTGTAAACGGATCGAACATTATGGCCTAGATTATACACTTTTTGCTGTTTTAGGACCGTAAAATTACTCAAGAAACGGAGCACCATGCTGGCTTGATATCTACTTACATTTTTTTGGCAAAGTTCTTCGAATCACGTCGGAGTTTATTAGTGATTTATTCTCTTAGCTTGGTGCTGATGCTTTGCACATGCCAGTTGATTGGTTCATGTCGAACGTCTTCCTGCACGTCTTCAAGCAATCAACATCTTTACACAAAATTCAGATCCAGCATTTGAAGTATCTCGATTGCCGAAGATCTTCCCTTACATACTTGGATTTTCCACCATATGATGACCAATTCTATTGCCACGCAGTCCAACACAACCTTTTTCAATGAAGAAGATCTTTTCTTTCTCTATTGTATGGTAGAAAGGAGACTGGCTAATATTGGCTATTTTGTTAACCGCTGTTTTCTGCACACACTCTCATAAAGGGATAAGCATCTTAATTACGACCGACGCATCAAGTACATCCTTTTATCCAATAGGCTCAATTTGTAGAAGTATATGTTGCACACAATAAAGTTTATTTTCAACCTAGTGGAGGTAAGGAGTAAGCTACACTTCTATCGTGATCAGCATATCAATCAATATATGATGTTGTGGCAGCAACAAGAGGGGGTGTATGTACCTAGAGGTTGAGGATTACAATATTATCCTATAGGGTCAAGGGGAGGAGCCTACGAAAAACAAGAACAGCAATAGGATACTGACACCTTCACCATATAAGAATTGTTCCATTTATTTGGAATAATGATAACCAACCAACAATAATTGATGTGAAAATTTCACCGGTATTTGAGGAAGTATAGGGAATACTAAAAACAAGGTAGCGGGCATAAAGACTAATATTATAGAAATTCAATCTCAACAAAGGAGACAAGTACTAGGACTAATGAGATGTAGGCTTGATAATAAGTATATTTTGATTGTTAAGGCTTCCACCATCCACACAATTGCAATTGCAACTTCCACTTTCCCTTTCTTTGAGTGATGGTCAATCGTCTAATTCTCTACACTATTCTTTAATGAATTTTAGGATTGTTTAACTTGTTTATTTCAATGCTCTTTATTTCCTTCTTCCATGCCTTGATTTGTAATATAATCACTAATATGAATTGAAATAATATAATATTTAAATTTTTCTTTATGTTTATTGTAATGTTTTTTATTCTTTAATTCCTCAATTTCTAATGTAAAAACTTGAAGCCTTGTAATCTAATGTAATTAGGAGTGTAATTGAATTGAGTTGAACCAAATAGTATTAAACTCGAGCTCATTGTTGACCTCGACTCAAAAATATACATAGAAGTTTGAGTTCGACTCAATTAGCTTAATTAAATTAAACTTTTTATAAATTTTGCTTAACCAATATCAGATTAGATTATATTTAAATAAATTAAAAATTATACTAAGCTCAAATGAGCTTGTGAGCCTAGCGAATTTAGTATTTTAAAACTCGAGCTCAACTAAATTTACTACTCGAGCTCAGCTTGATTTACTATCATTGAATCAAATTCAAATGAAACTCAAGCTAAGCTCAAGTAGTTTACAAACTAACTTGGTTCATTTACACCCCTAAATGTAATGTTTCAAACTCTTAATTTATAATTTATTTACATAGAAATTAACTTTATATTAAATAGAAATATTAACGATATGGAAAAAATGAATGCAAATAAATAAAATATTGAATCACATATTATATTACATAGAGCATATATATGTACATACTGTATACTATAATACCACAAAATATACGATATATGTATAGTATATATGCAATAACGAATGTACATTAATGTTGTACATACGTACGTATATATTATATACATCTTATAAATATATAACACTTCTATATATATGCAATACACATATACACATACATAGTTATGTACTAACGTACATGTTATCCCTTATAATTTACATACATGAATAACGAATATACATATATATGTTATGTGTACATATTTTTTACATATACATAAATATATCATACTATATACGCTATGTTATGGACATAAATATCTGTTATACATATAATATAAATATTATACATATATACTATACGCATAAAAGTATATGCCTTATGTGATAAATACATAGACATAACTATTCATTTTACCATTACATATCAAATTAGTCATTAATTATTATTATTATTATTATTAAGTGTGAACCATCTATGAAATTGGAATATTTTTTCCTTAATTTATTTTTTGTAGCATAGTAATCTATTTAATTTACCATATAGGTATACAAAATAGTATAGTACACGTCGATAAATGTTTAAACTCAAAAATATTAAAAATATATAACATCACAAAACACCGCAAATTACTAGAAATGTCGAGAAAACATTTTAGGCATTATAATAGGAGTCCAATTACAAGTAAGCAAAGATTATGAGGGTTAACATGTGAATAAATGAATAGTATGCAAGAAAAATAAGCATGATGAGCCCTACCTTGGAAAAGTATGAGCACATAAATTTAGATACGCGAGAACAAGACCATCCTTATAGCTATGAGCTATGACCATTACCTTTAAAACTAAAACTTACCATAAACCCAATCTCTTAGAGATATAGAATAATATTTGACAATATTAAAGCTCTAGATGGTCAAACATCGTAAAAAAGTATAAAACATTTTCCATGAAATAAACATATCAAGGACGATCTAAGAACGATAGACTATGTTTACCATCCACAACAAGCTAAGTACGATTCCGTTCTCAAGTCTTCCCTATCTTTAGCAAAGTTGTACAAGTAAGTTTACATAAGGATCATGGGCATTGCATCTAAGGATTCATAGAGGTTGCCCTCCAAGTACGAACTGTATTACGCCACAAATAGCAGTAGAAGCCAACATCTCTATTGTGCTCAAGCTTTCATCTGCGAACAAGCAATACCCAAGAGGCTCATCAGCAAATGGGAAAAATAAATTTTCGAGAAATCTTAACCATGTATCATAATTAAGATTAACAAGATTATCAAGCCTTATAACTCAATTGGTACAAAACATGCGGTTCTCATTAAAAAAGGTTCCTTTCTCCCTCCTCGTAACATTAACACAAACTTTAGTGGAAAATAGATGGATTTTAAGACATGATAACGACAAATTGCACTGAAACTAGCTTCTATTTTTGCTCAATCGCTCTCTAAACATGATAATTGGATTGGATGAGCAAATATGTAGAATATATATGCGATTGGAGCTACTATACTAGCAAAAATAACAATTAATTAGAAAATGGAAAAAAAAAAAGAAGAAGAAGAGGAATTTCTATTGGATAATAAAGATTGAAAAAGAGAAGGAGAAATATGTATATACCCAATTCCAGAACGAAGACCAACAATCCGATCTTGCTTGTAAGTAAAAATTCCTTCTTTTTTTTTTTTTTTTTGGTATATAGTGCCTTTCCAGAGAATCTTTTTAATAATAAATCAACAATACGTCATAGGAAATATACAAGGAGTTTATTGACTGACATTGAAACTAATGAAGATGAGTTTTTTTTTAGTGGTAAGAATATAGTAAAACGGATCAAAAGGAAGCATCAAAGAAAGACCATGGAAGAAGTAAGCCCATGAAGTAGTTACAATCATAGTACGTACAAGACAATGATCGATACACAATTAATTGGAATAGCAGCAATATTATTATACTGATATGATACGTGAACGTAGAATGCACGGTGAGAGTAGACGACTTGTTTTTGCTTTACTTTTGACATGGAAGACTTAATAAGAATACTATGACCTTAGATGCTTTTTCTTTCCTTGTCATGAGTCACAGTCATTCTTTAATAAAATCCAGCTTATAGGAACTACCTTCAAGCACTAGCGAAGTTCATCGAATTTTAACTTCATGGGATTAAATTAAACAAAACGCTTAACAATGCTAATCTAAAGTTGAAAACATATTTAATCTGGATAGAGGCTTTTTTTCTTTTTCTTTTTTTTTTTTAAAGCTTGCAAATGAATCAAGTCAAGCAGAAATTTTGAAGAATTAAGATCTGCTTATTTAAAAAAAAAAATTGAACTTGAGCCTAACTGTGCTTTTATTGAACCAAAAAATTACAATCTTAACTTCAGTCCATCTTAATAAATGAGTTTTATTTTAAGGATAAACTCAACTCTTTTGTAAAAAAGGTTTACGGCTCGAGTTATATATATATATATTCTTTATGGATGGACCATATAATAATTCACGAAATGATATGACTTTGTTTTACAGTTAAGACTTACAAGAATATTATTACTTCTCCCGGACGCTTTTTATTTCTGATCGTGAGTCACACTTGCTGTTTAGAAAAATCAAGGTCACGGAAATTACCTTCAAACACTAGCTAGTAAAGTTCTTGGAATTTTAGCTCCTAGGGATTAAATTAATCTAAGTGCTGACAACACTAGGTCTAATGTTGAAAATTCATTATAATCAGGCAGTTGACGTGGAGTCGTGGACTCGATCTTCTTCTCGAATGATTCTTTCACTTTATTTACGACCATGTAGTGTAATATGTCCGTATGACATACGTCAACAGGACTATGATAAATAATTGATATATTATTATTATTATTGTTAAACCATTATTCAATCTTATTAATGATTAATCATATCAAATTACATGCAACTCGCAATGACTCATTTCTCCAAAATATGGAGGGGAAAAGGGAGGCGTAAAAGGACCAAATATTGATGTTTTAGGACCGTACAATAACTCAAGATATTATATTATCATAAAAATTAATGTGCGATTTACTTACATATGATCTGCTCAAAATTTTAGTTCATTATGTATGAACAAACTCAAAATTTCCTTACTCCCTCGTATCCTCTAGCTCTCTACCTCAGTATCTTGCCCAGAAAATCTAAATTTGAAAATGTAAAAAATTTTAATTTTTTAAGCATTCCGACGTATTCGCAAAGAGCTGGAGCATTGACACTATGCTTTGAATAAGGCAAGGAAATAAGGAAAAAAAATAAAAGGAAAAAATTAAAGAGGTAAAAAAAAGAAATCAAATAATAAATTTTAGTTTCGATTCTGAAGGAATAAGAAGTAATAATTGTAGAGAAAAAAGCTAATTAAATATTTTTTAAGAACTTCTTGATTACCCAAAATACTTAAATATTAGAAAAAGTCTTTTCCTTAAAAGAGCATTTGCATGATTTTGTACATCTTCCTTCTACGTTATCTCCATATTTGAAAAGAATGTTTTCCGTGAGCCAATAAGAAAGGTCTTTCTTATAATCCATTCCTAAACAAAAAAAAAAATAATAATAATAATAATAATTTTGTCTGCCTCCAATTCTTTCCCTCTAATCCGACACAAGGCGTGAAGAAAATTAGACATGGACTGGAAGTTCGAACACGTTATCTCGAAATTAGTGACCGAGCCAGCTAGCAATGCACGATTTTAGTTCTTTGTAAACATTTAAAAATATGGAATCTGCATTTGTTTTATATTCACTTTATAATTGTCAAGTGGCATAGCTGGAAAAGAACTCATGATTCTTTCCGTCAAGAGGATAATTCTAAAGCTTTTTGGATTATTGAGAAAAGTTTTCCTTCGAGCACCGATTTCCGAAACTCAATGAGGAAATTTAGTATTATTTTGAAAAATGCTATTTATCTAACTTTTACAGTTTGCCAAATGTGAGAAATCGCAACCAGTTTGATACCTTCTATATTTAACTAAATAGCTTCCTTTTGGTGCTTTTAATAGTTAATTTTACTTTTAATGTTTCGTTTCACTAAAAGGCCCTTCAATACAATCATGTCATATTTAAAAGGGATATTTTAGTAAATTTATTAAATTATAATCACCTACTATTCAAAATAACCTCCACTCTCCCTTAGATAATCACCCATTACCAATGTTTTATTATATAATTTCAGTATTCTATGATTTTTTCTATTTTATTTGTTGCGTCATGATTTTTTTTCTTTTTACAGTCACTATTAATTTTATCAAGTTCGTTAATCTTTTAGATATTTTATCTTTCTCTTCCCAACCATACCACTCACAACCCCCCAACCCCACCCCACGGGGTTTTGGCATCTGTGCCATGGATGTAGCATCATCTAATAATTACTTGTATGGTATCGGCGGCTACAAAAACTGAAAACTGAAGCTTGAAGAAAGTAATTTCTTTACAAGTAATTGCTAAAATGCAAATACCTTTATAAAGATTTTTCAGGCTTTACTACTCAGGTATCCAAAATCATGTGCGCTTTTAAATGCATCTACACACTTCCTAATAAATTTATACCATTGAGTAATTGATATTAGATCAGGATAGAATGTTATTAAAATTATATTATATATTTATTTTTAAATTTTTGTATAAATCTAATTAAATAAAGTAATATACATTATATTATTATTTCATTTCTCATGGAATTTCAATTTTATTTTTTTCTTATTCTATTACATAAATTGTTTTATCGATTGGATGTTGATTCATTTGGTCTTCTCTTACGACACAGTTGAGCAATAAATGACGCCAATTGCTAATAGTACCGCCAGACAACCACTTTAAACATGTCCGAGAAAGAGACTTCAGGGAAGACTCGTTCCAAACGTATTTTCCACGCCCCACGAAGTCTTTAGTCTTTCGCCACTCCCAAGGATTTCCCAGGCAACACGGCACTAACTCTCCTTGTTCATTAGTCAGATCAAGCTACTGTTGTGTTCCACAATTTGTGATATAATGTGATAATACCAATACGATACGATTAAAATCATGTGATATAAGGTGATAATTTTAATAAAAATTAATATGATTATATTATAAATTAATTATTTACGATTCTTATTTGATTTTATATATTTTTCTTTATGGGTACTAATTTCAATATGAAAGAAAAACAAAAATACAATAAATCAACATGAATTGTGCAATTTTACAATTATCATGTTTATTTTTTAGGGACAATATTTTTTATTTATTTTTTATGGCTCTTGAGTTGAGCTATAGATAATGTTTGATTTTAAGGATCAGATTAAATAAAGAGAACTAGACATAATAAGTATAAGGAAAACTGAAGATATAACTTATTGTACCATATTTGGTTTATATAGTTTTAAATATAAACTTTATATTAAAAAATTAATTATTTATATTATAGAATAAATAATTTTTTATAATATTTAATAAAAATAATATTCATTAACTTAATATTATAATATAGAAGTGTATTTTTTTGAATACAAAATATTTTTTGTTTTTATTTATTAAATTTTATTTTTATACTAAGATACAAATAGAGCAAACTTTAGGCATTTTATCATATCCATTAACCTAATTTTTATTTAATCACCAAGCAAATTTATAAACAAATCATAAAATAAAATTTTTTATCAAATATAATATTAAACGCTACCATAAGTCAAGAACTCGTGCAAAATGAAAGGCAGTTTTCTCCACTAAGTACTCATACTTTGGCCCCAATAATATTACCGTAAGAGACTAAGAGTAACTCATTTTCATGAAATTTCGTGATAACATTATTCATATCTTCTAATCTCTTTTTCCCCCTTTATTTATAACTAGTACACACGTAGCCGCATTGTATGTATAGAAATAAAATAAAATTATATTTTATAATTTACAATATACTAAATTACCATAAATGGCAACATTTGATTTTCTTTTTCTTTTTTTTCCTTTTTACTTTGATGCAAGTTTGTAAGAGAGAGAAGAAAAAGAGGAAGGAAAAAAAAAATTTTTCTATTACGTATTTAGTAATTGATATTTTAAAGAGATGAATTTAAATTTGTGGATTAAAAAAATAACCGATAAGATATGATTAGATGGAACAACAATTGAAATGAATAATATAGTAATAATAGTAGTTAAAATTAAAATATAGAACAATACGATACTAAATTTTGATAATTATTGGTAGTTATTAAAACCTTTAACATTAATAACATAAACAATATCAAGTAAAGGTTTTAGGCTGTAACGTTATAGTAGGGGACGTCATATGGTGGGCTTTATCATAGAAGCATATTTAATGTGAAGCCATTACATTTACTGTCTCAAATTCCATGTCTTAAAAATATTCCTACTAACCACGTGTAGATGTATAGATAAATGGAGTAAACTTTTTTTTTCCAAATATATTCATGTAATGGGTTGGAACATACTTCAGATAGGAAGTTCAAGACAGTAAATATTTCTCCTTGCTAATTTGAAAAGAAAAAAAAAGTGATACTGTAGATGAATACATGTGATGATTTTTCGTCTCTCTTGCTGATCTAGTTTCGTGTAGTGTTCAGCAGATGCTCTGCTTATTTTTATTTTAATAAATAGTAGCCCAGCATTAATTTATTTATATTTTCATGATTAAGAATAAAATAGAATCTTTAGGGAAACAAAGGAGTAAAATACCCTTTAGGAAATGGTTTCTTACAACTCATGTCACAATCACCAACAGGTCCATCCCTTCTTTATATAAATCACTTGCCCTGCCTCTGCAATTACTACATACTTCCTTCTTTCCTTCCCTTCCCTCCCCTCCCCTCTCCTTCACATCGTCATTTCACCGAACGGACTACTACCTCGTATCCTATTCTATCTTTTCATCTTCCCTTTTTTTACATGGCTCTTTCCTTTCCCCAGAAAATGTTTGATTTTGTCACCTTCCCTTGCATAAGCACCAAATCACTAGAAGAATCTCTAGAATTCAAAGCAACCACCCATGAAACGAATCTTGTTTACAGGGACGAACTGGACAAGAAAAAACCAGAACCAAACAAGACCAAGACAAAGAAAAGAGTAACCTTTTCGGACGACAAAGCCATTGAATGCAAAAGCCATGACGACGAAGCGATCGACAAGAAAGAGGTGATAAGAGTAAAAGTGAAGATGACAAAGGAACAAGCAGCTAGGCTATTGTCTAACTGTAAACAAGGTGGTGTTCTTGAGTTTAAGCATGTCGCCAGGGAGATAGTACAACTTCCTATGAGTCGTGTTACAAGTATTGAGACGCTTAGTCCTGAGAAAACTTGCCAAGCTGTGTTGAAGAGCATCCCTGAAGAAGTTGAATTTTGATGATCTTTTCCCTGATATTGGTTTCGTTTCATTTCATTTCATTTCTTAGTTTGTTTCTGGTCACTCGATTACTTCCAGAGTTCGTTTTTCGGATGTAATGCAACATCGTCCCTCTACTTTTTTTCTTCCTCCTGTTTTTTGAAACACATGCTTTGTACATATTCATTGGAACAAGGAATACACACATGCTTCTATGTTGAGCTTCCTAGATTTGTTTGTTGGAGGGGTTGTGGTTGATGTTGATGAAGAAAAATTGAGAGGTTCATATTTGTCCCACAGAATTTAGTATTCTGAAGAAACATCATCAGTCTATTTTTCTAAGAGCATCTCGAATGTAAATCCTTAACATGAGTCGCGAAAGTAAAGAACCCCAGAGTCGGATACTTTCACCTTTCTTTTTTTTTTTTGAGATTCTTAGCTAAAATGGTATCATCATTTTTTTTTTCTTTTCTTAAGTGTTAATTTTATTAAATTTTTGTATTATAAATCCCATAAATAATATAAATAAATATTGAAAACTACCGTTTAAAAACTATATGAATAGAATAAAGATATCCTTAGGATAAAAGGACTTCATGTTGCATTTAGTTTGTGGATAGAAATGCTCTAAATGCCTTTACAAACTTGTCTTCTCGTATTAGAAATATACGGATAGTAGTTTATCTGTTGATTTTATGTGTGCAAGTGAGGACAATTGAGTAGAACCCTTATTTAATTGAACTGAAATATCGTCTTTAGTCGAAATTTTCTATTGGAGGATTTCCATGTTTCCTGTTAATTTGTGGGCTTCATTTTACGTCTTTTGTTACTGGGCTCGACAAACTCTGATTGTCTTGTCCTTGATTATTAGTGATATTTCTTTTTTTTATTTTGCCAAAATTAGTGATGGTAGCTAAGGGTGGGAAAAAAACAAACCAAATAAACCTAATTCACAAACATAAATAAATCAAGTTTTATATTTACTTAAAAGTCCAAAATCAAAGTCAACTCTCTACACCATTAATTATCTATATATTAAAGCTTGAGTTCAATTTCTGATGTCTTACATATGTTATTTTAATCAAATGACTAAAACCTCCATTTTTATCATTAATTATGTGTTTCAATTTCTATCAACATCTTTTCCTTTAAAAAAATTAAATTTTGAATCATTAATTTATGGCATCATGATTAATACCATTGGTTCTTATCAATATCAATTCCCATGAATAATATATAACATTAATATCATATTTGGTAGAAGGAAATGGTTTGGATATTGAATAGATTGGAATTAGGATGAAGTATAATTGAATGGAATAAAATCTAAAGTCATAAATCCATTACTATATTTGGAAATGTCTAAGAAATGAAATGTATATATAGTAATATTTTTTTTCTTAATAAAAATATAATAACGTTTATCAAAAATACATGATGTCATAATTATATTAACAATTAAATAAGTAATTTCAATTAATAATAATTAGTAAAAAGAGTTTGGAATCGTGATTCTACCTTCTTAAAGTGAAATCAAATTTTTTTTGAAATCGTGATTCTATCTTCTAAAAGGTAAGGTAAAATTGAGTTTGTCTTTAAATTCACGATTCTACCTTCTAAATACACTTCTGAATATAGGAAAGGAAATAAAACTTGGAATCATTACTAACTCATTCCAATATATTTCAACGTATCAAATATGAAATAAAGCTTTTCAGCTCTCTTTAGTATCACATGATTTTTATTTTAATTAAATAATTAAAACATCTCTCAATTTTCTATGTTATTATCCTTTAAATTGAGATCATTTTCTTTTTCAATTTCCACAATCTTTCTTTACCATTTTCATTTACCCTCAGTGGAAAAAATGGAACTTTTAAATCCTGCGTACTACAGACATTGATAAGGCTTTTGCACTCTCACATTCAACCACTACCATGGACGGTTTGCAAATTAAATCTGTTTTGTATAATATGTTTTACACTTTGAAATTCAGTCAATAAAATATTTATGATTTGTAATATTGATATTGGTTTATAACATATTTTAATTTTTTATGGCACAACTTGGTTTGCATGTGATATATCATGTATAGAAAATTACTACATAAGCAATAAATTAATATTAATATTTAAACTATTACCAAAATTTAAGATTTGAAGATTTCAAAAATTTCAAAACTTAACTATTAAAATTAAAGACTTTTACCTAAATGAAAATTTTCAAAATGTTCTAAAAATTAATTATTAAAATTGAAAGTTTTAAAAATGATTGAAAAAATTGAAATTGTTTCAAAGAACTTCTAATTTATTTTTTGTTTATTTTTAACACATGTATTACCAATGCACAATCTACTAATATGTGTGAATATATATATTAGTTAACAATTATATTTGGTGAGTTATCATACTCATACGTGTACTTTCATTTATATAATAATCAACCTTTTAGGCCAAATTTTTTACATTTAAGGTCTTGCTTTATCATAGAGTTGGAATTTCTAGTTCTTGATAGATAGTTTATTTTATATCCATAAAGTCATGTTTATGATCCAAATAAGACATTTATAATATTATTGAAATGGAAATTGATGGGATCACTTTGTTTGATTTTAATAGTTAGAGGACTTTGAGTATTACAAATAGTATCCATAATTTCTCAATTTATGTAGATACTCTAAGCCTTGTTGGTGCATACTCTTAGGGATCGTTTGGTTGTCTAACTTTTTTGGGACTAGACGAGATAGGACAAAAACTTTTATCCATCGTTTGGTTTGCATTTTTAACCCTATTACTGGACAAAAGATGGTCCAAAGGACAAGACAAATCAACCAAATTTCGTCCCTTTAAAAATTCAATTAAAAATTTGATACAAAATTCAAATGCATTGGACAAAACTTAAAATTTTTGAAATCTTCTAATAGCCTTGACAAAGTTGTCTCTTTCATCCAAATCAAAGACGTCTTCTTCTCTTTTTTTTCTCTCTCAAAATTTCCATCGACAAGCCCTAATCCAGGTAACATTCTCTCTCTCTCTCTCTCTCTCTCTCTCTCTCTCTCTCTCTCTCTCTCTCTCTCTCTCTTACTCCATAATTAGTTTACTTAGGCTTCAACTCACTTTCCCTGTACTCTGTTTCCTTATCTCCTACAATGTTTGGTTCTATCATGTGATAAATTTTTTATTTATCTACAGAAGATTTACTCAAGCTACAATTTAATCTATTAAGTTTAGTACATCGATACAATATTTAGCAAAAAATAATACGAAAATAAGTCTCAAGCAAAAGTAAATATGAGATTATGGCAATAAAGTTGCATTCCGAATTTTTTTACACTGCAATCGCATGCCCACCCCACCCCACCCCAAATGTGACTTTAGTGTAAAAAATTACAGCTTAAGTGTAATTTTTTTTTAATTTTTACTTCATTGCAGTTTTTTTATCATACTTATACGAATATGCGACGAAAATCACATGGCTTAATGTGAATTTAATAATTGTATGGGTATTTTTTTATTCTAATAGGAATGTAAAACACTTATATTTTAGATAAAAAATATATTTATTTGTCGATGCCATAGGTACATACAATAAGAATGTAATAAAAAAACAAAATTTAATTACTATTTGAATAATCAGTTGCTATTACAATTAGAATATAAAAAAATATTCAAAAAATAAAATCTAATGCCAACCTTACACCGACTAAAAAATGCCCCATATCTAGATAATAGCGATGGTCATCTCTCAAAATGATCCATAGAAGGCTTAACCGATGAATCTAAAAAGTCTCTAAGCAGGACAAGGCTAACATGTGGAGGTAGGTCGTGTTTAGTGACCCCTTCACCCATGATGGAGCATTGCGAGTGGGTAGTACGTCTTTTGTGAGGTGCTGCCAGCGTATCATGGAATGGCTGATAAAAGGGTAGTGTAACATGCAAAACTCTTAAGCTAGAACCAATCTAACCTAAGTAAATGGAATGTCACCCCATAGATGGAATATCCAGATCCCTTCGAACCCTTCCTTGTCTGACCCTAGTCTGACATCCCCTAATACAAAGTCTGTTACGTGGCGATTGAAGTGCAATTGGCTTTGGTTGCTCAAGTTGGACACCTTCATCAGGTGGTGGATTTTTTGGAAATGGATGGTGCAAGATAATACCACCGTAGTCTTCTAAGAACTATAAGCCACCTTCAACAATTTGGTAAGCCAACTGTATGTCATCGGTCAATTGAACTAACTATAGGGTGTCGACCTATGTGGAGGAAAAACAATTAGCAATCATACTACATGATAAATGGAATTATATACAGGTTGTTATATTAATTATACTTACTAAATGACCCATCACCACACCTGAGTATGTTATGTATCGATTGTTATGCCTTGAAATGACATAATCGCAACAGTTCTGCCGTGTAAATCATCTTATGATAGTTACTGGCCTTACAATACCTACTATAGACATGATCTACACAAGGCATCAACAACTCCTCGCTTTGAAGTAAACAGTTCAATTAAGAGTTTAGCTAAAGTTACAGTAATTATCAAGAACTTTAGGTCAACATATATAATTATATATACAATCCATAGAACTTCCCAGGAAATTCTACATTAATGTAACAGTTAACTAATTTACATATCAACTATCAATCTTTCGGTCTTAAGCTACTAAGGAGACTATAGATATACATTAACCATTAGGCGAATTGATCCTTATACCCTAGGCTTCAAAAGAACTAACCTCTAGATAGTTGTAAGGCAGCATATTACTCAAAGTATTTAGAAATCAGGACTTACAAAAAGATCTATACAAGTATGAGCAACTACAGCTCAGTAAGTTGAATTGGAGACTCGTGAATGTATACAAACACAAACAAGATTATCAAGCAATTATTTTCATGCAATGCAATAAGCAAGTGTCATCACACAACGTAGTCCGGTTCATTGCGAAATCAAAGAAATTACACTAGCTCTAATCCGAGTTGAGGAGTTTTCACGTTATGAAACAATTCACAACCAAACCCAGGTTTGTGCAATGGAGACATTGCTCCTCCTAAGACTATCCTTCGAACCAATGCCCTTGTCCTCACTGTGACCTCATCTCCTGTTACTTAGTTCAGTTAAGGATGAGGAAAAGACTAATTTACTATCCAACACTATCATTTTCGAAGGTATCGATGTTTGGTTGGAGAATCCTAATGATCCCCTAAAAGGTTGCAATGCATGACAATTTAGGACATTAGAGTTGATTAAGATTAAGTTCCATTTAGGGTGTTCAATCAATTTCACACCAATCCAGTCACAATACACAATCAATCACAACACAATTTTCAACATGAATTCAGATACTCAAACACATGCGTAAACTACTTATAATCACAATCATACATAATCCTAAATCTCTGAGTACTATAAAATAGTACTCCAATATGGTAAAGTAATAACCTAACTTACCTGAAATTTTTGATTGCCCAATCACTTAATTGCAGATCGATTCGTCTCCGGGTATCCTATAATAGAAATATATCTTTTTAGTACTTATACTTTGATGATACATATTCTAAGTTATAATTTAACTCACTTCTTCATGTATACCTATTATTTACTAATAATTCACTCTACCTTAATTCAGGGTTTGGTTTGTAAATTAGATTCTAGTTTTAATTCTACATTGTCTTCTACTACAAAGGATCCTAAATACACTCGAATCCTAATGTGAAATTAATCACATTAAGCTAGAGTATTCTAATATCACATTGTGTCTTAATTTAGTGTTCTAACCTATTTAGTACACTTTAATCCTAATTGGGGTACCGGATTTTACTCCCGATATGAGAAAATCTTACATTTTTTATACAATTACTTAAAATTAAATTTTGTTTCAAATTTATTATGTACTGATTTTTATTATTATATTATCCAAATAAACCTAATTTTTCATATTTATTAAATTTCCAATTCCACATATTCCTAATTTCCTATAATTACCACATAATTCCTATATTAATTACACTTAACACTCCAAAGACTAGGATTAGGTTTCCACATCAGAGATTAACATCCTTAAATATCTAATTACCATCTAAATCAATAATTAATCACTTAATCACCTAATTAACCCAAAATTACTCGATTTTTTCATCATTTTAGAGCTAAAAAATTACTTAAAAATTTCAAAAATTAATTTTAAAAAAATGGCTTCATAACACTATTCTATATCACTTAAGCATTTTACATAAAAAATTTAAGCTCCAAACTATACTCTTCAACCTATTTATTTCTAGTTCTAATCATACTCGATTTTGTTTAATTTCTTAAAAACCCTATATTTATAGACGTAATTAAATTTAATCATTATTTTCCCTAAATATACATACAATAAAACCTCAGAATAATAAATTTCATAATTTTCTAGGCAAAATAAATAATTTTAAGAAATTTTACAAAATCAGAGAAGATGTTAGACTTCCCTAGTCCGATGGCTTTTTAGCCTCTAACACCAGTTCAAGTGTGTTGGCCGGTCCAGGTGGTGGGTTTAGAGTGGGGTGGTGGTGGTGGTTCGGTTCCAGGTGGTGGTGGTTCGGTTCCAAGTGATAGTGGTGTGTAGGTTCGGCCTTCTTGCTCCCTTTGCACAGATTTGGGGAAAATTTCTAAAACCTTAATTTTTTTTCTCTAAATTTCAATGCTCTCAATTTTTCTAAGCTTTTAACTGTCCAAATAAGTTCTGTAATTTTTCTTGTTATTTATAGAGCTTATAGTAATTATTATGCATTAATTAGACAAGACATTGTTCAAATCTCTTCCAATTTACCTGTTGTGTTGCTTGTTTTTTATTGGTTAATTTTTCTTCTTTAATTGCTAACTTACCACAACCAAATCTAGGTCATTCCCTATTCCTCTATTTTTTTCAGATTTTTCCTTAATTATTTTATAATTTTCTTTAATTATTTAATAAGTTTCTAGCTAATTTCAAGCAATTTAGGTAATTTCGCGTATTTTTATCTACACATAAATACATATGAGGTATAAGTAAATATTCTTAATTATTATTTAGGTCATTCTATGATTTTTAGTATACATATAATCTATTTTTAGTAATTTATTAGTTATTAGATTACGCTTTTTGCCTTTTCAATAATTAACAAATAATATACTTAAAATTTGAAAATTTTATAATATCTTATTTTATTACTTATTTTCTTAAATTCAAGTTTATAAGGTCATTTTTACTAATATTTCTAACTATAATTTATAATTTAGGTTTAATCGGATTCTTTAACCGATTGCCCTAATCCGATCAAACCTAAACTTTGTGTACTAAATTCAATCCTATGGTCACTTGGCTTAACTTTAAGGCTTACATCGATGAGTATGATGCCTATACCATTGTAAATAGTTAGAGTCCACACGTGGATGAACGATCCAAGTGTGCCGATCTGCCCACTATTGAATATAACCATCATGCACTACTCTCCAATTGACATCCGTACGATCTCTAAGATCTTGTCGATAAAGTTGCTCACTAGTATGCACTGACTGAGGCTCTGTTGAGAATCCACCAAATTGTTGGATGACGTGATTCGAAATGTAGAACTTCATAATGTGGAAGCAGATAAGGGGTACTTTGGTCGTCCAAAGACGTTGATCGATCATGCATATAGGAGGTAAAAGTTGAAGTAAGTCTTCTGAATAAGGTTGCCATACAACTTAAAATGAAATGCATATGAGTTGGAAGAGAAAAACAATTAGCAATTGTGACATGAACTTTTTAAGCAAGATCAAACAGTGCATATGATGTACTTGATGACTCGTCTGTAAGTTAAATGCCTTGCAATATGACTAGACTACATGAGTCGATCCCTGTGTAGTGTTTCTCTTAATCCGCCATCTACCAACCAAAGGAACACCATCTATAATCATAAAGCCAGACCTATCAAGGGGTGCAATGTATGGGAAATGGTCCCATGCCCAAACCTGTAGTACAATTATCAGCATCCCAATCTCAGATATACCAGTTCGTGTAGCGTTGTATAACTGTCAGCATAACCATGCTAGATAGGTTGATCCCCAATTGTACATCCCCACCATCCAAAAGTCATCCAATAAAGGAAGGTACATGAGATGTATGCAGCTAGAAGATTTATCTACGAATAAGAATCCCCCTATTAGCTGGAGGATATACATACGAGTATGATGCTTCACTATATCCTCATCAGCATTGCTCGGTATAATCCTAAATCTACTCGTTAGCCACAACAGTTATACACAGCCATCCTTTACATCATCAGATGGTAGAACATCACCTTACAGGTTTCTCATCACATTTACCCAATTCTTGTTTGTGCTACCAATGATAGCAGCACTATCAACCTTAAAGCCTAGCTGGACCTCAATATCTTAGAGCATAACAGTTATCTCACCGTGTGCCATATGGAATATATGTGTCTATAGCCTCCACTTCTCCACAAGGGTGATAATCAGGTGGCGGTCCATTTATATGAATGGAAGTCGGCTAACAACCATGTATCCTACCTCCACTAAGTACAACGCCATGCATGGATCTAACGGTATGAGCTCCTCGTTCTTCTTCATTGCCAACTTATGTTGTCTAATCGTGAGTACACCTGGTGCCTGTATTAAGTTAAATGGGCATAAATATTAACATATTCACACCTAACCTACGTATTAGATGAATGGAAGAAATTGTTAAATAATGTACATGTCCCTCCTATATGTCCTAAGAGTGATAAGATGCTTGCTCACCCAAAACTGAAGGGTCAAAGGGTCCCGAGTCCATCTAATCGACAATTGTATTTAACATTTATCAGGGACAATGCAAGTAATATAAAACGAATATATATTACAAACTAATGATAAATTTATGTGTATGCATATGCAAAAAATAGTAATACAAATTACCATCCTTATTCGGATCCAAACATCTACACATGTTATGTCATTCCCTTCGATAATAATTACATCTATTCCTATCAGGCACTTCGCATATATCCATTTCCATGTGGTAACGTTTTGTTTTAGGCCTCTCTTTGTTTCTCTTTAGCTTAGGCCATGGCTTAAGCTTTAGAAATTTCACTACTAACTAATTAATCTCATCACCTAGACGGAAAAAATGTCTTTGGTATACATCAAGTTGGTTTATCCACTTGTACCATTAACTAATACGGTTTAGGGCATTTGTCCTTAACTATGCTGTAGCTATGAATGCATGGGAGTAAGGAATTCTATATATTTTCCATTTCTAGTACGTGCAATATTGGTTATCCATGTCAATAGTGTGAACTCTACCACCACCTTTTATCACTCTATTTGGCTCTCTTCGGCTACTAATTCTCACCTCAAACAGTTTATTGTACCTATTATAACTTGTAACCTTATGCGCACTTGCCTGCCCATGCCACTTCTCTATCAGCTGTTGTGCGTATGTAGTATACACCCTACATCTCGATAAGCCCTTTAAAATTTCCTTATCTTTCTTCTCCTACAATGCGATAGTGTTATAGAATATCCTTAATACTACAGCTGCAACTGGTAAGCCACGAAAACCTTTAAGAACTACATTATAGCTCTCAACAATGTTGGATATCATGTATCCGAACCTGTAATTACCATCTACATACAATGCCCATCTATTGATGTCAAGTTTTGCAAACCAACGCAGAGCATTCTCATTCACTATTGACATCTCTTCCATTAAAGCAGAAAATTTTCGTTGCTACACCTGCATGCCTACTACAATTGCCAATTTCTTACATGCTTAGTTTTAATGTTTACGATCGAAATTACTAGCTATGTATCTTATGCAGTATTTGTTACGCTTCAAAGTCGTAGGGTCGCAATAGTCCCACCGTATAAACTAACTTATGACAAAAACTAACCTTACAGTACCTATCATAAATATGATTTATACAAGGTGTCAACGATTCCTTACTTTGAAGTAAACAATTCAATTATGGATTAAGTTAAAAATTACAGTAACGATTAAAACCTTAAGTCAATATATATAGTTACATATACATTACAGTAGAATTATGAGAAGATTCTACATCATAACATAACAGTCAACTAATTTACATATCACATATCAGTTCTTCATCTTAAAGATACTAATAAGACCTTAAATAAAACTTGATCATGGATCGGTTGATTCTCACTCCCTAGAGCTTCAAAAAAGACCTGACCTCTAGATAATTGTAAAGTGGCATAATAGTCAAAATAATCAGAAGTTAGGACTTGCAAAAGAATCTATGCGAATATGAGTAACTACAACTTAGTAAGTTGAATTGGAGACTTATGAATATATATACGCACAAACAAGATTATCAAGCAATTATTTTCAAGCAATGCAACAAGCAAGTATCATAACACAACGTAGTCCAGTTTGTAGTAAAATCAGAGTAATTTCACTCGCTGCAATTCGGGTTGAAAAGTTTTCATGTTATGTAGCAGCTCACAACCAAACCCATGTTTGGGTAATGGAGACATTGCTCCTCCTAAAACTATCGTTCAAACCAATGCCTTCATCCTTATCGCGATCTCTTCTTTTGTCACTTAGTTCAGCTAAGGATGAGGAAAAGACCAATTTGCTATCCAACGCTATCTTTTTCAAAGGTGTCGGTGTTTGGTTAGAAAATCCTAATGATCCGCTAAAGGGTTGCAATGCATGTCTTTTTAGGGTATTTAGGTCAATTAAGATTAAGTTCAATTTAGGGTAACCAGACAATTTCACACCACTGCAATAACAACAATCATCACACATAACATAGATTCCAACACAAAATTAGATACACAAGCACATGCATGACACTACTTACAATCACAATTATACACAAACCTAAGTCTCTATATACTCTAAAATAGTACTTTAAAATACAGTGAAGTATTAAGCCCAACTTACCTGAAATTCTTGGTCACTTAGTCGCTTAGTCGCTCAGTCACTCAATTGCAAGTTGGCTCATCTCTGTGTATCCTATAATATAAATATGCCTTTTTAGTATTTATATCTATTATTTACTAACGATTAATTCTACGTTAGTTTGGGGTTTAGTTTCCAAATTTGATTCTGGTTTAGGCTCTAAATCGGTTCCAACTACGAGTAAATCTTAAGATTATGTTTCAAACCCTAATGTGAAATTAGTCACATCAAGCTTTAGTATTCTAATATCATATTAGGTCTTAATTCGGTATGTTAACCCACTCAGTACACTCTAATCTTGATTAGTGTACCAGATTTACTCCCGATATGAGAAAATTTTATATTTTTTTGTATAATTACCTAAAATTAATTTTTGTACAAGATTTAATATGTACTAATATTATTATTATATTATCCAATTGTTATAGATACGAATTATCCATTTTCACTCATTTGAATTGAGCTAGCTTCTTAGCTTATAAAGATGAAAATGCACACGAAAACTCCTTACCCTTATTTTAAGCTCCAAAAAAAAAAATGCGGGAATTAAAATTCTATTCTACTCCTTACCCTTATTTCTATCACTTCTTCGAACATAGCCCATTCAACTAAATTGATCTCTCGGACGTATACCTAACTGCTTCAAATGGCGAGCCACCTTGTCAGATGATAGTAGCGGATCTTCAATGCTTGATATTGGAAGTTGTTTGTTCGATGCTTGTTTAGAACTTAGGGAAAGAATACCGTTGCTAATCAACCCATCAATCTTTACAAAACTTGGTTGGATAATCCTAGCATCAATCAAATCTTACACCTTGTGCTTCAATCTCCAACAATCTTCAGTGGTATGCCCCACTTGGCCTACATGATAGTCATACATTTGTTAGGGTCATGATCCCTCAACTTGCATTTATTTGTTGGGTTTCCGCATGTCAATAGTCCCACGTCTCTCAATTGGTTGAATACTTAAGCCATTAGAATCTTAAACTGCATAAATCTCCTCTTCTTGTTGTGAATGGGCTTCTCTTGATTTTGGGCTTTCCCAATCGGCATATTCACTCCTGATTTCTCTTTCATTGAATCTTCTTCATACTTAGGTTGTAACTTCTTATTTACATTAGGATGTAGGTTTCCAAGCTACTTAAGCACATAACCCATCACCATTTCCATGCTAACGAGCCTTTCTTCTAATTTTACTAACTTTTCTTCTAGGGCTGCAACCCTTTCTTCCAGAGTCCGATAGTAACATGCTCCCTAGGCTTGACCATTCAAATCTACTTCTAACAACTTTTCCAAACTTTGTATCATGTTGATGGTGGGCCCTTAAATCTAGAACTCATTAGACTCGTATGCATGAAACGGTGTGTCAATAGGCTCTTAAGGTTGGATATGAGCTGTAGCCTTGACTTATTTCTCGTGTTTGCTCAAAACCCCTTATGTTGTGGCTATTCTCAATTCAAGAGCTTTAGACATCTTTGATTTTTTTTTTTTTTAAAATGAGTGATTATGGGGTTCAAGTTAGGCTAGACCACTTAAAAGGTAATATTTCAAAACATGTAAGAATTCTTTCTTGTTGGTAACATTGCATTCTTTTTCTTTTTTAAAAAAATCAAGTTTTTGATTTTGAAAACCCCCCCTTTGTTTGGAAACTTTTACTAAAAATCAATATTTATTTTATGTTACAGATAGCCTAATATTGACATTGACGAATCTAAAAAAAAATAAAAAATATTAGGATCAATAATTAAGGACATAGGATGACAATTATCTTACAATGGTGATATCGAAAAGCAGGAGTTATTTTATAATGAGAGACTTATTAAGGGTAACGACTCATAAAGAAAGCTCTATCAAGAGCGTGGCAACTTAATCAATGAGTACGAAGAACAAGAACCTAGACGTTTATAAGATTGATAACTCTGAGATGGGAAATAATTTATAATAAGAATCTGGTAGTTAAATCTTTTTTTTTCTTTTTGCTTTTTCATTTTGTTAGTACCTAACAGTATGGTACATGTGGGCCATTGCAATAGAAATTTACTAAGTAAAAAATTTTCATGAAACTGGTTTTTTATCATATAACATCTTTTGAAATTTACACCCTTTTTAAAATAATGTTGGAAAGTCTTTTAAAAAAATCGACAGTTCCATAATACTCTTTATCATAGTTAACTTCCATAATTATATGCTTAAAAAAATTACAAGTTGATACAAAAGTTTTTCTTTTCTACTTGTTTTCTTCTTGTTGTTTTTCTTTATTTTATTTTTTTGTTTTTGTTTAAGGAAACTATCAAGAAATAAAAAAATGAGTAAATTATATGAAATAGATGAATCCGTGGTCAGAAAATACTCTTATATGTAAGTAAGTCTAAAATAGGATCTTTCTTAAAAAAATGAAGTTTGCAAATACTCATATATAAGGGTTATTGTTTTTTTTTTTCTTGAAGAATAAGGTTAAGCTAATCACAAATTAATTGAGCCTTTCCTATAATTTAACAATAACTACCTCTTTTTTGAAAAGGATGATGCAAGAGGGTGGGGTCTACGAGTTCTCAGGCTCGCCTATCACCGCTAGGTAAGGGTAATGACCCCAACGACTTGAGGGTTTCACAATGGCGACCTATCTTAAGTTCCTAATATGGCCTAGGTTCAACCACATCTAAACACACAAATAATCATTGCATTAAAAAAAATCCCCTAAAAGGCCATATTGTGGAATTATGTAGAATTAGCTATTGCTTGGTTTATTAGGAATTGAGATGGGTTAGTATGATTATAGGATTGTGGAAAAAACGTCCCCAACATTCCATGCCATTATGTTATTTATAAACTCTCTCAATCGTATCTTTCATATCAAAGATACCAAAGATATGATTACAATTCATTTATGATTTAACATAACTTCTAGAAACCTTACTTAATTCGGACTTTCTATTTTTCAAGGCCCGATTCAATCCAGTAATTTAATCTAGCCCAATTACTAAATTATAAATTTAATATGGCCCAATATAATTTAAATAAAAAAAAATCTTTTTTATATTGGACTGGACCAAAATTATTTCAATAAAGTCCAATTCTCCAACAACATAAACTAATCATATACCGTCATCTAATTTGATATCAAATGATCGGACACGACTCGTTTAACACAACTTGATTCGATATGATTCGACTCGTCTCGATTTATTACAATGCGACTCTATACAATATAACACGACTCCATACGATACGATACAACTAGACTCTTTTTTTTTATTTTTCTTTTTCTTTTAATTTTTTTTATTTTTCTATTTATTTATTAACTTGGCTCAATTAACAAAAAATAAAAATAAAAAAAAGGTAAAAATGAGGTATCTGCACAAGTGAAATGGCTCAACTAGACGCACGTCCTGGGGGCACGAGAAGCCTTATGCTCAAAGTCGAATGAGAATTCCCCATGGCAAGAAGAATAAGGTGTTCAATAAAAGTTTTTTTTTTTGTTCCTATCCCATCATCGTAGTAAACAAGCAATCAAAAGTGAAGAAAGAATGGCTAATGGGCTAAAAAATGAGTATATCACTTATTTGTAACATTTAGAGTCAGTACAATTTCATTAATTAATAGTAAAAAAAATAATGAACAATTTTTTTGAATAAAAGCACCAGTTTTTTTGCCCTATCGTTTCCATAAGTGAAAATTTTGAGAATTTGTAGTATGAATTTTAGTCATTCATATGTTAAAAACTTCAGTAATCCCTCTAGGAAATTTCATGAACATTAGTTATCTTTTCATTAGGAATGTTGGAATCTTAGTCATCCTTTATTATGAGGAAAATTTAAGAGCTTTGACAATCTAATGAAAAGATTATTCAGGATCCTTTGTCATCAAAATAAAGAGCTTAGGCTATCCTAGGAATTTTGAGAACTTTAGTTATCTTGTATTGAAAGACTTTCAGCTTGCATTAAAGAATATCAGTTATCTTTAGGATAAAAAAAAAAAATTTATCTATGCTTCAAACCCTTTTGTTAAGTTTTCTTCTTTGAAAGATCTATTCTTTCAATAAGTTAAGTTTTCTTTTAAAAACATCAATTTTTTGACATAGTGCTTAATCTTATCCTTGTGTCCTATCCTTTCAAGACAGGCTTTTTTAATCCTTTTTCCCTTATCCTTTTAAGATAAGCACCCTAATTTTTTGCCCTATCCTTTTAAGATAGACCTCTTTGATCTTTTGCCCTATCTTTTTAAGATAGGTATCCTGATTTTTTTGTCCTATCCTTTCAACATAGGCCTCCTAATCTTTTGCCCTATCGTTTCAAGATAGCCACTTTAATTTTTTTGCCCTATCTTTCCAAGATAGGCACCTTAATCTTTTGTCCTATCCTTTCAAGATAGAAACCTTGATCTTTTACTCTATCATTTCAAGATAGGCCCCCTAATCATTTGCCCTATCTTCTCAAGATAAGTACCCTAATTTTTTTTCCCCTAACCTTTCAAGATATGCCTCCCTATTCCTTCACTTTGTCCTTTTAAGATAAGCATCCTTTACCTTATCCTTTTAGTATAGGTTCTTATTTCTCTACCCCATCCTTTCAAAATGGGCTTCCTATTCCTTTATCCCATCCTTTCAAGACAAGCATCCTATTCATTCGCCTTATCCTTTCAAGACCAGCTATTTATTCTTTACATCGACTTTTCAAGTCAGTGTCCTTTTTTAAAACAAGACATTGCTCAATTGATCATTCAAGTCAGTAATCTTCACCCTATCAATTCAAGATATGATTCGGTAAAAATGGGCATCTCTTTTGTCTTTATAGCAAAGTTTTAATTAAACTTCACTACAAAGAGAGGCAACTATAGATACTTCATTTTTGCCACCAGTAGGATTCTTTTTTATTGAGCTAGATTAAAAAAATAAAAAATAAATAAATAAATGAAAATTGAAAGAAAAATAAAAAAATATAAAGTGTTAAGTTAAGTTGTTTAAGATCGAATCAGACAATGTTGAAGATATACGTTTAATTTAATAAATTTCGAGTCTTTACATAATTGAGCTTTATTAGAATTTTTTATTAAAAAAAATAGTCCAATAAAATATAAAGCAAATTTTTGTCTAATCTATATTAAAAGTCGTGGCCAATTTAAAATAAGTTCAATAAAGTCCGACCCAAGATAGAAAGCCTAAATAGAAATGGGGTTTCTAGAATTGAAAAGTGCATTTGATTAAATCTTGAATGAATTATTCGAGAAATTAACAAATCTAAATCGGGTATTATTGTATCTTATGAATATTAGATTTATTAACATTGAATTCTTATTAAAAAGATCCAAATGATTGAAAAATACTTGTTTATAAATAGTAGACTTCAACTGTAAAATAAAACATATTACAACACACTCCAATGTCTACATGTCCTGTATTATCCAAACACACACCATCATTCTATATGTCCAACACATGACCTACACTTCACACACATACTAGACTCACTTACATGATATACTCACTCTCATGAATTCACTCATGCCAACTAGAATCATATGCATGCCATGAGCACTTCACGATCACAATACTGTCCACGTCTACTGCACTCCATGACTAGGTACACACATACACTATACGTTTGTACATCCAATCATGCCACACTTCACCGTACGTTTGATCATGCCATGCTTCACAGTACATTGAACATACAATATGAATAGTCTAATCACACGCACGATCTAATTGTGGTGATCTGACTCGCTTAGGTAATTAGGTAAATTATTTTTGTTATTTTTTTATTTTGTTAATTAGTTACTTTATTTTACTAACTTGTTTTTTGTTTTTTTTTTTTCTTTGTTTTAGTGCAGGTTTTTAAAATTAGTTATATTGTTTTTAGCATTGTTTTTTTTTTCAGTTGTTTTAATAAGAAATAAATAAATAATGAAATAATAACTTACACTAACTTTTTGTTGCATGATAAAATTCTTAGTGTCACTAATTCAGTCCTTTTGCAGGTTTTTATATCAATTTCAATGGATTGATTATTTTTGCATGCTTAGGATTGAAATTTGCATATTTATTATTAAAATTGCATTTTTAGAAAAATTACATGTTTTAGAAAGATTGCATTATAGCACATTCTTAGAAAGTTGTACTTTTTTTTATAAAAAAAAAATCATCTTTTATTAAAAATTGTAACTTCTTAGAAAAATTTCATTTTCGTTGAAAATTGTATCTTTTAGGCATAATTGCATATTTCATATCTAAGTCACATAACTTAGAATATTAGGATAGGATTATATACTTTTCATTGGATTTTCATTTTTTTAATTAGGCATGTTAGGAATTTTTAGTGAAAATTGAATTGTATTACTTAATTAGTTTTTCATAAAATAAAAAATCCCTAATAGGCTTATTTTCCATGGTTTAGACATCTTTTACATATTTAAGATTCTATTCCATGGTTTAAACATTTTTTCCATATTTAGGCATATATTCCATGGATTACATATCTTTCCTATATTTAGATATTTGTTTCTTGTATTAGATTTCTTTTTCACAATTAGGCAACATCTCTATGGTTTAGATATCTTTTCTATAGTTTAAGCATCTCAGACATATTTTCCACATCAATTGTATATTTCATGAAAAATTACATTTAAGCACTTTATGATTTTTCTAAAATGTTTTGTCACATAGTCAGTTTTCCTAAAATAAAAATACTAACTTGGAGTCTTTGAAAATTAAGTCTTTAAATTTTTTTTAGGAATAAAAATTAGTGTTTCCTTTTTTAGGATTTTCTAAAATAAAAATAAATTGGTTAAAAAATGTAAACTTGGCCCATTTTTATAAATAAAATTTGTCAATGCATTAAATCTTTTCAAGAAAAAATAGAAACTACATTGGTTTGATCTTGACTAGCATGTATATAAGCATCTCTAGGTTAACCATAAGAAAATATAAATTTTTTTTTTAGAAAATTTGTAATAAACATTATTTAAATTCATCTTAACTATATTTTTGTATATCTATATATATATTAGCATTTTTAGAAAAATTATGAAAAAAATAAAAGCCCATTATTTTTTTAATCTTTATATGGTAACTTGGTCTTAATAGGATTAACCATCGAGCTTAGATTTTTTAGTTTAATTTTCTAAAAAAAATAATTTTTTTAGAATATTTGTAGACCAATGGCTAAACTAGGCTTTTCCTACCTAAAATCCCTAATTTAACTTTTTACTAGTTGCACTTATTGGCAACTCCAATTTTTTTTTTAATGAAAAATATTTTCTTAATTTAATATTAAGTAATTTATATTAAGCAAACTGGGCTTAATATATGTTAAATGAAGGAAAATCGAAATAAGGTTCAACAGGTGACAAATGAGAGATTGATGATTGGCTGCCATATTGATTTTGCTAGTGGTTGAGTATCTCTTCTATGTCGACTGTCGCTATTGACACTTTTTATTGTGCTTCTAGGTTGTACACGTCTTGGAAATCCGTTAGATTTTCAATGTAACTATAATAAGTTTTTAATTACATTAGTAATAATTCCGCTTTACAACAAGGATCTACAATAATTGCCACAAGATAAATAGGATGAGTGTCTTTATAATAAGATAACCACTTCTACTCCATATCGTATATGCAAGCATGTAGGTTTGGATCCTCACGAGCTTGAAATAGCATGCCGAGTATACTGACGGTTGATATAATAAATAAGTGTATATTAGGCCTATAAATCTACAAGAAAATCTTAGTAACATCATGAAAAACTTTCAAAACTTTGAGTAACTGGATACATATATCCTAGTTATTATGGAGAATGTCAATATCCTGTATGTCCTGTGCTCCATGCAGAATTTCATCCACTTTTTGTGAGGGGATGATCTCTTTGTTATTATCTTGACGATGTTCTTGATTAGAGCTATACTGTCTTGTAAAGCTGTAATATCATCATTGATAAATAAGTTAAGAATATGCCGTGCACAACGTATGTGGAAACACTTTCATTGTCAAAACCAATAAAAAAATTTTTCCTCACTAATTCATACTCATTTAGAGTTTTTCTAATAATTTTATAAACATTTTGCGTCGTGTAGCGTTCGTTACACACCTTTAAAGCTAATAGTTGTACATTAAGTTGTCAATTATTTTTTATCCAATGAACAATATCACCCATATAAGAATAATTACAAAAAGGATATGTCTATATGTCTATACATATGGACACATGTGTATCTAATGAGGTGAACTTACTTGCAAGCTTCTTCCTACCTTTGAAGTAGAGCTTTTACGTAGCTTCGGTTTACATATTATGGCTAAGTTGTCGCGAGTTGGGGTTGAATGTCTCCCACTTATATCGATTCTACTACTCTAATGTACCTGCATTGAATGAAAAGTACATGTTCACCAGGTACTGCACCAGGTTATACTTGTCCTCTCTTAATCATACCTCATTAGCAATTGACCAAATAAACCACTGCTTCGGGCAATCTGTTGTTATATACTATTGTCGTATACTATTGTCGAGCTTGGTTTTTCACCTTCTTTGTTTATTTTTAAATTTAGGTTTTCTCTAAACCAATCAGTATTAAACCCTTACCCGTTTAATACTGACCCTCGACTAGGATTTAAAAAAAAAAAAAACCAGTTTTTTATACTTTGAAAATGTTTTGGAGTTACCACTCGACTACAGTTGGGAAAAAAAATAAAGTTATAACAAATTTGATAGATTGGTTATAACTTAACTACCAATTTATTGATTAAACCATTTTATAAAACGGTTTTTTGAAACTAGAGAATTTAGATTCAAGGGTTAGGAATTTTAAACCTTTACGGGTACCATTAACTTTCCAAATTTAACTTAAAAATCACCTTTCAATAGAATTCAATTATTAGTTACTCTAATTGGATAAATGAAGTAATCTAAACTAAAAAAAGAAGGGAAAATTAGATTTTTTTTATTTTTATCGTCGCCTTGTAGGTGTCTACGTACCCACTATTTCGAGATTAGACATACGTAGTTCTTTTCGAAAAACTTTAGCGATTTGGTCTTATTTTAATTTTGAAAATGATCAAGTTTACGTTTTACTCAATTTAGTTTATTTAAGAAAATTCCTAAAAAAGAAGGTCCTAAATTAAATTTTTTATTTTTTTAATTTTTTTTTATTTTTGGAAAATTCTAAAAGGTCCTAACTTTAAAAAGAATCCAATTATTTCTTTTTTATTTTGAAAAAAGTTGACTTTTCTAAGTGTTAAAAAACAATTAACTTTATCCATTAACTCATTTGCTTATTTATTTTTTATTATTATTGTTTACCTCATTTTATCTATTTATAATAAATATATAAATAAATAAAAAGTATACTACTTTTTTCTTTTTTCTTTTTAATTCTTTTTGTCTTTCTTCCTTTTTTCATTTTCTTTTTCCCTTTTCTTTTCTTTTTTTACATTTATAATTATAAAGAAAGAAAAAAAATCAAACAACAACAACAATAACTAAAAAATAAATAAAAAAAAAAAAGCTTCAACTAGGTTTGAGTTGGATCGTAGGTCAGGTTGTCTCCAACTCTCCAATGGTAGCCACATGACGGTGCAATTTAAGGGGAGTTTTTTTTAGGTGAGGGTAGATTGGTGTGTTTTGGATTGGAGATATTAAGGGTAAGTTCAATGTCATAGCTTAGGATGGTGGTTTGGCGGTGGTTGTGAGTGATGATCGGCGATAGTGCTTAAGTGGTGGCTATTGGAGTGTTTGTTGGGTCTAAATGAGTAGCTGAGGTGGATTCTAAAGTATGGCGAGCTTCGTGATAGGGTTTTTTTTTCGTACAAGGAGTAGTGGTGGTGGTGTTTTGAGAGAGGGTGGTATGGTGGTAGATGCTCAATCATATGGCTAGGAGCCACTACAATGGCTATGGGTAGTTGGGTTCTAAAGCTTGAGTGGTGGGGGTTTCAGTCGTGGTGGTGAGCTCAATTGAAAGAGATGAGAAGGGGAGACTCAAAGAGAGAGAGGGTTCGGTAGAGAAAGTGATTATGATAGAGAGAGAGAAGGTGTTTGTGATGATTTTACTGCTTGTTGATGGTTGTGGATGATTAGGAGAGTCCAATTTATAGTGATTTCGGTTGGTATAAGCTCAAAAAGTCCTTGTTACGCCCCGAAGTCGCGAAGTCGCGAAGTCGCAACAGTCCCGCCGTGTAAACCATTCTATGATAGAAACTGGCCTCACAGTTCCTACCATAGAGATAATCTACACAAGACGTCGACGACCACTCGCTTTGAAGTAAACAGTTCGATTAAAGATTATACTACAAATATGATAAGTAACTCAAATTACTATTAAACATAGATAATCATATAAATAAGTCCACAGAGCTTCCCAGGAAGATTTACATAATAACTACAGTTTACTAATTTACAGAATAACTAACAGTCTTCATCCTTTAACTACAAGGTCAGTCTGGTTACACATTAAGCTAAATAACTTGATCCTCACACCCCTGGCTTCAAAAAGACTAACCTCTGGATAATTGTAGGGCGGCATGGTACTTGAAGAGATTACAAATCAGAACCTGCAAAAGGATCTATAAGGGTATGAGCAACTTCAGCTCAGTAAGTTGAATTGGAGACTCGTGAATGCATACAAGCACAAACAGGGTTATCAAACAATTATTTTCATGCAATGCAACAATCAAGTGTCATCGCACAACGTAGTTCGGTCCGTTGTGAAATCAGAGAAATTTCACCCGCTCCGATCCGGGTTGAAGAGTTCTATGTTATGCAGCAGCTCACAACCAAACCCAGGCTTGTGCAATGGAGACCTCGCTCCTCCCGCGACTACCTTCGAACCATTGACTTCACCCCCGCCACGACCTCCTCTCCTGTCACTTAGTTCGACTGAGGATGAAGAAAGGACCATTTTGCAATCCTGCGCTATCCCTTTCGAAGGGGTCGGTATTTGGTTGGAGAGTCCTATGATCCCCTAACGGGTTGCAATGCATGACGTTTTTGGTTATTATGGTCGACTAAGATTAAATTCCGGTTAAGGTTTTCAAACAAGTTCATACCAATTAAATCAGTCACAAAATCACTCATAGCATAAATTCCAGCACGAATTCAGATACATCAAACACATGCGCAAACTACTTACAATCACAAGCATATACAAGCCTAAGTCTCCGAGCACTACAAAACTAGTACTCTATTACAATAAGCAATAACCCAACTTACTTGAATTTGCTCGATCGCTCGATCCTCAAATTGCGAGCTGATTTGTTTCTGGGTGTCCTATAATGCAAAGAGGTCCTTTTAGTACTTATTTTTATGGATTCTTATTCTAATTTATAATGTAACTCATTTTCCTCATGTATACCTACAACGTATTAATAATTCGTTGTATTTTATTTCGGGGTTCGGCTCCTAAACTAGACTCTGGTTTTAATTCCTAAGTCGTAATTAGGCTCGAATCCCAATGTGACATTAATCACCTTATGCTCGGGTATTCAAATATCCTATTGGGTCGTAATTTTGGTATTCTAACTATTCGGTACACACTAACCCTAATTGGGATATCGGATTTATTCCCGATGTGTAAAAATCTTACATTTTAAGATATTTACTTAAAATTAAATATTAATTCCGATTTATTATTTTTCTGATTTCAATTATAATATTATCTAAATAACTTTATTTTTTTAAATTTTGTAATTTATATTTTCACATATTCCTAATTTCTCATATTCTTTACCTAATTTCCCTAATTACCCATAATTAGTACCTAAAAGCTAGGATTAGGGTTCCACTGCAGAGATTAACTTACTTAATCATCTAATCAAGATCCAAATCAGTAATTAACATCCTAATTACCTAATTAATCCCAAATCACCTAATTTTACCATCATTTTAGGGCTAAAAATTAACTTAAAATTTTTTAAAATTAATTTAAAAAAAAGGGCTTCGTAGCACTATTCTAAATCATATGAGAATCCTACAGAAAAATTTTGAGCCCCAAACTACATCCCTAAGCCTATTTAATTTCCGGTTTAATCATGCTCGGTTTTGATCAATTTCTTAAGAACCCTATATTTCCAGACATAATTAAACTAAATCAATATTTTTCCCTAAATCTACATACAATAAAACCTCAGAATAACAAGTTTCATAATTTTCTAGGCAAAATAACTAATTTTACAAAATTATACAAAAATCGGGATGAGTAAATGACTAACCGGTTCAAGGATTTCTGGCCGTCCAAACCCGGTCCAAGGCTGTCGGCCGGTCCAGACGCTGGTCCTAGGGTAGGGTGGGGGTGGTGGTTCGGTCCCAGGTGGTGGTGGTGGTTCGGTCCCAGGTGGTGGTGGGTGGTGGTTCCAGTTCACCTTGCTAATCTGCACAGTTTTCTTTTTTTTTTTTATTTTCTGGAATTTCTCTCGATTTTTCTTGTGTTTCGATTTTTCTCAGATTACAAACTGTCCAAATGTCTTCTGTGAATTTTTTCCTTATTTATAGACAAACATAGTAATTAATGTGCATTAATTTGATGTGATTTTGCCCATTTCCTTGATTTTAGGCTTTTAGTTTGGCACATTTTTATTGGCCAATTTTTTTTTCTTTTCAGTCACGACCTAATCCAGTTGCAGACCTCTCCTTCTGATTTTTTTATAATTATTTTGTATTTTTCTTTAATTATTTACTTAATTTTCGGCCTATTTTAGCAATTACGCGTATTTTTATCTACACGTAAATACATGTAGGGTACACGTGAACATTCCTAAATATTATTTTGGTCATTCTAAAATTTTTAGTATACATATAATCTATCTCTACTAATTTATTAGTTATTATATTACACTTTTTGCCTTTTCGGTAATTAGCAGTTATTATGCTTAAAATTTGAAAATTTTATAGTCTCCTATTTTACTACTCACTTTCTTAAATTTAAGTTTACAGGGTCATTTTTACTGGTATTTTGTTAAATAGTTTATAATTTGGGTTTAATCGGATCCTTTAGCCGATCGTCCTAAACCTTGGGTTTTAAGTTCAAACCTATGGTTACTTGGCTTGGCTTTAGGGTTTACAGTCCTTTAATGGTAATTTATGTGTGAAATCAAATTTCCAAAATTTAAGCTTTTTTCTGAACTTAGGAGCTCAATTTGAATGCGTTTTTAACTAAATCTAGATGTGTTCTTGATACCAATTCGAAGTAGGCCATGCGGTAAACAAAATCAAAGAAAGAAATCATGCGTGTATATGTGAAATCTATGCAAAAGTTGTCTCCAAAGGTTGTTTTTTAGCCGAGAAAAGGGGGGGAAATCATGGGAAAGAGGAAGAAAAAGGAGGGAAAGAGAGAGAAAATGCTAACGTGGTGCCATGTTAGCTAACCCGACCACCTACAGCTTACTAGATGTCATCACATGATACATGAAAGTTGATGTAGCATGCAACGTGGTGCCACATCAACATGTCATTCAATTCGACAATGACACGTGTCAGGACACATGACACAATAAGATCCTGACACGTGGTAGTCCCTAATGTGATATTGCCACATGTCATCACATGACACGTGAAAGTTGATGTAGCATGCAACGTGGCGACACATCAATACGTCATTCAATTCGACAATGCCATGTGTCAGGACACATGGCACAATAAGATCCTGACACGTAGTAGTCCCTGATGTGATAAAAAATAAAAAACAAAAAAACCTTATATATGCTTTCATCAAGATTTGAACCTAAGACCTCTAATCGAATACCAATACTCCAATATTTATCCGTTAAGCCATTGATTTGTGCCTTATTCAAATGTGAAATTAAATTATATATATGGATTAGGTTAGCCTGGGCTAAATTTAAATCTAAACCTAGGTTTAACTACCTAACTTCTAAACCTATTTCAAAACTAAAAAATTTATCCTAATAAAATGTTATTTTCTAAATTTCCTAAAATCTTCTATTTTTTTTAATTTATCAATTTTTTGTAGTTTTTTCAATTTTCTTACTTTTTTCAATTTTCTTTTTTTTTTTCTAAATTTCTTATTTTTTAAGTTTCTTTCTAGATTTCCTATTTTTGATATTTTTCCAAATTTCTTATTTTTTATGCTTTTTCTTATTTTTGTATTTTCCTAAAATTCTTATTTTTTCTAAATTTCTTTATTTTTTTGGTTTTCTTTAATTTCCTTTTTTTTTTTGTTTTTCCTTATTTAGAAGCCTTTGATAAAATAAAATAAAATAAAGAGGAAAAAAATTAAGTATTTACAACTACCTGTTTTTGTGCTAAAGTTGTCTTTGTGGCGAAGTTTGAACAAAACTTTACCACGAAGACAAAGAGATATTATTTTTGCCCCTAGGATAACTTTAGAACAACTAATTAGTTATTTTAGACTCAATCTATTGGGGATTATGTTAAGAAACAAAACCTGGTCATATCTCTCTAGGCTCAATAACTTAGGTGGGAGTATCTCTAAAGGACAAGCAATCATACGCTAGAATTGATTTGGGGAACCTAGTCGTGCTTCACTAGGCTTACTAACTTAGGTAAGAGCATTTCTCGAGGACTAGTAACCCTAAATTATGATCAATCAAAAACCTAGTCGTGCTTTACAAAGCTCACTAATCTAGAGGGGAGTATCTCTTAGGGACGAGCAATCCTAAAATGGTATCGATCTAAAAGACCTGGTCATGCCTCTCTAAGCTCACTAACCTAGGCGGAAGCATCACTCAGAACTAGTAACCCTAAGTTAGAATCAATTTAAAAAACCTGGTTGTGCCTACTAGGCTCATTAACCTAAGAGAGAACGTCTCTTGGGGATTAGCAACCCTAAAGTGGGATTAGTCTAAAACCTAGTCATGCTTCATTAGGCTCACTAACCTAACAGGGAGTCTCTCGGGAACTAGCAACCCTAAACTAGGATTGATCTAAAACTCGGTTATGCCTCACTAGGCTCACTAACCTAGGTGGGAGCATCTTTCGAGGATTAACAACTATAAATTAGGATCGATCTAAAGGACTTGGTTATGCCTCTCTAAGCTCACTAACCTAGGCAGAAGTGTCTCTCGAGGACTAACAATCTTAAGTTGGAATCAATATGAAAAACCTGGTCATACCTTCGTAGGCTCACTAACCTCGGCAGGAGCGTCTCTCAAGGATTAGCAACCTTAAACTGAAATCAATCCAAAATCTAGTCATACCTCATTAGGCTCACTAACCTAAGTGGGAGCATTTCTTAGGGATTAGCAACCTTAATTTGGATTGATCTAAAGGACTTGGTCGTGCTTCACTAGGCTTACTAACCTAGGTGGGAGCGTCTCTCGAGGACTAACAACCTTAAGTTGGGATCACTCTAAAACCTGGTCATGCCTCATTAACTTAGGCGGAAGCATCTCTTGAGAATTAACAACTTTAAGTTAGGATCGATCTAAAACCTAGTCATGTCTCATTATGCTCACTAACCTAGGCGTGAGTGTCTCTTGGGGACTAGCAACCCTAAACTAGGATCGATGAAAAGAATTGCCCTAAGAGCTTGCTAAGAGAATACTTAGTGAAAGGAAGTGTCCTATGAGCTCGCTTGAGAGAAATTAGTGAATAGAAGGGTTTGATAGGCTTGCTTAAGGAATTCAAACATCCTATGGGCTTGCTAAAAGATCTTTGAAAAAAGAAGCCCTTATGGGCTTGTTAAAAGAACTTGGTAAACTAAAGGGCCCTATGGGTACGCTAAAGGTAATTGAGGAACAGAAGCACCCTATGGGTTTGCTAAAGAACTTAGAAAAGTGATGCATGGATGGAAGGCGGGATAGCTCATTCAAGAGCTGGTCAAGATAAAAACTTATTTGAAACACTATCTGATTTTGAGGAAAATATTTACAAAAAAACCTTTTTGGTGAAAACCATTTCCTTCATTTTAGGAAGAATGAGTAAAGCCTTAACTCTTAACTTTTTTTTTTTTTTAGAATGGATTGAAAACTTAGCGACTTAGGCTGACATAAAATAAAGATTCTTTCTCTCTCTTTTTTTTTCTCTTTTTTATTATTTCTTTTTTTTTTTAGTTTGCTAATAGGTAAAGGATCCTTCCTTAATGATTACATAGGGCCTATTATGTTCCCCCCCCCCCCCCCCCCCCCCCCCCAACGTAGATGCTAAGCCATTTGGTAGGGCCTTGTGATTTCAAACATCTTTCTTTTTTTAAGGAAAAGGTAACTTATGACTAGTTTAGTCAAAGAAGATTTCCTTGCAAACTCTCAGCTCAGATTACACTCTTGACTACAATCCCAAAATTATAGTCCAGTTTGCATATGATACGCCTTGATCAATCCATTAAGTCTTTTTCGGTTTATCATTATGAATTTACGCTTTTAGTCCAAAGGTTTCAAAAGAAACTAATGAAGAAGCCTATTTTGAAATAAATATTTTATTAACCTTGGGTGTACAAGTTGGAAACCTTGGGAAAAATTAAAAGTATGCTTGCCCTAGTTTCAAAAACAACTTTTATTACAGGTAAATTACCTTTCAAGATTAGAAGAGCTTTTTTGTGTAAGGGTGGTAGTGTGGGTAAGAAAGCCTGGTATGAGAGAGGCTTCAAAGTAGATATAAAGATTTTAGGTTTCTAAGCTCGGACTGTGATTCAAAGCTTTATGTCTTTAGGGCTATTTAGGCTTTGACTTTTGATTTGACTACCCTTACTAAGATATGATATGGCTTTTGACTTTTACTTAGCTTTTAGCTTACACTTAAGCCCAATTTTTCAACCTCTTTTCTTTATCTTTATCTTTTTTTTTTTTGTTATTACTTTGCCTCACCATTCTCTTGTTGTTCTTTCTTTTTCTTTTGGCCCCAAGTCTCCATTGCCAAGTTTTTGTCTCTTAAGTGATTTAGGGCCCTAAATTCATGGATTTCTATTATATGGACTCGAGTGAGGTAAGTGTAAGCTTGAGGTGTTTAAAAAAGGATTTGCCACTTCTTCATTTAAAAGAAAAATAACTTATCAAAAATAAAAGTTGCTTTTGAATTTAATATTACTAAAGCAAGCACAAACTAATTTTATCTTTCTTTCCTCATAAATGACCCTAACCTTCGAATTGCCCCATTGTGGAGTGGTTCTCGATAGGGTATAATTTGAAAATTCTTCAGATAGGTCCAACGGAGTGAACAAGAGGTGATTGTGTTTAGGATTCGAAAATGAATGCCTAATTTCATTTTAATTTGCATATCACATTCAAAGCAGACCTCCTTTAAGGAATGAGTCCAAAGTATCTTTACCATTATGTCACTCAACTCTCAAAGTGTTTCAGGTTAGTGTGTGGAAAATAGTTTACCTCTTTTCATTCTAAACCTTTTACAAGTAAGTTACCAATTCCTTAAGGAGAAATTCTTTGCCTCCAATAACATTATAATCATTCCATTGAAAAGGCAATTGTATTATTACAAACTTTATTAAAAACAACATTCTTTACCCCTATCTTAGCAAGTGTTTAATTGCTTAAAACAACTTGTAAGCTTATTAAAAGGCATTGGTAAGCTCAAAAGAAATGGAGCTCTATAAGCAACTCAATTGGACTATCCCCATGACTTGAAGAAGGACCGACTTGTTGTAACTCTAACTGAATGACTTTTGCATCAATCAAGTCTTAAATCTTGTTCTTCAGTCTCCAACATTTTTCAGTGGAGTCCCCCTTTCAACCTATATGATAGTTACATCTTGCTTCTAGGTCAAATTTGCGTAGTTTATAATTTGGATTAGGGGCTTCGCAGGCTATAATCCTTGTTTCTTTCAAATGATGAAAGATTTGGGTAATTGAGATCTTCAATCAAGTGAACTGTCTCCTTTAAGTCCCTTAGGCTTGTTTTTTCTCATCCCTCTTAGGCTTTTTTCTTGTTGGGCCTCCTCCATCATTTGGGCTTACTAACATTTGATCAGTACTAAACATTAGGTGTTGGAATCTTCTAAGCATAGGGCCATTGCTATTTCTAGATTTGTAATGCTCTTTTGTAGCATAGCTACCTTTTCTTTTAGATCCGAGAGTCTCCTTTTCAGGCTTGAATCTTGCAATATTTGGAGAGTGGTGATCATTAGGAACAAAACTTACCATTGTTGGGCCATTTGATGCATCATCTTTTCTAGGGAGGCAAGTTTATCATTAGCCATGTGAATCTGATTGGAAGAATTCTTTAGCAGTTAGCAACTTTTCTTTTTTTTTTTTTTTCTTTTTTTAAGGGAGAGAAAGGTAAAGCTTTATTTTATAGAAACCAAACAAAAATGGTAGATTTTTTGTTTTTGGATTTTTAATTGCATTTCCTTGAGTAAGAGAGTGAATGGTTAGATAAACTCTATTAAAGGACTGTCTACAAGAAGGAAAGAACTAAGAATGATAAGATGAAGAGAAAAATTTTATTTTTGAAAGATCAAGGTATAGGGTACAAAACAAAAGGAAACCTAACAATTATTTGAAACTTAAAATTTATTTAAAGTGCTTTAACTCCATCTAAAGTTTCTAATCTAACTCTCATAGTTAGGCTTTAATCATGCTTAGCATTTCTAAAGCCTAATTCATGGTCCTCTTGCTTTTTTTAACTTAAGCTAACAAGGCCTTGTTAGAGGCCTCAACATACCTAGCCTTTTGCTTCTAATAGGTAGCTTTAGCTTATAGCAGCTACTCATGGATTCCTAAGGCATCTGGCAACCTTTGATTATTCTCTTGTTGGTTACCCACCATTCTTAGGTCTACATATTTCATGGATAAGAATTAATCATCAATACAGCAACAGAAAGCACAAGAAAATATGTCGATGTTGAGATTGTTTGGGTTAACAAATTACTCTCTTAAGTTGCAACCCTACTGTTATTTTAAAAAATTTGATTGCATTAAAACTCTTGAACGATTAGTAGGATTAGAATTTCTTAAAGGTATTACATTAACTCAAGCTTAGAGGGGAGTATATGCAATTAGGGTAAGTTTTGAAAAAGTCCTTAAGTTTTGTGACCTCACATGTTAAAGAATACTTTCATTGGCTATATTGAGCTTAAGTGAGACAACCTAATTAACCTCGAGTAGTAGTTACACCATAGCACTTGAAGCCTACATAATAGCCTCTCTCCTAAGATCTTAAGATGGCATGGGTCTGATTACATCTACCCTACATCTTTTATGCAATAAATGACCCCCCCCCCACCCCATATCATAATGCATGTGATATTCAAGATAATAGTATAGACAGATAAATAAAAGCTGAGAGTGAATTTTAGGAAAATACAGGGAAAGAAGCTTCAAGTTTTGTTTTTTGTTTTTTCTCTTTTATAACAATGCCACCCTAAGACCTTGAAGAATGTATGCAAGAAGAGTGGGTTCTAAAGGTTCTTAAACTCTGTGACCATAGTTGCTTCTTACAAAACAATTCCTTGGTCACATTGAAGTTTAAGTAAGATAGCCTAATCGGCCCTGAACGGTGGTTGCCCCACTACGCTTAGAACTTATACAATGGCTCCCCGTCCTAAGGTTCTAAGACAGCTTGGGTTCGACTGTATCTATCATACGTTTATAGTATAAGAAATAAATCCCCTCTAACAATTAAATACATAAAACTAAACCTACAAAAACGTTAGTACAATCATGCTACAAATAACAAAGAATGAAAAAATAAATAAATTACACTATGGCGATTTTTTAGAGATCAATTTTAATCTTAGAAAGTTAAATAGCTAACCCACTTAACGTCTCCAGTGGAGTCGCCAAGCTATCGAGCCTAATTTTTCACCTTCTTTATTTTTTAAAATTTAAATTTTCTCTAAACCGATCAGTATTAAACCCTTACCCATTTAATATTGGCCATCAACTAAGATTTAAAGAAAACCAATTTTTTATACTTTGAAAACGTTTTAGAGTCAACACACGATCGGAGTCAGAAAAAAGAGTTAAGTTATAATCAATTAGGTAGATTGGTTACAACTTAGCTACCAGTTTATTAATTAAACCATTTTATAAAATAGTTTTTTGAAACCAGAGAATTTGGATTTGGGGTCAGAAATTTTAAACCCTTATGGATACCATTAACTTTCTAAATGTAAAATTAAACTTAAAAATCACCTTTTGATATAATTCAATTATTAGTTACTCTAATTGAATAAACGAAATAATCTAAACTAAAAAAAGGAAAATTAGGTTTTTTTATTTTTATCATCCCCCCATAGGTGTTGATATCAGGCAAGTGCACCTATCAGTTTTAATATAGCGGATGTAAGTCCGAGTCGATCCCTCAAAGACTTCGAGTACTAATATTAACCTTAGCTCTATTACCTAATCGGAAAATTGTGATGAGTTGAATGAATTAAAAATACTGAAATTAACAAACTAAACTAATTATGGGACTTGATTAAGTAATTTAGAAAGCAATAAAATTAAGAACAACTTTAAGAAGGTAATAACGTATTTAGGAATTATTTCCCTTAGTGTTTAACTTGTGACCGCTTAAAATATATTCAATTCAATTTCTATTATCCTTTACCGGAGGGATTCACAATTAAAGTTAATACCTTTCTCAAGCATATTAACTCTAATCCTAAATTATTTACCGGAATCTCTTCACTTAGTAATATAATTTAAAATTGCATTAATGTATAATGAATTCTCACACAAACAATCAACTTTCCGGACAAAACATGTATCTTATCTCTAAGTTTACATGTAATTCTCTCCAAAATGGTACCGTCCAAGAGCCCCTTCATTTCAATGGTGAGCTCCAATTGAGCGAGAACATCCTAATCCAGACGAAGGGTGTTGTTGAAAGGCTTATTTTTAAGTAAACTATAGTGTTGCGCCTGGTAGTCTTCCTTAAATTGAAGCATTGGGTGCTCCATCAGAGGGAGAGTGGCTAATGGTTCAACAATTTCTCCTTCTTGCGATGAAGAGGATGCTGCAAATTTAGATTTCCGTCGAAGGGTAAGCTTTGCGCGATTCGCCATTGAATACCTGAAAAGAAACAACAAACCAAATAAAAAACGTGCATCCTTGCCACACATAATTCAAGAAGACAGAGGGAGATAAGATTAACAGTGAAGAATATTAACAGAATTCTCATTGGGACATTTAAATAAACATGTAGAGTGCAGCTGGAAAACTAATTGGTGGAAAAGAAATAACTTGCAAATGCATCCAACTAATTCTACAATAGACCCACTATACTACTATTAGCTTGAAACGCAGGCGTCCCAACACATAAAAGACACTAAATGACCCAGAATTGTTTTCTCATACTGCTAACCCTAACTAGCATAAGTAAATAATGATTAGCAAATTAGCAAACAAAATTCGGAATTGAGAGAGCATACATGAATATCTAACTAGATGAGGCATCATAAAGGCATTAAAATCAAGAAACACAAGGTAATGGGACACGACTGTATCCTACGCCCGTATAACTTTCTGTGGTGACGGATTAAAGAGGCCTGGATGGATACGGGTTGGGACATAACCGTGTCCCATGCCTGTGTAACTTTCTGTTCTGTTTTTTTTTTTTTTTTAGCCTAAATTCATGAATTTAATTTAAAAATAAAGGAAACTTAAAGAAATAAAAGTAATTAAACTAGAAAAATAAGAAAAAGAAAACTAAAGAGAAGAATAAAAATGAAACTAAAAGGGAAAAGCTTATGACTAAAATTGAAACAAATAAAAGAAGCAAAGAAAAGTTAGATAAAAGAAAAATAAAATGAAATAAACTTAAAGAACTAAAGTGTAAGCAAAGTTAGACATGGGTTGCCTCCCAAGAAGCGCTATAGTTAACGTCGATAGCTTGACGGGATATGTTTTCTCATGATAGTTCTGTCAGGTGGAGATAAAACTCCTCTCGTCTAACATGCTCCAAGTTTCTACTCAAGTATAACTTCAATCGTTGCCTATTTACCTTAAATGTGCCTTTCTCCAGGTGTATAATTTCAACAGTCACATACGAGAAAACTTGTGTAATTGTAAATGGTCCAGACCACCTAGATTTCAACTTACCTAAGAATAAACGAAGGCGAGAATTATATAAAAGAACATGATTGCCTTCTTTAAATTGTCAACCTTGTTTGATTCGTTGATCGTGGTACTTTTTGGCCCTTTCTTTGTATAATTTGGAGTTCTCATATGCATTCGCTCACCATTCCTCTAGCTCATTCAGTTGAAGTTTCCTGCGAGAACCTGCACACTTAAAATCAACATTAGCACTCTTAATTGCCCAATAAGCCTTATATTCAATCTCTACCGGTAAATGACAAGCCTTGCCATATACAAGTTGGTAGGGTGTGATCCCTAGTGGTGTTTTGTAAGCGGTTCTGTATGCCCATAGAGCATCATCTAACTTTTCTAACCAATCTTTCCTATGATACTCTACGGTTTTTTCAAGAATTCGCTTAAGATCACGATTGGCAACTTCCACTTGGCCACTACTTTGGGGGTGGTACGGGGTGGCTATTCTATATGTAACGCCATAACGTTTCAATACTTGGTAGAGTTGGGCATTACAAAAGTGTGTTCCCCTATCACTTATAATTGTTCTAAGGGTGCCAAATCGAGAAAATAGGCCTTTCAAGAATTTTTTTACTACCCTAGCATCATTACTAGGTAGGGCTTTAGCTTCCACCCACTTAGAGACATAGTTAATAGCTACTAGGATATATTTATTTCCATTAGAGTTCGAGAAAACACCCATGAAATCGATCCCCCACACATTAAATACCTCAACCTCGATGATGGGGTTTTGTGGCATTTTATCCCTACGAGATATATTCCCCACTCGTTGACAACGATCACAAATCTCAACGTATTTCTGGGCATCTTTAAATAAGGTAGGCCAATAAAATCTAACCTGTAGGACCTTATGAGCTGTCCTATTGGCATTATGATGCCCACTCGTAGGACTCGAATGACAGTGGCTCAAAATTCTCCATCCTTCGAGGTGTGGTACATACCTTCGAATGACATGATCAGCACATATTTTAAATAGGTAAGGATCATCCCAAAAATAATGTTTCACATCAGAAAAAATTTCTTCTTTTGTTGGTGTGGAAGTCCCTTCGATGTAATCCTAGCAACTAAAAAATTAGCGATATCCGCGAACCAAGGAATTTCCATATCACTTACTTAGGCGATGGCATAGAGTCGCTACTCAAGGAATTCATCCTTGATCTCATTTTCGTCAAGCATTTCCAAGTTTAGATTCTCCAATCAAGATGGGTAATCTGCTGCTAAATTCTCAGCACCTTTTTTATCTTTGATCTCCACATCAAACTCTTATAGCAACAAGATCCACCTAATCAGTCTTGGTTTTGCATCTGGTTTCGCTAATAAGTACCTAAGGGCAGAATGATCAGTATAAATAATCACTTTAGATAAAAGCAAATAAGAGCGAAACTTATCAAAGGCAAAAACAACTGCTAGCAACTCTTTTTCTGCAGTAGTGTAGTTCTCCTGAGCATTAGTAAGAGTTTTGCTAACATAGTGAATTGGTTGAAAGTGCTTGTCTCGCCTTTGCCCCAACACTACCCCGACTGCGTGTTCACTTGCATTACACATAAGTTCAAAGGGAAGTGCCCAATCAGGTATTACCATGATTGGAGCATTGGTAAGTTTCTCTTTAAGGATATTGAAAGCTTTCAAACACTCCTAAGAGAAAACATAAGGTATATCCTTCTCTAATAACTTAGTCAAAGGGCGGGCAATTTTCGAGAAATCCTTGATAAATCGTCTATAAAAACCTGCATGGCCTAAAAAGCTTCTTATGGCCTTAACCGAAGTTGGAGATGGGAGTCTTGCAATTGCATCTACTTTGGCAGTATCCACCTCAATTCTTCGATATGAGATCTTATGACCCAGCACAATACCTTCTTATACCATGAAGTAGCACTTCTCCCAATTAAGGACAAGATTGGTCTCTTCACACCTGGTAAGTATCCTATCCAAATTATTCAAACAAAGGTCAAATGAGTTGCCAAAAACTGAAAAATCATCTATAAATACCTCCATTATGTCCTCAATCAAATCATCAAAAATAGCTAACATGCATCGCTGGAATGTAGCAGGTGCATTGCAAAGACCAAAAGGCATTCTACGGTAAGCAAAGGTGCCATAAGAACAAGTGAAAGTGGTCTTCTCTTGATCTTCCGATGCAATAGGTATCTAAAAATAACCAAATAAGCCATCTAGAAAACAATAAAACATATGTCCAGCTAGTCGTTTTATCATTTGATCAATAAAAGGTAAGGGCAAATGGTCCTTACGTGTAGCATCGTTTAACTTTTGATAATCGATACATACACGCCAACCTATTACCGTTCTCATTAGGATCAATTCATTCTTTTCATTGGGAACTACTATCATCCTACTTTTTTTTGGAACTACTTGCACTGGACTCACCCATGAACTATCAAAGATAGGATATATCATACCTGCATCAAGGAGTTTGATAACTTCCTTTTTAACTACCTCTTTCATGTTTGGATTCAAGCTTCTCTAGGGCTACACAATCGGCTTGTGGTTTTCTTCCATTAAAATCTTATGAGTACAAAATGAGGGATTGATACCTCGAATATCGGATATTTTCCAAGCAATGGCCCTCTTATGCTCCTTGAGTACTTTTAGCAACCTTTCTCTCTGTTCTTCTTCCAAATTGGATGCTATAATTACCGGTAATTTAGAGTCCTCTAAGAAGGCATATTCCAAGTAGTCAAGTAATTGCTTTAGCTCCAATATTGGTGGTTCCTCAATCGAAGGTTTTAACTGTGCTTCCTTCCTCTTTTCAAACTCTTCAAACCCTTTCTCAATAGAGATAGGTTTATTTGCTTCCAGTTAGGCTACCACCTCGGATTTAATAGGATCTTCCAAAGTTTCTTCCATGCCTAATTGCAAGCAACTCTCCAACGGATCCTTAAGAAGAACTTCCTGCATATAACTTGAAACAAAAGTGTCAATAACATCCAAAAGGTAGTAAGTATCATCCTGATCAATAGACTTTTTCATAGCCTCTGAAATTTTAAACATGATCTCTTCATCTCCTACTCGAAAAATGAGCTTACCATCACTAACATCAATTATAGCCCTAGCGGTAACTAAGAATGGTCTACCTAGGATGAGGGGCAACTCAAAATCTTCATCCATATCCAATATCACAAAATCAATTGGAAAAATAAATTTACCCACTTGGACTAATACATCCTCAAATATGCCTCTAGGATACGTCACAAATCTATCAGCTAATTGCAAGCTCATGCGTGTAGGCTTAAGTTCCCCTAATCCTAGTTTCTTGAAAAATTTATAAGGCATTAAATTGATGCTAGCACCCAAATCAACTAACGCTTTTTCAATTAACAAATTACCAATATGACAAGGAATTATAAAACTTCCTGGGTCTTTTAGCTTCTGAGCAACTTGTTTTGTACGATCGTTGAACACTTTTCACCCAAGATGACTGTAGAAAGCTCCTCAAGCTCCCTATTATTGGTTAACAAATCTTTCAAGAACTTAGCGTACTGCGGCATCTTTGACAAGGCATCAACAAGAGGTAAGTTAATGTGCAGTTGTTTAAAGAGGTTAAGGAACTTACTGAATTGTTGGTCATTGCGATCTTGCTTGAGTCTTTGGGGATATGGGATAGGTGGTTGATATTCCTTCGCCTTTGATGACTCTACGTCTTCCATTGCTTTCGTCCCCTCCTTACTCTTACTAGTCTCCTCGCTAACCTTCCTCTCAGCATGCAACTCCTTCCCACTTCGAAGTGTCACTGCTTTGACATGTTCCTTTGGATTGGGTTCTGTATTCCCTGGTAGCATTCCTTGTGATCTTTCAGAGATTAGCTTCGCAAGTTGACCAATTTGATTCTCAAGGTTGCGATTTGAAGCCTCTTGATTCCTCAGCAATGATTTAATGTTGGATAAGCGAGCCTCATTGCCTTGAATATATTTTGTAAGACGTTCTTTCACACTGGACTTCTTTTCTTGAGGAAGAGGAGGTAGGAATGGTCTTTGAAATCCAGGTAGGCCAAAGTTGGTCTTCTACTGGCCTTGGTTTTTATTTCCCCATGAGAAATTGGGGTGATTCCTCCATCCGGGGTTATAAGTGTTGCTGTAGGGGTTATTTTGTTGCTTCGGTGGATTTCTTAGATAATCTACCTGTTTCAGTTGTTCTTGTGCTCCATACCCCTGCATAAAAGTCAGTTACATCCGATTGCACTTGTTGAGGGCCAACAAAGAGTGCATCAATCTTCTTACTCAATAGGTCCACCTTGGTTGCCAGAGCAGTGGTTAAGTCCACATCATAAATTCCCATAGCCTTTTGCTTGGCTCTAGTGCTTTCCCACTGATAATTGTTCATCGCTATTCCTTCAATTAGGTTTTGTGCTTGCTCAAGTGTCTTTGTGTTCAAAGTACCTCCTGCGGATGCATCAATCATCTGTCTCATAGATAAATTAAGACCATTATAGAAGGTTTAAATCTGCATCTATAGTGGGAGGCCATGATGTGGGCAACTCCTGAGCAAGTCCTTGAACCACTCCCAAGTGTCATATAGAGTCTCCGCTTCTAATTGAGCAAAACAAGAAATATCATTCCAAAGTTTAGCAGTCTTTGCAAGTGGAAAATACTTCTCCAAAAATTTCTCTACCAATTCATTCCAAGTTATGATTGAATTTCATGGTAAGGAGTTCAACCACTGTTTTGCTTTACCTCTCAAGGAGAAAGGTAATAGCCGCAGTCGGATGGCATCATCCGTAGCTCCGTCGATTTTAAATGTATCACAAATCTCTAAAAAGCTAGAGATGTGAGCATTAGGATCTTCATCTTGGAGACCGTCAAACTGAATATATTGTTGCACCATTTGTATGATGTTAGGTGCAATTTGGAAGTCATTAGCCGCGACAATTGGCCTTGCAATACTAGAGTCAGCTCCAATAAGTGTAAGCCTTGAATAGTCGGACATGGTCCGATTTGCTTCATTCTCATTGTTAGCCATGTGTGGTGGATCTTCTTGCTCGATGAATTGAGTGTTGGCCTCTTCACCCTCTTCCTTAATCTCAACGATTGACTCGTCGTCTATGGTCACCATAATTTGTCTAGGTCGCGATCTCAAATTTTGAAGGACAGTTCTCTCAATTTCAGGATCAAGTTCTACCAAATCTTCCGGATTGCTTCGGGTCATGCACTACAAGGGCAAGAAATACTTGATCAATTGCAACTCTAGGTAATAAAAATAAACAATGAAAACAAAAGAAAAACAAAATGGTCAAAGTAATAAAGCAACTAGTGTTCATAATATCGAAAATCCCCGGCAACAGCACCAAAAACTTGATATCAGGTAAGTACACCTATCAATTTTAATATAGCGGATGTGAGTCTAAGTCAATCCCTCAGAGACTTCGAGTACTAATATTAACCTTAGCTCTATTATCTAACCGTAAAATTGTGATGAGTTGAATAAATTAAAAATACTGAAATTAACAAACTAAACTAATTATGAGACTTGATTAAGCAATTTAGAAAGCAGTAAAATTAAGAACGACTTCAAGAAGGTAATAACGTATTTAAGAATTATTTCCCCTAGTGTTTAACATGTGATCGCTTAAAATATATTCAATTTAATTTCTATTATTCTTGACCGAAGGGATTCACAATTAAAGTTAATACCTTTCTCAAGCATATTAACCCTAATCCTAAATTATTTACCAGAATCACTTCACTTAGTAATATAATTTAGAATTGCATTAATGTATAATGAATTCCCACATAAACAATCAACTTACAGGTCGAAACATGTATCTTATCTCTAAGTATACATGTAATTCTCTCCAATTATGCCTAGATCTTATTATACATAATTTCTCAATCAACATGCATAATATCATAGATTGATACTCTAGAAATATCAATCAACAATTAAACAACATAATTGAATCAAGAAAAGAAAGAAACTTTATTGAAATTTATAAATCAACCTAAAAGTCACATGAAACCCTAGGTTCCATAACCCTAGCTATCATAATGAATCTAAAAACGAGTTCCATAAAAAACATAAAATAAAACATGAAAAACCCGTTTAATTGATGAACGATCTCTCCAATCTTGAAGTTGGTGTTGCTTTCGCCTTTTTCTTCTCCTTCTCCTCAAGTCTCTTCTCTTCTCTAATGTCTCTCTTCTTTTTGAAACCCTAATATGCCCTTTTATAATGTATTGTAAGGTTTATATTTTCGTCACCAGACACGGCCTGGGATATGGCCGTGTCCCCAGGTCATATAACTTTCTAACCTTGGCAAATCTTCCTGCATGGACACAGCCTGGGGACATGGTCATGTCCCAGACTGTGTAACTTCAAAACTTCAAAATTTCATAACTCTTTCATTTGAACTCCAAAAAATGTAAGGGAAATACTATAAAATCACTATGTGAAATATGTTTAAAATAAGAGTTATCAAGTGCCTACGTATCGATTATTCAAAATCAGACGTATGTAGTTCTTTTTGAAAAACTTTAGTGATTTGGTCTTATTTTAATTCTAAAAACGATCGAGTTTACGTTTTACTTAATTTGGTTTATTTAACAAAATTTCTAAAAAAGAAGGTCCTAAATTGAATTCTTTTTTTTTTTTTTGGAAAATTCTAAAAGGTCCTAACTTTAAAAAGAATCCAATTATTTCCTTTTTATTTTGGAAAAACTTGACTTTTCTAAGTGTTAAAAAACAATTAACTTTATTCATTAACTCATTTGCGTATTTAATTTTAATTTTAATTTATTATTATTATTTTTTTACCTCATTTTATCTATTTCTAATAAATATATAAATAAATAAAAAGTATACTACTTTTTTATTTTCTTTTATTCTTTTTGTCTTTCTTCCTTTTTTTTTTTTACATTTACAATTATAAAGAAAGAAAGAGAAAATCAAACAACAGCAACAACTAAAAAATAAAAATAAATAAATAAAAAGCTTTAAATGTAAGGGATGTACAGGTCGAATCTGGAGTAGACTTTAGGTCGGTTGATTGGGTTCAGGTTGGATCGCGGGTTAGGTCATCGGATCGGGGCGAGTTTGTAAACCCCGCAAATTTAACTATTTAAGTGTAAGATTAAACCCGAATATGATAAATAATTTTAGGTGTCGATAAGGTTGAATAAGATAAAAATTTTATTAAGTTGTAATTTTGAATATATTATGAGTAATAAAAACCTTAAAATTTTAATCGAAACCCAAATTGCATACAAAAACCTTATATTTGATGTACACATAAATACTTAAAATCGAACCCGAACTTAATCAAAACCCTAAAACTATAACTTTAAATTTATAAAATGAATAAATATCACTTAATAGTGACATAATCGTAGTCAATCATAATTATTGAATAAATCGCGCAATCATGTAAAACTTTTAACAAAAACGTCGAAATAATTCGTAAAAATTATAATTTTAACAGGTACCAATTAAATTGATAAATTTTTATAAAATCCAAAAATTAATTTATAAATTTTATTTTTATGATTTTTATGTTTGGAAAAATTACATATAATCAATTTTATTTTCCTTTTTCTTCCTTTTTTCTTTCTTTTCTTTTCTTTCTTTCCTTCCTTCAATTTTTCCTTTGTTTCCACGTTAAAATTCTACACATACACAGCAACCCATGTGTTTATTATCTAATTACAAGTATCAAAAAATAAAGGGAGAAAGGACAAGTTAATAAAGTAAGTATCATTTTTTGATTAATTGTAAGATCAAGCAAGATTTCTTTCTTTTCTTTGTCTTTTGTTTGTTTTAAAACTTCATGTTGCTATTTCTTTTCGTTTGGAGATTGCAAAACCAGAAAAAAAAAAAAAAAAAAGAAACAAAGCAAAAACACACACAAACCAAAACCAAGAAAAACAAAAGGGAAAAACAAAGCTATTGGAAGAAGAAGAAGAAGAAGAAGAAAGCTAAAGGAAATTAATCAAATATTTTACTAAAATAATTAGGTAAGTATTTATTTAATTTTTGTACAATGTATATCATATAGTATGTACATGTATATACTAAGTATTTTTTTATATATTTAATTACATATACATATGTGTATGAATAAATAGATATGTACATAGGTATTATGTATTTTCTCTATTTGTGTATAAACATATGTATGTGAGCATGTATATATGTATTATTATGTATAACATATGGTATATGTATATGTATGTATGTATAAATAAGAATACATATGGTATGTATTTTGTATTTTCACTATTTAGGTATTGATATATCTATATGTATGTACACGTGAATATATATATGTATGTGTATATGTACATAGTATTTTTCTTAAGTAGAATATGTATGTATACTAAATATTCCCTTTGTATACATGTATATATATTTAGTATTTTACTTAATTAATTATGTATATATATGCGTGACTATATATAAAGGTATATATGTACATAATATTTATTTTAGCATGTGAAATGTATATACGTGTATTATGTAATTTCATATATATATGCGTATATATGTATATATGCCTATTTCATGTATTCCATATAAATGTGTGTGTATGTATAAAATAATAAGTATACATATTATTAATAATATTTGTATTTTAGTGTATATATACGTACATAGTATGACCTTATATGTATATAAGTATACAAAGTATAAATAAGTATGTAATATACTTGTACATAATGTATAAGCAAAGTTCGAATAATTTAATATATAACGTATGGTATACGTATAACTGTACGTATATAAATAGTAACATAAGCGCCAAAATACTAGTATACTTAAATAGTGTATACAATATACTATAATAATAATTTAACAAATAAAGTAAGATAATAAATATATATATAAGAATACCGTAATTTAGAGAAAAATTTTAATAATTAAGTAAATTGAAAGATTTGATTAAATATAATTATAAATATTTATATATATAATTATATTGCAAAATATAAAATAATGAAAAATTCAGAAAAAAGGTGCAAGCTTGACACGTAGTACTCTCACATGTTGCCANTAATTAAGTAGAAAAATAATAAAGTGGAAAAATTTGAATTAGTAACTTTAAAATCTCAACAGTACGTAAAAATAGGTAATTATAATAAAATAGGCTTAAAATAAAAAAATTATCGATTATATGATTTAATTAATTATTAAACTGTAAATATATTAAGAAAAAGCTTAAATTGATATTTTCTAGTTTTTTAAGTTAAAATAATGAACTTTATAACATTTTTATATCACTGTCAAAATTGTGAGTTACAACGTCTAAAACGGTCCTCACTACAAGAAAGTATGCTAAAAAACGATCGAAATGAACTATAAGTTCATAAGAATCCAAACTAAAATGAAAGGTTATACATGATTGAAAATTTAAGATAAATCGAAAATAGTAAGTAAGATATTTAAGTAAAATTATGTTTACACTATACTTGGGTTATAGTGAGAAATTAGGCAAATAATGATAGATATTTAATTAATAGAAAAACCTAGTTTTTCAAAACACTTATAATATTTCTTATTTTTTAGGTATTCGATTATTAAATTCAGGAATTCTCAAAAGTCGGAAAAGTGAGCATAACACAGGTGAGGGAATTCTTATGATCTGCTATCTGCTTACTATTTGTTATTTGTGTGCTACCTGTTGATTGATACTGATTGTTTGATTGAATAACTGATTGTTTTGTGTACTAGAATTCTTGTGATCACTTTCTTAAATTGGTAAATGCAACTATTTGACTAAAGAAACCAGTTATATTTGTCACATGTTTATGATCTAACTGGTACATTAATGGAGAGTGTTAGCTTTGTAAATATTTAAGAAATGTGTTTTAGTAAATGTTTTTCCTATCTTAAATATACTTTTAAATGATTTTTGAAAAAGCTTGTAAAGCCCGTAAATGATGTTTTCCTTATTAAGACAAAACTAGCATTGTATCTTTAATTATTTGTGAAAAGACTCGTATATTTGTGCCCGTGGAGCCTTAAATATTTGTTGATAGCGAGATAAACTCGTTATTCATGCTCGAGGGGTCTTTGATATGTTTGGTGGGCAGCCCTTGTTGGGGTCTACCTATATTGATTATTGATTCTCGAACTAGGTTAATAGTTGAGTAATGTCTAGGGGGATCATACCCCCAAGCAACCTTATGTGGTTAAGTTGAGATATTCCGTTTGGGTAAATATAGAGGAAAAATCGATGTGTAGATGACGGAACTCTACAGCTTCCATCGTTTCGGACTCCTATAAATGTATTGCTTGCATTCATCGCGCTTGTATTCATTTGTATGTAGATAACTTACATGTGTGCTAATAATATTTGATAATTTGCTTGATGTTAGTGGTAAGGAATGAATTTATTGAACTATGGTTTACTCATTCCCCTATAATTTCTTTTACAGGTTTCGTGTAAGTAGAGATGGAGATAAGTTTGGGAGTAGAGTACAAACTGGAGATAAGTTTGGTAATGTTAAGGATGATTGAAAAGTGTATGGCAATATTAAAACAATTTATGTAAAGAATATTTATATGATAAGATTATGTAGTATTTCTTGTAAATTAATAAGTTATTTTACTTTATCTTAGTATTTAGTAGAGGATACCGATTCTCTACGGTTCTGATGGACTGTAACTTATCAGATATTCATACTTATTTATATTTTATATCAAACTATTTAATTAAAATCGAAAACCTTAGTGTTTAATTGTTTAGAGTTTTACAATTTCTGATTTGTAAGGCGATTTTCAAATCATGAGTGTACACATAATATAAAAATTTTAAACAATTCTACTAAGTTTTATTTAAGATCATGACAAAGGTAGATAAAATGTGTGGCCAAAACCTCATATGATTGTGATGGTGTTGTGAAGTTATTGTAGGTGTTTTGGGCATGGCGTAATCCTTAAACCCATTTTTTGAGGGGACTATAGACCTTGCAGAGGAGTTTACCTTAGAGTTATTGACCTCCAGCAATGATAATTTCTATATTTAATTATTTATTTAAAATTTATTTTATTTTAATTAGATGTTATGTGGTTATTATAAAGTTCTATTCGGTTTTTAAATGGGATACCGACAATTTGTTTTTTTTTTTTTTTTTCCTTTATATTGCTTTCCATTTTTCTTAAGTGGCTAAAATAACTGCTACATTGAATTTAGCTGTAAGGTTCATATTTGACCTTACTTTTACAAGTAATTTTTCTATGTCAGGGTCTGGAAGATTGATGTAATACCTTCTTTTGCTTTAGTGGTGTAAGGCGAACAAAAGTTACTGAACGTGTGATGCCATCTGAATTATAAGGTTGTCAAATTATCTCCATGTCATTCTAATTTGTTGGTGCAAATTTCTTGATGATTTAATATTATGTTTATTTTCATTTATTGATCTATTCTTGTTCTTGTATCCTTTTGCCTCATGTTCCTGGTGAACATCAAGGGAATAATTGAATTATTAGGCTTTAGTGACGTTTCTTATTGGAAAATGGATATTCTCTGATTTTAACCTTAAAATTTATATTAATTTATAAAATAAGTGTTAAGATTGCTTAAATTTTTTAACTACGTTACGTCATCATAATATCATCTTATTTCTTATAATCTTGATTATTAATATTGTACATAACAATATCTACAAAGATAAATTGATAGAAATCGAAAGAATATAAATAGAAATAATTCAACCTCTTATTAGTATTTCGCACTACGAAGGGTGGGAGGTGGAAAGTAGAAGTGAACTGCGAAAGAAATAGGTTTCATCCATGAAAGATTTGCGAGAACAAGTGAAAGCAATCTCTTTTACTTTCATGGTTTTTGGCATTAACTTTGAATGACATTGCCTCTAACTAATGCAACATTATAGGTTCGTGCTTTAAATTTTTTATTTTTTAATTCAAATTCCTAATTGTTTGTGGCGAGTGTTTTTGGCTACTTATATAACCATTGCTCAATCTAATTTTCATAACTTCGTACATCGTTTATATTCCTTTAAATGAATTTGTTTTCAATATCGTAAATCAATTTTTCGATGAAATTATATATATAGAGGCATTTTTACTATTTTAGCTCTGTGGCTTGGATATGTCATCGCGGCATTCTTTCACCACAGTAGTAGAATGGATATAGTACAACCATTCTATTCTATAACTGAAACAAGCAGTAGAATAGTGATCGTTACAATTGCCTGCCTAACCAGTTTACTCTGGTTAACGTGCATAAATGAGCTTCTAGAGGCAATTGTGATAGCATTCTTTTAGAACCTAGACGAAACCTACGGGTGTCTGCCACGCAATTAGGGTGGTTGTTGAGGAAGAGAAAAGAAAGGAATATAACCCCGGATTCCAATTCATATTCCAAGCAATGGAGTAAGGTTAGTATAGATTGCTCTAATCACGTAACCAAGTTTAATAAAACAAGCAACTACATCAATGATGTTTGTCCTACGCACCAATTTAGAGTTGCAAGTGGGCTGTCTCTTATGAGATATCGATCCACTTAAACACGATGTTTACCAGATAGGAGAATACACTTTAGGAATTAGGATAAGTTTCACATCAATCATTAAAACCCTATAGAGATATGGTGGAGTTTGGGACAAGGTTAATTCTTGATAGTAAAGTTATAAACTAGTTGAGTTGGATTGAATTTTTATCGAGTTTAAAAATTATAAGCTTAAACTCTACTCATTTCATATAAACGAGTTTTGTATTGAGTTAAGCCCGATTTATTTATAAATAGAGCTCGAGTAGAACTAAGCCGAGCTCGAGTTCACTCATGAGCCTAAATATTAAATAAAGAGGTTATGGCCTTAGACTGTGGAGTTGGGTTCAACAATATTGCACAAAAGAAGATTACTCATAGATTGTGATAGTTTAGTTATATTAGATTAGTTCTTAGTTGTTTTAAAATACTAGAGTCATATGATATTGAAAATATAAGTCACAAATTTGAGACATTTTGTAGAGATTGATAATTTTATACATTATGATCATATAGTTGTTTTGAATGTTAGCATACCCATATTACAGTATGTGGCAGACTACTGAAGTACCTCTGCTTTGATGCGTGATACGCAAGGAGGTGTATCAGGTGGTGGTCAAATCCTTGTATGATAGCGGTCATGTTGCTAAGTTGCAGGTATTTTGGCATGGCACTATCTTTAAACCCATTTTTTGGGGGCATCACTAGCCTATGCGGAGGAGTCTACATCAGGATTACTACACTCATGGTATGATGATTTTTATATTTATTTAATTACTTAAACCATTTATTTTATATTGGTGTTGTTTTGGTTATTATCAATTTTTATTTGTTTATTTTTATACCAGATATTGACAAGTAGCTTTATTTTTTTAGTAGGTCTTGTGATGTCCACATTTATCTTCACACCCGTTTTCCGCTATCACTCAATGTGATTTGCGATAGTTCGCATGAATGAACTCTCCATTCGACAAGTCGCATGCAAAATGTTAAGTTCTGGTTTCAATTAAGGCATGCATTACGGCAGACGCTGCAAGACCACATGGAACACTGTTTTTCTTTTTCTTTTTCCCAGTAACAATGAATGCGGACATTTTCTAAGGCAACCAAGACAGTAGAGTACAAGGTTAAAGTCCAAACATACCTAAATAAGTTGTACTTGTCTAGAGAAGTATTGGGATATGTCTCTCTCGTTATATCCCGCCAGCCCTACTAGGCTAAACCTTCCCGAGTACTGCCCTCGAAACCCTTGTCTTCCAAGCCTTTTTTTGAACTGCAACTTGAGATTCGTTAACTTGACCCATGACATGGATATAAAATCAATAAGTCAATCGATGCATGTGAAAATATCAATACTCAATAACCCTTTGAGTGACATGATGATCTCCGGGTAGGTGAACTTTGAACCACACTGCCCCATCTAGCTTTTCCTTGGAATAGGATCCCAAACATATTCTTTATAAGAGCTTTACTAGATGTAGAAAATATATGTAACTAATTATTTTTAAAAAAGCATATTATTTTTCATTTTGTATGCCTTTATTTTCCCCCTTTTTTTTTCCCATCATATAACTTGAGTTATCATGCGTTTTACATAGTTGTGTGTTTTTTTTTTTTAGTTACACAATAAGGCTTTTACGTTTTTTATAACGTTGTTAAATTTGGGTTAATCTACTTAATTCAACCCGACTTAACACCTTGATCTTCATTAATAGTGATCTAATTCAATCCAATTAACCTAAGCAATCTAATCTTGCTCCTATAGAATCTAATCAACTTTTTTGGGTTAAGATATACTGGCTTTTTTTTTCTCCTAAAAAATGTACCAATTTATTAAAAAAAAATAAATCTAATTATAAAAAGAAAAGGTAAACTACAAAAAGTCCTCCACTTTCAAATTTTAAATAATTTTATTATTTTATAAATAAATATAAAATATATTCCAATATTTTTATGGACCCTAATTCAATACGATTTTGGCTCTCTTGACCCGTAAAGCCCTTCTTATATTCATATCAAAATTTCAATTTGGGTCTAATAATAGTAGGTCTTTATTTTATATGTTCATGATTTTCCTTTTCACTTTTATAATGGTCAATTATGCTAGATTCTAGGTTTTTTAACATTATTGTGTGCTGATATTTAAAGTTAAGATAATTTGGTCAAATTAATAACATTAAGTAGCCCTAAAGTTCTCCAAATAAGTGGGAATTGCTAAAAAGTGTAGAGTAAACAAGCCCACTAAGAATAAATAGTAACCCTAACACGCATGTGATAAAGGATTGTTTACTTAATATTCTATTTGACTCCTTAATCTTTTTTTCTTTTTATTTAAGTCCTCAAAATTTTTGAACTTGTACAAAATAGGACTTTTTGTCAAAACTCATTAAATTTTCAATCCAATCAAAACAAGTGTCACCTTCAAAGTAAAATAACAATTTTGAATATATTTAATTATATAATATAGTAAAAATAATTAAAAATTAAAAAAAAATTAAAAGCAAGAAAAGAGACCGGAAGAGTTACTGCAAACACTAGCTACCTTATTCAACTTCCCCAATGCTAATCGCATGGCACAATCCTTAAACCCATTTTTATGGGGCATCACTAGCCTATGTGGAGAAGTCTACATCAGCATTACTACACTCATGGTATGATGATTTTTATATTTATTTAATTACTTAAACCATTTAATTTTATATTGGTGTTGTTTTGGTTATTATCAATTTTTATTTGTTTATTTTTATACAAGATATTGACAAGTAGCTTCATTTTTTTAGTACGTTAATTAATAACTAGTAGATTGAGTTTAGATCAGAAAACTCATATTTAACCTTTTTTAATAAATATTTTTTTTCTTAGTCTTTTGAATATGAAACAATGATTGAATAAAAATTTCCTCTTAAAATTGGTGTGATATCTATTTTCACTTAGGTAGTATGAAGCCATAAAAAATCATTGGATACGTGATGCTATGTAAATCATTGTAGTGTGAGGCCGTAAAAGTTTGCTTGACATCTTAATATTTATTTATTTTGACTATCTATTGATGAATTCTCACTTGTGCATCCTTTTGCCACATAGACCTAGTGGACAGCAGGGACAGTTAAATTACAAAAGGATTTAGTGGTTGGATTACATCAATTGACGATGGTGCTCGTGGTGCCACAATGGATTTAACAGTTGATGTTGGCATTGCTGTGATTGGAGGTAGAAAATAGAAGTGATCCACGAAAGAAGCAGGTTTTTCGTCCATTATATAATTTTCCAACTCAAAGGAATCTTTTTCAACTTTCATGGTTTTTGGCAATAAGTTTGAATGACATTGCCAGGAATGAATGCAACATTACATGTTCTTGTTTTGATTTCTTTTTCAGTTGAAATTTGTAGTAATTTCCGGAGAGTATTTTTCGCTACTTTATGTGATCGTTGTTTAGTTTCATCTTTGAATTTAATTACCGCAACCTTATACATTGTTTTCATTTCTTTAAATTAAATTTGCTTCCATTATCCTACGTCAATTTTTCTATGAAATTTTATATTTAAAGACATTTTAACTATTTTTCTTAATGTCTCAGCTAACACTCTTTCAAATAAATAGTGGAAGGGATATTATACAAATGATTTAGTTAGTGAATCAATCAGTAGGATAGTGATTAATACGAATTCCAATTTAGCCATTTTCTTCTAATCTATTACATTCCGAGAACTTACAAAACATTAACGTCGAGCTTTTAGAGTTAAATGTGCTACAGTGCTAGCATATTCGTTTAGAACCTAGAAGGCAATTATAGACGTCTACCACTCTATTAGGCTGGTTGTTAGGGAAGAGAAAAGGGTATCAATAACGCCAGACTCCAATTCGTACTCCAAGTAATGGAGTAAGGTTCGTATAGATTTCTCAAATCATCTCCTCTCGTAACCAAATTTAATAAAACAATATTCAACAATAATATTTGTAGGACTTTTCAATGTAGAGGTGGAAGTAAGTGGATTCTTATAAGGTATCGATATGTGCTCAGAACCCCATATAATTTGAGGGTGCGTTTTGCATAACATGTTAAGATTATATAGGTTTTATGTTGCTTTCAGAAACAAGCTTAATATCCGATTAGGATGCCGATCCATTGAGTCAAACAAATTATTTATTATTTCGTTTCACATTTACAAATACATAACTGAAACATTATTACCAAACATGTTAATAACATTATAAATTACTTATAATATAAATAATATCATAAGTTTAAACTTATAGTACTGTTTATTTTATATGTTTTAGTAGCTTAGGTTTCCTTTTTGCTTGATTTAAAAATCATTAAAATAAGAATTCCAAAGTATTTTAATAAAATTAATTAATTAGACGGGTTTTGGTCTAGAACTCGTTCCAAGCTTGCTTGGCAAGAATTACTACTCTAATTAATAAGCTCAAATGATTTTCTTTCAAAAGGAATTAATCATATTCCTAGNTATTTTAAAAGTCAAATCATACCTTCTCTTCATGTTAAAGTCAATGATAAAAAATTTCTTGTATAAACTAACAAATTGATGCATATTTAAAAAAAAAATGGTTGGCATTAGAATTGAAAATTGTTGCCTATAACATACTTTTTCTATATCTGCCTATAACATATAGCATACTGCCATTGAATAATAGAGCCATTGTGTCACAACCCAACGGAGCTAGTCGTGGCAGTCACCGTATACCGTACAAAGGATTGTAGATTAAATTCCCTTACAATCGACGACCTTTTTATACGATACACAAGACTACAGCTACTATTAACTATTAAGAGTGCGTAAGCTTAAACAATATTATTTCATGATAAACAATAATATTATAAAAAAAAGCTTAACACATAGTCTGTTTGTATAAAAGTTTACAGATACAAAGTTTGAAACGTGTCTAAAGTCAAACTAATATAAAAATTACATATTCAAATTTACAATTAATCAAAAGTATTCTCCGTCTTCATCCAGCTCCTACACTGACCATGGGTAGAAAACTAACCTCAAGCATGCGACGGCCCGACTCCACAAAAAGGTCGGCCTGCGAAAGAAGACTACAAAAGTATAAGCCTACTAGCTTAATGAGATAATTTTCTTCAACCATACAGCAATCAAGTTATACAATAGTTAAGTTTAACCAAATGAATGCATGACAAACAATATGTCAAACAAATACATGCAGGTGACCAAGTACTGCATGCAACTCAGATTTAACGCCCTTCAAAGTTAGGGTTGGAGATTCATCGGTACAGTTAGATCCGGGTATCTTATTAGAACTTATTTCATAACGAAACTCCGTTTTTCGTATTTAAAATGTAATGGTATATCCATTACTAACCTTATCAAAATGAGTTCTACATATAATTGTGAGTAGATTCACTCAACCCTTACTCACTCCTAAACAAAGGCCTTTGGACTCGACCGTTAGTCAGGCGATTGGCGCCTCCAACGCCTAGTCGTCCCGTGGGCCGGGGTAAGGTCATATCGTACGTGTGCACCGTACAAAATCAATAACAATCAATAATCAACCTACGTATGGCCTCTCGCTACCTTCGTGTAATGTGACTACCGGAATTAGTTATGTAATGCATAATTTATGCATAATCCAAGTTAACTTTTCTAGTCGAATAAAATTTAGTCTTATTTATTCAGTGATCATTTCAAGCCACAAATAATCAATCTAGTGAATCTACTATGCAATAAACATTATATTATTGAAATTTAAAGTAAATTTACCATCAACAACAATTATCATGCATAAGCATAACTCAACCCCATACACATTCATTTATAGTTCATAATTTATATTCGCTAACTATAAGCACAAACAAGTATAAAATCATTAAGAAAAACTCACTTAGTCATAGCCAATTCAGGGGTCGCAGTAGTCTGGGGGCAGCTTAGAGTCGATATCGAAATTACTTGAGAATAATAGAAATTTATAAGTTTGAGAATTTAAAACTAACTAATATTACAATTTGTAAAGTCTACTTCACTTAGTTATATGAAATTGTTGATTCGAGCTTTTTATCGAATCGCGTATAACTTTTTCATTTTAGCTCGGATAGTTATGAACTTATAGTCCATTTTGATCGTTTTCGATTATATTTTCTTATAACGAGGTCCATTTTGGACGTTGCGACTCGTAGTTTAAATTGTGATATAAAAATATCATAAAAATTACTATTTAAGTTTAAAAATTATAAAATATTAATTTTCGCTTATTCTTGATATATTTATGATGTAATAATTATTTAAACCATATATTTGATATTTTTATTATTTTGAGTATATTTTCTTATTTTTGAGATTTTTAGCTCTATTATTATTATTATTATTATTGCCTTTATTATTTTTATTACTTCTCATTCTCTTATTATTTATGTATTTCTCAATTTATACATACATATATATATATATATTTTCGGTACACTACATATATATATAATATATGTTATACGCTATATGTATATATATACTTATTTTATGAAAACAAACATACTCTTATGTACATATATATATATATTGATGTATTTGTATTTATACATAATAATATACTTATATAATTTCCGAATACTTAGATATATATAAATAATCTACAAATACCTATTCTTATATTATATATTCGGTATATATATTTACATAGTATTTGTTATAAAATATGTATACTATATATTATACATATATTTTATGATATATGCGGTATACCGCAATATATACACTATATTATACATATATATATGTCCTATTTACATTATTACTTAAGGAAATATACTACTACATATATATATACTATACTATTACACATATACATATACAAAAATAATTATACATGTATACATGACTATTTTTATACTTCATGGTTACACACACACACACACACACACACATATATATATATATATATATACTTTATTTATTTAATAAAAATACTTAATACTAATTATATATATTAAAAAAATACATAATACATACTCTTCCATATAACATACCTATGTACATACATGTATACATACATAGCCTAATACATACATATATTATTCAATTTATATATTTATGCACATATACATGTATTAGTAATGTTATATTTAAAAAAATACTATACAAATACTTCATTTATACATGTATATACTATATAATATACATCTATACTAGAAAATAATTTACATACCTATTTATTTTAATTCCTTCTTCTTCTTTTCCTTCTTCTTTTCTTCTTCTTTTTCTTCCTTCTTTCTAGTTTTTCCTCTTCATGTTTTTTTTGCTTCCAGGTTTCGGTTGTTTTAACTTTGTGAATGTTTGTTTCCAGATTTTATTTGCTTCTTTTATTCCACGTAATCAACAATTTTAGAGAAAGAAAAATCCTATCTTAATCTATACATTTATTAAGATAAGACAATGTAATCATTTCCAATTTTTTTTCTTTTTGTAAGATCAACACTTGGCTTTTTATTTTCTCACGTGGGCTGTTAGTTTGGGTCTTTTTCTAGAATGTGAGAATTGAAGAAAAAGAAGGAAAGGAAGAAAAGAGATAAATAGAAAAAGAATGAGAAGGAAAATAAAAATTAATAATAAATATATGTAATTTTTCAAAACATAAAAGTTATAACAATTCTCATTATAAATTAATTTTTAAATTTTTGCAAAATTTTATCAATTTAATTGATACTCGTTATAATTATAATTTTTATAAGTTATTATAACGATTTCGTTAAAATTTCACGTGAATAGGCTATTTAGTGGAAAATTGCAATCGACTATAATTTTATCACTATTGAGTAATATTTAACTATTTTATAGGTTTATATTTATAATTTTAGGGTTTCGAACAAATTTGGGTTTAATTTTGATTAATGGTGTATAAATCAGTTTGAGGGTTTTAGTATATAATTTAGGGTTTCAGTATATAATTTAGGGTTTCGATCAATTCCTAAGGTTTTGTTATTAGTATTATATTTGATTTATTATTACTAACCTTATCGACTTATTGTACAGTTTAAAATACTCGGACTTGAGTTAGGGTTCAACTACTAATTTCCTAAGGTTTACATATTGTATATGTTGCTAAAAGTTGGTGAATAAAGACTTCGTAATTTAAACCCTCATATCATATATATATATATGTGTGTGTGTGTGTGAAAAAAGCATGTAGATTCCTACATGATCATTTTACGATTAATTTAATGTGTTTTTATAAATTTATGGTACTTCTATAATTTTGCAATTTGATAAAAGTAATGATTTACTTATAGTTATAATTAGGTAATGCCGATTTTCAGTGACATTATATTTGTGCAATTAAGGTTTTGAATTAATATTAGAATTTCGTTGCCTTTTTAAAATTCTATTGCCTTGATATATCGATTGTACACTTACAATTTAATGAGACAACACTCATACGCATAAAGCAAAATATATATCGCCTTTTTATTACTTTAAACAGCAGACACGTAGATAAATGGAGGAAATTTTGTTGTTTTAGTCTTTACTCGATAAATTTAAAGACAAAAAGAGATCATGGTATCTTGATAGGGGATAGGGGAAAAAAATTGCATGGGAGCGAGAGAAAGAGACAATTTTCACGACTCTTTTGGCTTACAACAGTACATATATGTTTCAATTCATGATAATAGATAGGTCATACAAACTTTGTCCTCAAGATTTGACCTTATCAATAACAAGATTTGGCAAACCGAACTCATTGCTGTCACGACAGCTTCGTATGCACCCTCCTCTTGTTTTAGGCTCTTTTTGGTCTCTCTGTTCCACTCAAACGAAACAAATTCTTCTGCTGGGACATTCAATTCTCCTTCGTCGATGAAAGGAATTCCAGCTCTAATGGTGGACACCACGCCTAACTTAAAACCTAAGCTATTTATAAAACAATAAGTGCAAATATTCTCATTTGAAACCTTAGTAGTTAAATTTGCTTCTTTATTTGTGTGATTAGTAACAGAACCGTTGCCTACTACAAGAGGCTTTTAATCATATATCGGTGCTTTATCCATGTGATAAGTGGTATCATAGATTTGCCTTTCAAAACCAAGTGTTTTATCAAAGTTTAGAAAATTAAAAATCACAATTTAAAAGTTTGAGAGGTTAATTTGCATTTAAGTCAAAGTTTAAGAGGTTAATTTACAATTTCTCCAATTTTATTTGAGCTGTTCATGTTTTGAGTGAGCGGTTGTAGTTTCTTCTATATTTTTTCTTCATTCTCCCTTATATAAATATATATATATATATATAATTGTTTAAGTTTATGCTACTGCACTATATAACTCCTCTTTATATATAGTTTTATTACATAATATACTTTTTAAGATGAATATTTACTTGGTGTAACAATGCAAACATGAAATATATTTATGATATAATTTTAAGAGCAAAGCTGGAGTTAAAAACTAGGAATCTAACAATAGATTCTAAAAGAAGTTATTTTATGTTTAAATCTTCAGGCGTAGAAGGAGTTTCCAGTCTTGAGCTAGTAGATTTCTACCTTGTTGAATTGAGTGTTAAGCTTGGTTGCTGTTTGTGTTTGTATAGTTTAATAACACATGAAATGGAACTAGTAACTATTCCACATGATAATCCTGTTTGTTGTCTGTGTATGGTTATGCTTAGGGGGCTATAGTGCTAGTGTTCCTAAGGTAACACCTCATTAGTTTGTACATGACTGTGTTGTGAGTAAAGTTATTTATCAAAACAATCCATGGTAGATTTAGGGTGGTGTCCAAGGGCTGCAATACCTGCGTCTCAGTACTAGTTTAGGTTTAGGGGGCAAATGAGGATTGTAATATAACTAGTGTCCCAGTGTCAGTAGATTAGAGGCATTTAGGAGCCATAGTGCTAGTGTTCCAATGCCAATTTAGAATGCTGAGCATTGTGGTATGGGTTTCCCAGCTTAAAACTTCACTTAACGAGGATCATGAGAATCCTAATGTTGTTTGTTTACTTAATTTAAAGATATTAAAATGAGTTGTTTGTTACTTCTATTGCATTGATACATATGATTATTTGGCTTATGTGACATGTACATGTGTCTTCCATTTCACATACTAGGCATCGGCCATTCCTAGTCTTTTTTTAGTTGTAGGAACCTTAGATTAGTAGGTAGACTATGATGAGTATGGCAAACCTAACCATTACTGCTAGGATGGGAATAGTGGTGAAAGCAAATCTAAAAGGGAAAAAGAAAAAACCCATGTCTGAACATGAGATAAAAAAATATACAAGAAAAAAGGAAGAAGCAAAAGAAAAGGATCATAGCTTCAATTCAACAAAATATATATATATATGTGTGTGTATGTATGTATGTGTGTATGTATGTATGTGTGTATGTTTGTGTTCAAAGAATTATTAAGGATCCTTAAGTACTCGTACTAAATTTCTAGAAAGATGTTTAAGCAAATGTGATAACCTATTATCAAGGGGGATGTATTGAAAACCTTACATATATAAAGAATCGTTGATGTTCAAAGGCAAAAAGTTTGAAACATTCATGAGACTATCTCTAGCATTTGTTAATCTTTGACTACCATAGGTACATTTGCAAAGTTATTATGACAAGGACAAATTAACAACATGAAACACCAAATTCAAATTGTGGTGAAAATAACTTATAGAATATTTAAATCAATTTTCACGCTAAATGTCTACATAGATTTTTTTTTTTTTTTTTAAAAAAAGGTAAAGCTGGGATGTATATGTATAAAATTCCTGAAGTCATGGAGTACTAGGTTAGTGCATCGATGTTTTACCCTATTCTAAGGTTGAATTGTAATCAAGATAATATAATAGCGGTTTCTATGTTAATGAGAGGAAAAAAAAAAAAAAAGAAAGAAACAAGAGACTAAATTAACTTTCTCCTAACAAATAATTCTACACTCAAATCGAATGTCATCATGACTGAAAGCATATGACGTGTATAACAGAAGGCTGGCTTATGACTGGTGACTAAAAGAAGTTTCAATCCCGATCATTTAATTTCTTGTTCAACAAAGTTATATGCATTTCAGAACTAATAAAATGAGATTATGCTGCATGTTTTCTTGATACGCTTAGATATCAAAGACAAGAAACCAAAACATGAACATGATGGGCCAATAAAGAGTAGTTCCATATTTGATTCTTGTAAGCACAAAAAAGTGGAAGAGAACTACAATTGTCAAAAGCACAAACAGCTCCTAGAAGTATTTGATTATAATACAATTATCCTTTGCCGATTGAAAAAAAAAAAAAAAAGTTCCCCTAACAAAATAGAGTTCAATATTGATTGCAATTAAATAAACAATAGTAATCTACATAAAGTTCAAAATTTTCCTTAAATAATATTGAATATTGGACATTGCTTTTATTCAACATTGTAAATTCTATCATAAATGTAAAGATTAACATAAGGCTTGAAACTTTCCTTAAAAAACATCGAATTCAATATGCAAAATTAGTGAATTTTCAAAAATATCAATTTATTGACATCCGAGAGAAAGAGAGGGATAGAGAAAAACTACATCATGAACAGGAGTAATCTATGTAAAGTTCAAAACTTTCCTTAAGAAACATTGAATATGATAAAATAACCCCGAATTTCCAACATCATTCTGTTCAATACAGTAAACTTGATCATTAAGAGAAATTTATATATAAAGCTCAAAACTCTTTATAAAAAATAGAAATATTAATTATGTCTTATTAATTTAATTAATACCACCATTTAATTCATTCTGTTCTTTTATACTTGTTACATTAGCTTAAAATTTTTGTAGTAGTTGTGAAATATCCTAGGTGGTGGAGACTTGTAACTAAGCGATCCAGGCGTAGAGTAAAATTTAGGCCAGATATCACACATTATTGATAGGTGTCATTGCATAAATTACGGTTTTTAATTTCATCCGCCATAATAATTCTCGCTGCTAAATCTAATGTCTACTAGGAGTAGATAAATTTGTGCCTACTTTCCATTTTCACTTTAATCCTTTGTGGCAACAAGTAAAGGGGTCAAATTATCATTATACATGAAAATTGAAGTGTCACTTTAGCTATACTAAGGCAGGATTATCAAGGGTTCCTTGGCCAGCTTCTCCAAGTTGAAGGAACACGTGTTCCTACTGGAATATCGTGGTTTCCTTCATTTGAGAATGTACAGGGACTTACCAAGTGGTTAATTTTTTATTGGTTAAATAATTTTATTTGGATTCACAAAAATTTTAAAAATATATAATGAGTTTTTATAAGAGAATTTGAGGATAAAATAATGAGTTTCTTAAAAAAAAAAAAAAAAAAGAGTTTTTTGAGATTTGATATAATACCTAGGAATCCAAAACAGATTCCTTAGAGCATGTACAATGATGTACCTTGGCATGTTGAGTAATGAATGGAGGAACAAATTCCCGTTTCTTATCTATTATAGTGAATTCCTTAACTCGTGAATGTGTCTTTGTCTAGGTACGGATCCTTTTGGTTTTTCCTTTTTTTTTTTCCTTTTTTTTTTTTAGTTTTGATTGGTGTATATTCTTAAGCGACCCACAAAAAATTGTGGAAAAATATTAAGTAACTTTTATGAAAAATTCATTGATAAAGTAGTGAATTTCTAAAAAAGAAAGTTCTTTAATATATTGATGTGATATTTAAGAATATATAATAGGTTGTTAACCATTATCCTAAAATGATCTTAGTTACCATATTATTACTTAAATAAGATCCTTCATAATTCAAGGCATTCAACCGATGATACATTCTATCCAATGAGACAAAGATCCATAGCTCCTAACATGCTTTTATATTTAAAGTTCAAAGAAGAAAGGAGATTTGAAAATTTCCCAATAGCCTTAGTAATGAGGTTTGCATACTTAAGATAGGTAGACAAGAACATAAGTAGCTTAAAGAAATCCACGAGAAATGTTGTCACATGTAAAGTGCATATCAATATTAATATGTTTCATGCGGCCATGCAAACATGGATTGGTAGCAATCAACAAGGTAGATTTGTTGTTGCGAAAGAGGGAAATAGATAAGGGGATAGGAAAAAACCAAGATCCTTAAGGATATAGGATGTTTTGGAGAAGCCCTTTAGCTACAACTCTAAGGGAATGATACTTAGCTTCTATACTTGAGGTTGAAATAGTACTCTGCTTTTCAGTTTTGCACACAATAGCCTAAAATAGATTTTTTATCTATAGGACAAGCTCCCCAATCCAAATTCGAATAATCAATAAGTGTCAAAGAATTAGAGGTTGGATAAAACAACCTTAAAGCAATATTACCCTTCTAATACTTTCAAACATGAAAAGAAGAATCCAAATGGACAATGCATAAGGTTACCAAAAACTGACTTAAGCGATGAGTGGCAAATGAAATATCAAGCCTAGTTAAGGATAAATACAATAACTTGCTCACCAAAAGTCCGTAAAAAGAAGGATCAGGAAATGCTTCATTAGAAATGAAATTGAGTTTAACAGTTATAAGCAATGGAAACTTAGTTGGCTTGCAACCTATTAATACTACATCAACTAGAAAATCAATGACAAACTTATGTTGATTAATCATGACACCCTTGGTAGTATAGCAAAGCTCCAGCTGTAGAAAGAACCTAGCTTTACTGAGGTCTTTTATAGTAAATTTAGTATGGAGTTACTGCTTTCAGTCATGAATCATGCGAACATTACTTCCAGTTAAAGAAGGTCATCAACATATAATAAGTAGCAATAAAACCAATAGAGTAATGAAATGTTAAAAGAGAATAATCATTCTTTGACTGGATATAACAATGCTTGGCAAAAACTTTGAAATCTCAATATTCCATTACCTTGAGGCTTGTTTCAAGCCATAAAGGGAATGTTTAAATCGACAAACTTGACCCAATTATGCTTTATCATTATCTTGAGGAGAAGTCACATAGATTACTCATTTAGAAAACCTAGAAGAAAAGCCTTATTTATGTCAACTTGAAACAAAGGCCAATTTTGAGTCGAGGCAAGAGCAATAAGAACACAAACAGTATCAAGTTTAGTGATAGGAGAGAAGGTTTCATGAAACCTTTACTTTCCTTGTAATTATATCCCTTAGCCACTAAGCGAGCTTTATATCTCTTTATTGAGCCATTAGGGTGCTAATTTTATATACCCATTTGCAACCTATGGCCTTTTTCCGTTTAGGTAAAGCAATAAGCTCTTATGCAACATTAAGTTCAAGAGTGTATAACTCTTTTTACATAGCATTCACCTATTCAATTCGTTTAATAGCTTGTGAGAAAGAATTTGGCTCATGAGTTGCGAGAACATTAGCTAATGATGCAATGTAGTCTTTGAGATAATTTTGAAAAGTAGAATAAAGGAATAAGAGATAAGGTGTAGAAGAAGAAAGTGAAGGAGAGACAACAAAACAAGTAGTAAAAGCATCATTCAGTGTATTATGAGCACTAGAGACAAAATCATGAAGCTAACTAAGTGGCCTACTAACATGCTGGGATCTATGAAGACCAATAGTATGAGCAGGAACATTATGAGCAAGATCAAATTCTAAACAAACAATAGTAGGAGTAGTTTCTGAGGAAGTTAATTGTCTAGGTGTAATATGATTATCAGTATGAATAAGAAAGGACACAAGTGAAGGAAATGAAAGTGGTTGTGGAGAAGCAATATCAGAAACTGTATGAAAAGAAGAATGCTTATAAGGAAAGATACTCTCATAGAACACATCTCTACTCAAAAGAACACACTTGTTCATAAGATCAAAGACTTGATAACCCTTTTATCCATGTCCGCAGCTTAAGAAAACACATTTAAGTCCTTCTTGGTCAAACTTATCTTTGTGAATGTTTTGGTTAAGAACAAAACATAAGCATCCCATAACCTTCAAATTATCATAAGTTGGAGGTATTTAAAAATAACAACTCATGCGGTGTTTTTCATCCTAATGACTCCATGGGCATCTTATTGATAAGATAAGCAGTTGTGAGTAAACACTGTCATAACCCTAAAAGGAGCCTAGTAGGATTGTCTAAAGTTTTTATATTACGTGTGCACCTGTAAAACAAAAACCATTTTACAAGCTAAAGATTGTAAGACTTTAAACAGTTAGTCACTAAAGTTTTTTATTCTTAATTCAATTAACTTACTATAACATATAAATGACTATAGATATCCAATAAGCTATAGTCTATCAGAACCGTAGAAAATTAGTATCTCTTACCAAATGATAAAATTAGATAATAAAGTTCTAAAACTTAAACTTATAAAAGTCATAAAATTTGAATATAGTATTAATAATTATACATAATAATTCAAACTGTTTAAATAGTCTATCCTTGAATTTTAATTTTTAAGCACCTCAACACTGGTATTCAACACTTAGCTCTAGCCCATGCTTGATTATCTAGCAACTTATAAAAGAAAACTATTGGGGAGTAAGCTACAAGAGCTTAGTGAGTTATTCCTCATACTATATTAGCAAATAAGTTATCAAATAGTTTATTATCAAACATATGAATGCATGAATAAACAGTATGCCAAACAATATATATGCAGTTGACCAATGCTGCGTACAATATCAGATTTAATGCCCTCTAAAGTAAGGGTTAAAGATACATCGGCACCAATCACAACCAAGCCTTAGTACTTGGGGTTTTTAACCATAAATTTAAATTATGTATTTTACGAAATACGTTTTCCTTTCAAAGGAATCCAGTAACACACAAAATCCCAAGTCTAGCGGTAAGGTGGGTCTCGTAATCCACGCTTACACCCTACAGCGATAATCTCTAGACACGACCCTTAGTCACCACAATTAGCATTTCCAGCGCTAAATAAACCTACGAACTAAGGATAAGGTCTTATTTTACCAGTGTTCCTACATTGTACTAATCAAATCATGTAGGAATTCATCCCTCCAAGGCCCTTCATTACCAACCGTGTGAGGTGATGGCCAAAACATGATATGCAACGTTCGTACTTTAGGTATGATCCGTTTAATTTTAGTTGAGTTGAATATGATTAAGTCAATTTATGAGGTGATCAAATGTTATCGACAAATCATTCAAATTATGCAATAATAAATCATATAACTAAATCTTCAATTATCACATTTAATAGTATTTTGCACAATAATAAATCAATATCAAACACATGCATAACCCAAACCCCCATGCATAAAATTATTAATATTTAATTTATGTACACTAACTACAAGCACAAAACAAGTATAAATTCATTGGAAGTACTTACTTGATTAAAGCCAATATGATTCCTAGCAGTCAATGGGTAGCTCACCCTCCTAATCAGTGTTTCCAGATAAATAAAATAATAATAACCTAATAAGTATCTAATTATAGTGCTAAACTGCCTAATTATCTAACTATCTATCTTATGATTTCCCTTTTCGCTTAGGTTTCAAATCACATGTATTTTATTTTATTTATTATTATTATTATTATTCATAATAGATTCTTATGAAGTTCGAGTGTATTTTATTTTTTTATTTATTTTTAATTTTTAATGATATTTCATATTGTTTAACCTATTTATTACGATGAATAGAAAATAACATTTTAGCATATCAGTAATATACAACTTAGTAAATATTATACGAGTTCAAATTTTCTTACTTTTTGTAAATTTTACATTAGTATTTGGTTATATTACAATTTAATTGTAATATATGTATGTAGTGAGATAAATAGTAATGTGTTAATATTAGTTAGATAAAGTAATAGAGTTAAGTAGAAAATATTGAAATTATATTATTAATTCAATAACCAAATCATTAAAAATCTAGCTTATCCATATTATAGAGTTATTGTTATTATTAGAGTATATCACACGCATTTGCATTCACAAATATAATCATTTTTAATTCTTATAAGTGTATAATCCCTATATTATTATCCTCACTATTACTATCATTATTATTGTGATCCTTATTATTATAACTCGATACTTTAATATGTATATAAATATGTAATTATGTTACATCTTCTCAAGTATTCACATTGTCATTATTATTATTTTATGTATACATATACGTATATATATATATATATGCTAATATATATGTTTATGTACTACATATTTTCCTTCCATATATATCTATATATATGTACATAAATACATAGTTGCCTTTGGGAGATTTTATGATTTGTAATTACATATATATATATATACCCATTGTAAACCCTAGGAAATCAATAGTTGAATCCTAATTCCAATCCGAGTGTCCTAAACTGTACAATAAGTCGATAAAACTAGTAATAATAAAAGATTATGAATTTTAATAAATCAAATATAACACCGATAATAAAACCCTACGAATTGATTGAAACCTTAAAATTATAAATATAAACCTATAAAATAATTAAATATTACTCAATAGTGATAAAATTATAGTCGATTGCAATTTTTGACTAAATCGCCTATTCGTATGAAATTTTAACGAAATTACTACAATAACTTATAAAAATTATAACTGTAGGGGTACCAATTAAATTGATAAATTTTCACAAAAATTTCAAAATTAATTTATGATGAGTATTGTTATAATTTTTATGTTTCGAAAAATTACATATAATTATTATTAATTTTTATTTTCCTTCTCTTTCTTTTTCTTTTTATCTCTTTTCTTTCTTTTCTTATTTTCCTCCAATTGCCACGTTTTGAAATCAAATTGGGAAAAAAATCCAAACCAACAGCCCATGTGAGGAAATGAAGTACCAAGTGTTGATTAAACAAAAAAATAAAAATCTTGAAATCATTACTTTTATCTTATCTACATTAATGCAAAGGATTAGATGAGATTTTTTCTCTTAATTTGGTTGATCACGTGAGACAACGAAAAGAAATAAAAATCTGGAAAAACAAAATAGTTCAAGCAAACCGAAACCTGAAAACAAAACGTGAAAAAGAAGGAAGGAAAAGAAGAAGAAGAAGAAGAAGGAAGAAAAGAAGAAGAAAGAAATTAAAAGAAATAGGTAAGGAATTATTTTATAATTATAGATGTATATTATGTAGTATATACATGTATAAATATAGTATTTATTTGGTATTTTTATACATATAACATTGCTAGTACATATATATATGCATAAACACTTAGATTGAATTATATATATATGTATAAGGTTAGGTATATATACATGTATGTATATAAGTATATTATACGAAAGAGTATGTATTATGTATTTTTTAGGAATACATATAATTAGTATTAAGTATTTTCATTAAATAACTATAGTATATATATACATATTTGTACCGTAAATTATATATATATGTATACATGTATAATTATTTTTGTATATATATATATATATATATATATGTATAGTCGTATAGTATATATGTAGTGGTGTATTTTTATAAGTGATACTATATGTATATAGAACATATATATATGTATAATATAGAGTATATATATTGCGGTAAACTGCATATATTATAAAATATATGTATAATATATAGTATACATATTTTATAACAAATATTATATAAATATATATATACCGAATCTATATAATATAAATAGGTAATTGTATATTATTTATATCTATGTATTCGGAATTATATGAGTATACTTATATGTATAAATACAAATACATGAATATAGGTATATGTACATAGGAGTAAGTTTGTCTTCATAAAATAAACATATAGACATACATATGGCGTATAACATATAGTATATATATATATAGTATACCGAAATATATATGTAATATAATAATATCTATAAACTAAAATAAATTTATACTTATATGTAGGTACATATATATATATATATATTACCGTAATTAAGGATTTTTTTCAAATAAGATAAAATTATAAAATATATTATAAGTATATATATATATATATATACATAAACCGTGAAATATATAAATAATAAGAAAATAAGAAATAATAAAAATAATAATGGCAATAATAATAATAATCATAATAAAGCTAAAAAAATCTCAAAAATAGGAAAATATGCTCAAAATAATAAAAATATCAAATATATGGTTTAAATAATTATTACGTCATAAATATATTAAGAAAAAGAAAAAATTAATATTTTATAATTTTTAAACTTAAAAAGTAAATTTTGTAATATTTTTATATTACAATTTAAATTATGAGTCACAACGTCCAAAACGGACCTCGTTACGAGAAAATACGCTTGAAAACTATCAAAATGGACTACAAGTTCATAATGATCCGAGCTAAAATGAAAAAGTTACACGCGATTCAATAAAAAGCTTAAATCGACAATTACATGTAACTAAGTGAAATAGACCTTACAAATTATAACAATAGTTAGCTTTAAATTCCTAAACTTATAAAATTTTCATTATTCTCGGGTGATTTCAATATCGATCATAAGCTGCCCCTAGATTACTATAATCTTTGAGTTGGCTATGGCCGAGTGAATTTTTCCTAATAATTCTATACTTGTTTGTGTTTGTAGTTAGTGAATATAAGTTATGATTTATAAACGAATGTGTATGGGGTTGGGTTATGCTTGTGCATGATAATTGTTGTTGATGGTGAATTTATTTTAAATTTCAATAATATAATGATTGTTGCATAGTAGATTCACTAGAATTGATTGTTTGTGACTTGGAATGATCACTGAATAAATAAGACTTAATTTTATTCGATTAGAAAAAGTTAACTTGGATCATGCATAAATCATGCACTGTATAACTAATTCCGACAGTCATATTATATAGAGATAGCGAGATGCTATACGTAGATTAATTATTGATTATGATAAATTTCATACGGTGCACACGTGCGATATAACCTTACCATGGCCCGCGGGATGATTAAGCATTGGAGGCGCCAACCGCCTGGTTAAGAGTCAAGTCTAGAAGCCTTCGTTTAGGAGTGAGTGAGGGCTGTGTGAACCTACTCACAATCATATGTAGAACTCATTTTAATAAAGTTGGTAATGGATGTACCATTACATTTTAAATATGAAACGCGGAGTTTCGTTATAAAATAAGTTCTAATTTGATACTCGGATTTGACTGTACCGATAAATCTCCAACCCTAACTTTGGAGGGTGTTAAATCTGAATTGCATACAGTACCTGGTCACCTGCATGTATTTGTTTGGCATATTATTTGTCATGCATTCATTTGGTTTAATTTAACTGTTGTATAACTTGATTGCTGTATGGTTGAGGGAAATTACCTCATTAAGCTAGTAGGCTTATACTCTTGTAGTCTTCTTTCACAGGCCGACCTTTTTGTGAAGTCGGACCATCGCATGCCCAAGGTTAGTTTTCTACACACGGTCAGTGTGGGAACTGGATGGGGACGGAGAGTATTTTTGATAAATTATAGATTTGAATATGTAATTTTTATATTAGTCTAACTTCAGACACATTTTAGACTCTGTATCTGTAAACTTTTATACAAATAGACTATGTGTTATGTTTTTATAATATTATTATTTATCATGAAATGATATTACTTAAGTTTACGCACTCTTGGTAGTTAGTAGTAGCTGTAGCCTTGTGTATCATATAAAAAGGTCGTCGATTGTAAGGGAATTCAATCTGCAATCCTTTGTACGGTATACGGTGACTGCCATGACTAGTCCCCTCGAGTCGTGATACCCATGCACATGCATGCATCCGTTTTGAAAATTTCTACACAAGTGTTTATTTAATGCATACAATATATATAGACATGTTGTTTGGGAAAGTAGATAATCCATAAGGAAAAAGAAAAAAAGAAAATAATAATAATAATAATAACATTAAATAATCTCATTGAAGAAAACAATCGTGGGAAAATATACACTCAACAACCTCTTACTACTCTCTCGCTCATACATGTCACACAACCAAGGTAAATACAATTTCTTTATACATAAAGGATCAAGATCATCTTATTTTTCCATGTGGGATAGGTTAATCAACAAGGATAACCAGTACATACATTTCCTTTCCATTGAAACAAAAATACCTAATATCTATCCTACTCCATGAGATATATCCATCCATGCAAAAATTTTACAAAAATGATTATAAATTAAGGTTGAATCATACATCAAAGTGGCCTTCCTAAGTTGAAAAATGCAGCTTATATACATTTTTATCATTGATTTTGATTTAATATTTCAAACATCTTCAAGAATTTCTTTTTCAATAAATTGGTTTGAAATATGTCTTAGTATGTATTAACTTTCATTTCATGCAATTTAGAGTAATGTTTTTCAATAAAAATCGAATCTTTAATGAAGAAAACTTTGTATCTTTACACATGTAAGTGCAAAAATGTAAAGGAGAAACACTAAGATTTTAAATCCGATTTCTTACCACACGATTAGACTTAGGTCTTGTCAACAGTAAATTAATAATCCTCCATGTCTACAACATGGCGGTGGTGGTGTCTTGCTAAGTGGTGGCCGGAGGTAGGAGTTATTAAAGTCTAAAGTGGTTGGGTTAAGATGGACCAAAATTTGGAAATTTTTGGTTTTCTTAGAAAAACAACTTACCTGGCTTACTTTGGTGGTGTTTCTCCAATGATTAGGCAGTGGCTCCACTATGAAGAGGGAGTTTTGTGATAGTAGGTTTAGGATAGTATCCAAATGTGTATTTTCTTTGGAGATAAAGTGTATAGTTTTAAAGAAAATGAAAGAGAAAGTAAGGACTTTGGGCTTGGTTTTATTGAGAAAATAAAGATGGAGAAGTTGTAGTACCACATTTAGTAGAATGCAATCCACTATCTTTCATATATATGACTATATTAAGGAGAATAAGCAAGATGATAATAGGTGGACGGGGAAGAGGAAATCAAGGGGAAGTTTGCATCGGACTTACGGAATGAGGGCTAGATATTTGTGTTACTTTATGATACTCACGATAGATAATATTTGTACATCGTTCGATTTATTTTATTTGTGCGTATACTTTATATGTGTGTAAAAATTCTTTTTTTATACCGTTTTCAAACAAAATTTTACGAGAGAACTTCAAATAAATTATACAATATAAAAACTTGTAAAGTTTATTATTTTCATATTGCTACTTTATTTTTATTTATGTGTACACTCAGGTGTGACAAAACTTATTTTTATGTGCTTTTTAAATGAAATTTTACCAGTGAATTTAAAATAAATTATACAAGACAAAAACATAGGGAACTTATCGATTTCATATTGTTACTTCATTATCATCATTGTCATGATTATTATTATTATTATTAACATCTATTCTACTGTTAGTTAGCCATTCATTACTAGAAGTTTAATATTTTTGAATTTCAATTCTTGCATTAGAATTCGTATTACATTTATATACTAACTTCTACATTTTGAAATTAATTAAATTACTCTCTCTCCTCTTTTTTTTTTTTTTACTTTTGTTGTTATTATTTATAAAAGGCCAAATATAAGATTTGATATTATAGGTCCTTAAGTGGCTATATTTGGTAGATTAGAATATGTTCTTTAACACATTAACTTAAATTATTTAGCCACCTCATGCTATCATTATATCTAGTTAAACACACTAATAAATTACATGGCATATTATATGGTTTAGTGTATACGATAAATTGCATATATCATCTATTATATAATGTACAAAGGAAATTATATGCAATATGTATACATATGGCGCTATAAGTGTATTTTAGGGAGAAATATGTAATTTCCTTAACTGAACATTCAATTGGTTTAAATTTAATTATTTGATATTATCTGGTATATCATATACTATAACATACGTGATTAAATATTACATTATATATATATATAAATGTATGTGTTGCTTTCATGTATATAGAGGTAAATTAGTAATTTCATTAATTTACTACCTTAATTGGTTTAATTTAGCTAATCGTTATCATTTGGAATTGTCTCTAATGGTTTTGTATTGAATTTACATGATTTGATACAATTCAAGTTAAAGTTACTACATGCATATGTTATATATTGGGTTTTTCCTTTATTTTAAATTTTAAATTTAAGGTCTTGCAAATTTTTTTTCTTTTAGGTTTTGGGGCTTCTTAATTGTTTTGTGATTTTGATTTGTGGTTATGTGAATTTAAGGTTTAACGTTATCAATTTGAAAATTTTATAAATTTTAATTTCTTTAGTTTTGTCGAGCCTAAAGAAATAGCTATTGGTGTTTGACTTTGACTCTAATTCCAAAACGTTGAATTTTGTGGGGTTTACAAACACTCTCCTCAGAATTCTTTAGGTAAAGAATATTAAAAGGAAATGAAGTATGTGTTTAACTTATTGGAAAAGGAAGCCTATGAATTTGGCTTCATGACAAATACTAAAAACAAAGTCATGCAAATTCAAATTTTTGCATACATCTAAATGCTTCAACTTAGAAATTGATGTATGACCTAATCAATTATGTAAAAGATGAATACATGAATCATTCTTACAATGTTTTGACTTGCAGGAGGAAGAATGAAATACACTGTTGATTACAAGAAGAAGAACATATAGCCCATTGATTGTTGATGCTTTAGCTACTTGTTTAGTGCTATTCTGGTCATGGAAAAAACAGGCTAAAGAATCAGATGTAGCAATAAGATTTTGGTCTAATATGAGCTTGTGAATAGAGGTAAGTTATGAGTAAATCGAGGTACAAAGAACAAATTTTCTAACACCAAATGAGTAGTAATATTTGTAGATCCAAATCTATCAATAGTAATCATATGTCCATCTAGTAATTTAACATGTAATGGTGGGGATAACACTTGAATATTATGCAATAAAGTGTAGTAAGGTGTTATGTGATTATTAGCACCTACGTTTAGAATCCATGAATACAAATTATTACTCAAAGTATTGAAAAAAGCATGAATAGGTCTAGGAATACTTACAAATTCCATCGTATTAGCTACGTTAGCCTCTACATAATTCTGATTGTCTTTCCCATGCATTAGTCGCATAACCTCAGTACAGATTGCTTCAATTAACCCTTTATCAACACACAATCTATTAGTATTAACACTATTGCTGCAACTTTCCAAACTATTCCATGATGTGACATTTCCAGAAATATAAAATAGAGTCTTTGCTATTACACTAAATGAACAAAATGATACAGATCCTCTACCACCTTACTTGCCTTTCACAATCCACTTCCCTTTGTACTAATCAGGGTACCTATCAACTGAAAGCATGAGTCTATTATGTGTATGTCCCCTTTAAATACTTACAAAACAAATTATTGTTTGGTCCTCTGAATTTCTTACGATCCAAACTAAGTTTGATGCTATTTATTTTCCCTATTAGAATAGCTGATGCATCTACATTGGAAGACATCACAGAAGTCACCTCTCTTTGCTTTTCTATCCATTGAAGTAAATAAAATACCTTATTGATAGAAGGCAGTAGATCTATTGTCAAAATCTGGTTTCTTGCTAAATCATACACTTCATTAAGTCTCATCACATACTGCAAGTGCTTCATATTTGATTCAAAATTTGCAATCTTTTCTTTTAATCCACAAGTGCAAAATGACATCTAATCAAACTCACAAGTTAGATAGCAACTTAAGGCTTGTAATTCGTCCTATAATTTCTTCATTATATTGTAATAACATCCAATAGTCAAATTATTTTGAAACACAAGTGGACTCTCGGCAATACCATAGCACTCTATAACATTAGCCTATAATTCAAAAGCAAATTGGGTGTAAAGGAAAGCTTGAGCAAGATCATTTATCGTCGAGCTTAATAACCAATACTTGACCATGTAATCACATTGAATCTAGCGATTAAGAGTAAGAGAAGTATTTGATGGTTTTCTTAAAGTGTCATCAATGAAACCTAATTTCGCTTTTTCCCCTATCCTAATTTTAGTACTTTACTCCATATAAGGTAATTCTTTCCATAAAAAATCATACTTCCTAATGTCATCCTAGGGCTATCCAAAGAACTTAAGTATAAAAGATCATTAATGGAAGACTCTATCATATTTGCGATATTGAATACGAGAAGATAGCAAATAAGACGAAAAGCAATTGCAATCTTAATCATAAAACTTAAAGTAAGCCACTAACAAAATACTGAAGCTCTAATACCATGTAAAGTTTAGAGAAGAAAGGAGATCTGAAAAATTTTCCATGATTGACATTGAAGAAAGTTTGTAATATAGGGAAGAAAAGCTCGAATCCTTCAGAGTCTTGTTTAGCTTCCTAATAGTTTGGTAGGAGCCTATTTATATTATAGTACCACAAAAAAAAAAAAATAGAAACAATTTGTCCAACTCAACTCACAGTTGGCAATCTATACAAATAATTAGTGTATATATGGTAGAATAAATAGCCTCAATAATCTCACATTATTTTCCTTCTCTAATCTATACTTGGTTTAGTTAAAAAAAAAAAAAATCCATACTTAGGTTGGATTTCAATAATCCCCCAGCTTATCGTTGTAGTATATTGCTGAGTAACGGGTACATGTATGTGTCATATTACAAATAACCCTTAGGCTTAATTTCTTTCAATGATATTCACTTAAGCCATGATGCAATTCAATAAGAAACCGTCGTTTAAATATCATTGACTTAAGTTTAGTTATAATTGGGTTGTCATTTAACCCACATTTAATATTCATGTCAATATATTTACATGCACTACATACTATGTGTATTTAGTGGTAATTAACTATGTCCTTTGGATGCTATTTTATGTTATAATATTAATTTCATAAGTTGAATAACTTATTTTAAAGATCTCATTGTACTTAGGATTTAATATTTAAGTTTCAATAAACAATGGGCAATATTGAATTTATATGTTATGTCTAAATAAAGCTTTCATAAACTTTATTTCAAAAAATGAATTTCAAATAGCTCAAGCCTTAGGCTATCCCATTTAGTATTGCATTGCTTAGGGGAAAATATTTTTGTTACCTTTTATTTCATCTAGAGGAAATCAAGGTGCTTCATATAGTTCTGAAAGCTCGGCTAAAGTATGGTATATTGTTAAAATCAATGTTTTATTTTTCCATGCTCCTTTCCTTTTTTAAATAATGGTATACATAATGCTTGAAATTGCTAAATATAATACCCAATTGAACTTATGTTTATTAGATACAACATCTAAAGTGTTCGAAGTTGCTAAATATAATACCCAATTGAACTTATGTTTATTAGATACAACATCTAAAGTGTTCGAAGTTGCAAATGGGATAACTAGTTAAACTTGCCAAATTTACTATTTCCATTATCATTAAGATGATAAAAGCAATAAATACTAAGGGCATAAGAGTGCAAGTATAAACAATTAAAAATAAGGTAATAACATTTCAAAGTTTGAATAGATATATAATATCATATTCTTAGGTGTAAAATTGAAAAAGTATCAAAGATTAACTTATAAAAAACTAAGATGGCTCGATTATACGGATAAGGTAGTAACTTTGAAAAGTTTTGAATAAGTAGATAATATTGGATTTTATGTGTAAAATAGAAAAAGTATCAAGGATTAGCTTATAAAAATCAAGATGACCTGATTGTATGCAACAATAGACTGGGAGTAAAAATGAAGGCATATCTTAGAAAATATATTTATGTTTTATTCAATTAAAAAAATTAAAAAATATCAAGAGAAGATAGAATGCGTGGTTACTCATCAAAGCACTCTTAATTCACTCTTATGGCATAATGGCTATTCTCACACTAAAATAGAATGTGTTAATTTTGCATTTCCATCGGTAAAATGAGCTACCTCTAAGAGAAGAACATAGGAAAAAGGATAAATACTTAAGCACAGAACAGCACATATATAATTTCCTTCATGACATTAAGTAGTTCATACAGACATTGTCCTCAAGATTTAACATCATCAATAAGATATTTAGCAGCAAAATCTTGGGACTCATTTCAAAAGCAAGCAACACACAAACACACAAAACACTTATTTTATTCTAAGCCATAAAGGCAAAATGTGTTCTTCAGACTCAGATAAGATAGGAAAGAACCTATTATCAAGGTTCACTCCTTAGGTGGTTCCATCCCAAATTTTGCTTCCGGAGTGATTCTGGTAGCATCAGCACAAAGGCAATTTTTATTGGTTCCTTCGTCCAAGTACCTTCTGCAGTATTTGCCGTTGGCTTTACTGCGTAGAGCAATGGTTTTGTCATCAGCATTGACCCGCTCGAACAGAGTATCATCAGTATTGCCACCAATGTCCGAGTCAGCCAATATCCAATAAGGGGAAACGTTGGTTGTCCTCCAGTATTTGGTAGAGGACTTGGACTTGATGTATCGGCATTCATCAGGGTTAGAGACCTCGTGTGCCGCAGCCGTATTTTGCGGATCATTACCTGAGCAACGCAAGTATGGCTCCTGGTCGATTGTGGTACATACCACGTACAGGTTATTACTGCCTTGGAATGTTTCCCATGTCGCCATGATCAGTAATAGTGATATGTCTAACAACTCCAACCTGTTTCAACTCAAAAAGGAAAATTGTTGGTGCTGATACTAATAGTCATTTAGACAATTGATCAATCAACAAATAATGACAGCACTTTGGTGTTATTCATGGGGAGTTATATATTATAATAAAAGCTACTTGTGTTTAAAATAAATACATAAAAGTAATTTTACTTGAGAATGCTTTGGAGTTGCTATATGTATTCGTGTGTGTGTATATTTATTTATTTAGTAATAATTATAGTACAGTGACAATAATTATACTGCATGCAATTACACTATGAATGATGACACATAAAAGAATAAACTAAATATGAAAAATATTTGAATGAGAATTCTATATATTTCGCTGAAAATAACGATTTAGCATTAAATGAGTGGAGCAAAGCATGGTTGACGAAGACAATATACCCTATAGTGACCAAGAGAATTAACATACCTAAGAATGAGGGATGGATGTGAGATGCAGACCATGAGCCTTGCTCCACTATTTATACATAAGGTAGTCAAGATTCGGAGTGTACTTGACCCACAAAAGTTGGGGTCGACTTTAACACAAATGATGTTAGGACTCATGGGCCGAAATAGAGCCGGATTAGATTGAGTGAGTGTCAATAAATTTTGTAAGTATCAATTATATATCAGTTCAATTTTTATGAATATTAAATTTAACTAAATTATATACTTAAATAAATCAAAATTTAATTGAATACACCCCAATTTAAATGGAAATAAGAAGCACAATTTGATAGATCACATATATAAATAACACCTTGAGCTCAAAATTGAAACACAAATATAATCACAAATGATTGAATTTATGTATTTGGATCATTGACCAAATCAATTATCACTAGCTTGTCATCATCATCGTTATCACCTCTTATTTCAAAGCATTGTGAATCATTCCATGTACTTCTAGTGTCACCAAGTGAAAAAAGAAAAATCCCCATATATTAAGTTATTAATATTTATTTTGGATGCATTAATTATAAACACAAAACAAATACAAATTTATAAAGAGTACTTACTCATTTATAAGGTCAGTTTGTCAAGAATCGTAGTAATCTATTGTTTCTGTATCAAGATTACCTGATATTTAGGAAATTTGCAAGGTAATAAGTAATTGGTCAAATAGCTAAACTATATACGTATTTAGTAATAATTATCTAAACCAGCTACTTATTTATATAAAACTCTCAATTTTAGTATTTTTTGTCAATCACATATAACTTTTTCATTCTAATTTCGATTTTTATAAACTTATAATTGGTTTTTATCATTTTCGAACATATTTTCATATAACGAGGTCTGTTTCTGACGTTATAACCCGTATTTTTCTTAATGGTCTAAACATATTACGAATTTCATTATTTTGACTTAAATATTTATAAATTATTATTTTAAGCTTTTTTTTATAAATTTATGATTTAATAAATATCTAAATTTATATTTTTGTAATTTTATTATTTTTAAGTCTATTTTATTGTAATTTACTTATTATACCATTTTTAGGGTTAAATACTTATTTAATTCACTTTTTGCTACTTTAGTAATTTCCTAATTAGTTAAATATTTTATTATCATTATTAATTACGAATTTAATTATAAATACAAAATGCTGACATGGCAGCTCGTGGGTGTTCCACATGTCCTTTTATGGATTTTCCATATATTTCCAATTTTTCTTATTTTGTAACTTTACTTAATATTTATACAAATCTATGTATTATTATAATTTATTAAGTTTATAAGTTAACCCACTTTTCTTTTTTAGGACTTACAACAGGTGTATAATATAGTATTTTAGTATATTGTACTTATACTATTTAGGTACATATATCTACTTATACTATACTATACTACTTATATACATATTTTTATACTTATACATACACTTGTATACTTATGTTTCTTTGCCTTATTTATACATATGTACACATGTAACTTTACAATATAACCCTAAATATACTATATAATATACATATGTTTATGTACTATAGATATTTGTATACACTATACGTATATATGTATATATTTTGATGCATACATGTATATATATATGTATAAAAAGAATGAAAATAAATAAACATATATACTATATACCATATGTTTATATATATTTGATCTTACCATATATATATGTGTATAGTTATATATATATATATATACATATACATGGATGCATATATAGAGGTACATGTGTAAAAAAAAAATGAATGCTATATATATATATATATATATATAACTTTAATTATATGTACAAATAACTTATTACAAGAGAAAAATTATAAATTGACCTATGTTACATATACTTAAAATACATGTAACTTCATAAAATATACTTACATAACAAAAGTATATGTATTGTAATAAAAATAAATGCATCAAAATACTACTTAACTATTTCTTTTATGTCTTAAAGAGTAATTGACCAAGAGCTTTTCTCCTTCTTCTTGTAACTTGTTGAGAAAGTGGAAGAAAATTTAAGAAACTAACTGAATGGAAAAGAGAAAATGGAAGAGGGTTTTCGATAGTAAAATGAAAGAGAGAAAAGTGGTGTAGTTTACTTTATGTTGAGTAAAAAAAAAAATTGAAGATAAATTGGCACATTGCAACTAACCAAATGAGGAATGAAAGGAAGAAAAATTATAAAAGAAAAGCTAAAAGAAGGATAAGACCATGCATTAATGTAGATTTGACCCATAGCTTATCTTGTTACTTTTGTTTTGTTCTCTTAATTAGCACATGGGCTCCTACAAGCTTTTTAGAAAGAACAAAAAAAAAGGGAAAAAAACATGGAAGAGAAAAAAATAAGGAAGAAAAAGGAAACTAAGAATTATGGAATTAACTTTTCTAAATATAAATATGAAATAATATTCATAATTTTATAAATTTTATTAATTTAATTATTACTCGTTAAGTTTATAATATTTGAAAATTATCCCTATTCATTCGTTAACGATTTTTATGTGATTATGCATGTTATTCGATAATCGTATTCGATTAGATTTTTATTACTATTGAGGTAAATTTATTCATTTTATAAGCCTAGGTTTATGGTTTTAGGGTTTTTGTCAAATTCAAGTTCAATATTGGGTATTTACGTATATATAAGGTTTAAGGCTTTTGTTTGTGATGAAGGTTTTAATAAAATTTTTAAGGTCTTTCATATTCATTTTAAGTTTCAAATTTAAAATTTTAATCAGTCTTAAATTTTTTTTGCTTTGTTGANATATACCCTATAGTGACCAAGAGAATTAACATACCTAAGAATGAGGGATGGATGTGAGATGCAGACCATGAGCCTTGCTCCACTATTTATACATAAGGTAGTCAAGATTCGGAGTGTACTTGACCCACAAAAGTTGGGGTCGACTTTAACACAAATGATGTTAGGACTCATGGGCCGAAATAGAGCCGGATTAGATTGAGTGAGTGTCAATAAATTTTGTAAGTATCAATTATATATCAGTTCAATTTTTATGAATATTAAATTTAACTAAATTATATACTTAAATAAATCAAAATTTAATTGAATACACCCCAATTTAAATGGAAATAAGAAGCACAATTTGATAGATCACATATATAAATAACACCTTGAGCTCAAAATTGAAACACAAATATAATCACAAATGATTGAATTTATGTATTTGGATCATTGACCAAATCAATTATCACTAGCTTGTCATCATCATCGTTATCACCTCTTATTTCAAAGCATTGTGAATCATTCCATGTACTTCTAGTGTCACCAAGTGAAAAAAGAAAAATCCCCATATATTAAGTTATTAATATTTATTTTGGATGCATTAATTATAAACACAAAACAAATACAAATTTATAAAGAGTACTTACTCATTTATAAGGTCAGTTTGTCAAGAATCGTAGTAATCTATTGTTTCTGTATCAAGATTACCTGATATTTAGGAAATTTGCAAGGTAATAAGTAATTGGTCAAATAGCTAAACTATATACGTATTTAGTAATAATTATCTAAACCAGCTACTTATTTATATAAAACTCTCAATTTTAGTATTTTTTGTCAATCACATATAACTTTTTCATTCTAATTTCGATTTTTATAAACTTATAATTGGTTTTTATCATTTTCGAACATATTTTCATATAACGAGGTCTGTTTCTGACGTTATAACCCGTATTTTTCTTAATGGTCTAAACATATTACGAATTTCATTATTTTGACTTAAATATTTATAAATTATTATTTTAAGCTTTTTTTTATAAATTTATGATTTAATAAATATCTAAATTTATATTTTTGTAATTTTATTATTTTTAAGTCTATTTTATTGTAATTTACTTATTATACCATTTTTAGGGTTAAATACTTATTTAATTCACTTTTTGCTACTTTAGTAATTTCCTAATTAGTTAAATATTTTATTATCATTATTAATTACGAATTTAATTATAAATACAAAATGCTGACATGGCAGCTCGTGGGTGTTCCACATGTCCTTTTATGGATTTTCCATATATTTCCAATTTTTCTTATTTTGTAACTTTACTTAATATTTATACAAATCTATGTATTATTATAATTTATTAAGTTTATAAGTTAACCCACTTTTCTTTTTTAGGACTTACAACAGGTGTATAATATAGTATTTTAGTATATTGTACTTATACTATTTAGGTACATATATCTACTTATACTATACTATACTACTTATATACATATTTTTATACTTATACATACACTTGTATACTTATGTTTCTTTGCCTTATTTATACATATGTACACATGTAACTTTACAATATAACCCTAAATATACTATATAATATACATATGTTTATGTACTATAGATATTTGTATACACTATACGTATATATGTATATATTTTGATGCATACATGTATATATATATGTATAAAAAGAATGAAAATAAATAAACATATATACTATATACCATATGTTTATATATATTTGATCTTACCATATATATATGTGTATAGTTATATATATATATATATACATATACATGGATGCATATATAGAGGTACATGTGTAAAAAAAAAATGAATGCTATATATATATATATATATATATAACTTTAATTATATGTACAAATAACTTATTACAAGAGAAAAATTATAAATTGACCTATGTTACATATACTTAAAATACATGTAACTTCATAAAATATACTTACATAACAAAAGTATATGTATTGTAATAAAAATAAATGCATCAAAATACTACTTAACTATTTCTTTTATGTCTTAAAGAGTAATTGACCAAGAGCTTTTCTCCTTCTTCTTGTAACTTGTTGAGAAAGTGGAAGAAAATTTAAGAAACTAACTGAATGGAAAAGAGAAAATGGAAGAGGGTTTTCGATAGTAAAATGAAAGAGAGAAAAGTGGTGTAGTTTACTTTATGTTGAGTAAAAAAAAAAATTGAAGATAAATTGGCACATTGCAACTAACCAAATGAGGAATGAAAGGAAGAAAAATTATAAAAGAAAAGCTAAAAGAAGGATAAGACCATGCATTAATGTAGATTTGACCCATAGCTTATCTTGTTACTTTTGTTTTGTTCTCTTAATTAGCACATGGGCTCCTACAAGCTTTTTAGAAAGAACAAAAAAAAAGGGAAAAAAACATGGAAGAGAAAAAAATAAGGAAGAAAAAGGAAACTAAGAATTATGGAATTAACTTTTCTAAATATAAATATGAAATAATATTCATAATTTTATAAATTTTATTAATTTAATTATTACTCGTTAAGTTTATAATATTTGAAAATTATCCCTATTCATTCGTTAACGATTTTTATGTGATTATGCATGTTATTCGATAATCGTATTCGATTAGATTTTTATTACTATTGAGGTAAATTTATTCATTTTATAAGCCTAGGTTTATGGTTTTAGGGTTTTTGTCAAATTCAAGTTCAATATTGGGTATTTACGTATATATAAGGTTTAAGGCTTTTGTTTGTGATGAAGGTTTTAATAAAATTTTTAAGGTCTTTCATATTCATTTTAAGTTTCAAATTTAAAATTTTAATCAGTCTTAAATTTTTTTTGCTTTGTTGACTTAAGGAAAATTACGTACAATACTTGAGTCGTCTCTATATTCAAGCTAAATTTACAAGGGATACAACGTAGCTCTTGTCTGCACAATTTTGCTAGTGATTTAGAATCTATTAATGGGGAACAGGAAAATGACCAATAGGCTTTAATACGATATTTATAGATAAGGTTTTGGGTTTTTTTTTTTTTTTTTTGTCTTTCCTAATATTGCCCCCATTTAACAACTCTTATTTACTTAAGTGGCTTTGTCTATAAGATTGTTTAATATAATGAAAATGTGGGACTTTAGACCAATCCAACTGTCTAAAACTACGTGGTCTAGATGGATCTTTGCAAATATAATTTCTTAGGGTCAAACTGATCAGCTTGCGCTAAGGGCTATAGTTAGACTCATTAAACTAATTGCAATGCAACTATTGTCAAGGGTTTTCAAATGTTGATATTTTTAGTTTTATGACTCATATTAATTCATTTGTGATTTCCTCATTTATATTATAATTATAACTTCTTTTCATAACTTTACACAAAATCCAATAGATATGGATTTAGCAAAAAGTCATTTTAACAATGGTGGATCCAAGAAATGGTGTAAGTCACGAAATAGAAACTATAGGAATACCATTAAAATTAACACGTATTTTGAATATTTTAAATTTTGATTGTAAATATTAAATTAATAACAACTAATATGGAGATTATAAGCACAATTATAAAAATTACTATTGATACACTACAACATGGAAGTCTACATGCATAGTAATATCGCACAACAATGGGTAGGTCCAAACCAAGCTATGGTTTGAGAATAGGAGTCGAAGGTTAAGCAAATCCATGAACTATCTATGACACACTATAAGGTACATACGAACCAAGCAATTAGTTTGGCATGACACACAAGCTAATTACAAGGAGGTAAGAATAAGAAGAAGAATTAGTATATTTAATGAAATTTAAGGATTGATTCTGACTATATAAATAATGGGGTATTTGCATCGACCCTCTTAAGGTTACAAAACAAGGATAAACAATGACCAAAATGGGCAAGTTACCAAGAAAATTGCAAGGTATAAGGTTACACTAAAAGGGAACAATGGATTGAAAAGAAAAAAATCCTTTAGCAAATGGTATAATGGCAAGAATGTCAAAGACATTTGTTGAAATGCGGTTGGGTGTTGCTTTGGTAGGGAATAATGGATCTACATGAATAGGAGGTAAGTTAGCCTTGCTCAAATATTTTAGACTAGTGAATGGGAAGCTTGAAAGTAGGTCAAACAAGCAAATGGTGAGCTTAGTTCAACTGTATTGGTGCTTGAGATATTCAAACATTTTGGTCTTCAATAAGGTAAATGGGTGATAACTAAGGGTGAGTAGGTAACCCTATTATGCAAGGTACCCACTCGAACCCTACTCAATCGGGCAAATCACAGGTAAGTATTTAAGGTCATAAGACAGGTTCTTAGTAGTAATTTTCTAGAACCTGTATCTATAGGATAAAGTATAGGTAAAAAGTTAGAGTATCTTATACCCACCCTAGAACCTATAATGTGAAGATATCAAGTAAAGGTTTCAGGATACCTTGTATCTACCCTATAATAATAATTAAATAAAATTAATAAATAAAAAGAATACCATTTCACTTACATGGATTTAAAAAAATAATAAAATGCAGCCTATGAGAAGCCTTCAACTAAGTTTGATGTTTCTCCTTAGTCTTTTTTGTATTACATTTCCTTTCCACTCCATCTTCCTCATTTACTATATCTAATTCTACTAAAATTAAAAAGAAAGAATCTACATAAAGTTGCTTAAATAAGGTATGTTATGAACTTATTTTCTTTTGATGAGACAATTTCCTTGTATTAAGTTTAAAAAATATCTCGTAATGTATTTATATAACGCTGTTCAAATCAAGATTTATTTAAGATTAGTGTTTATACCATTTTCCTATGTCCAAGATCAAGTTTTGTACTAGTTTTGAAAAAGATTTAGTCTAAAAATTAGGATTAGGAGAATTACAATAAAAGGGATTAATGTTCAAGGACAAGTTTAAATAAGAGATCAAAGTTTTGAAAAATTCAAAAAAGATATCAATATTTTATAAAGTAGTTCAAACAAAGGATTTGGTTATCATAAAGCTATAATTTAATAGCTATTTTATAAAATTATTTGAATCACTATGTGAAACATTAATCCCTTTTTTAATTTTTAGAAATGTTAGTCCCTTAATTGAACTACTTTTTGAAACATTGATCCCTCATTTGAACTTTTTGAAATATTGATCCCTTATTTGAATTTACCTTCAAATGTTGTTCACTTTTGGTGTAACTTTTTTTATTAGGATTTAGTACTTGTGATGTATTGAGCATCATTATGAATGCTAACTATGATTTGAGAAATTGTAGTTTGTAATATATGAACATTCTTATTGCCAAAATAAATAAGCCCTCCAAATGAATCAAATTCACAATTATTTATTTAGTATTTAAAGTTGAGATGGAGATTTCACTAAAAATGATATATTTGTATGATAATGATTGGTGAAGAAAATGATAAAAAAAAAAAGATGAAAGAAATTAGAAAGAAAGGAAAATAAGTAGAAACTAGCTATACTGAAATTTATAAGAAAAAAAAAATTTATAGGATCAATAGGGTATACTGTACAGTTTACAAAGTATAAGGTGATTCCATAATGTTACATTATAGGGTACAGATAACAAAGTTTGGGAACTTGTATCTACAGGGTAGGTTATAGGCAGATTCTTATATCCTATTTACCCTGTACCCGCTCACTCTTAGTGATAGGAGCTTAGTGAACTAAATAAGTATGTCAAATGTAGCAGAATATCTCTTCGATAGTAGGTTGGACGGTGATGATTTGGTAAGCTAAATTCTCTAATCATCTAGCTTAAGCATGTGTAATCATTCCTCAAGGTTGATTCCTATCAACTGTTCAAATCAAAATCATAAGATCTGAGAGAAAAATTAAGTATTTTAGAGAAAAAAAAAATTGCAAAAGAACTTGAGATAAATCATTATCATTAAAGAGAAATTAGTTACTAAAGGGATTTCTATAAAACATATATAAGGTGAAATTAAAAGGAAGTTACAACTTATTAGCACTACTACAAATGTTTCATGAAAAGTATGAACTAAAAGAGAGTAACTAAGTATGTTGGAGATATGAAAAAAATTGGATTTATAATCAAAACCACCATTTCTAGTAGTTTTACTACGGTTTATTTTGTAAGTTTTTCTAAATATTAGAATTAGGGATGAGGCAACCTTGAAAATAAAGTAATTGTTGATGGTCAGTTTTGGATATAGGTACTTAGCCCTAGACCAGCCTCCTAAACCCATAGGCTGACCTTCCCTAATCTTTAACATAACTCTTTAATGCTTAAGCAACCTCTCTTGGGCCGGTCGTATTAGAGAGGCCCCAAGAAGAGCAAGCACGACCCCCAAGCTTCATAAGCCATGAACCCCTCAACATAACTCCACAGTACTTACACATCTCATGGTAGAAACCCACGAGCCTATAATGCATTAAATGTGATGCAATGGACAGAACTATTCTGGGAAGGTCCATGTAGCCTAGCTATAATATAACCCAATAGCATTAAATGTGAGAGGATAAGCACTATGCCTAATGTAATCATCCTTTGCTGTGTTAAAAGATATAACTATAAATATCCTATTCCTTTTACTCTTCAAGGTACATAAGCCAATGTGATCTAATGTACTCTTTGCAAAATCATCTCTTTTATCCTTCTTACTTCTTGAAATTGACTTAAGCATTGGAATGGCCTACTAAACAACCCTCCAATCGTTCTACTTACCCCTACTATTTTGTAGATTACTTTAGCATGGCCCCCTAGGGTTCTTTAAGCTTTAGACCCTTATCCTATAAGCCTATCGTATTCTCTTAGAGACTTAAAGATCTAATTACTCTAATGGCTAAAATCTACAAATGACATTGGTGCCATCTATAGGAAGCAAAATCATCATAACCAATGGCTTGAAATTCTAAAAAGAAGAATAGTATCATTGAAACTTCCAATGCTACCATTGATTAATTGGTGGATGTTACGACTTAAGAGGTAGTAGGCATCGTATATCGTACAAAGGATTGTAGATTGGTTACCCTTCCAATCGACAACCCTTTATGCAACATATATGGTTACTACTACAACTAGTTAGCCAAGAGTTATGTAGGCATAGATAATATTACAACATGATTATATTAATATAAGATTTCATAAAGTAACTACAATATATACTAATAAATACATTAAGTCATTCAAGTATTATCAGATGGCTATGATATTAAAAGTATTGCTGCATATCTATACCGAATAACATATAATATAAGATAATAAGTCTCTTTTGGAGAGTCTGCTATAGTAAAGCTCTCTTAGCTCTCTACTTAAACACATACAAACCTAAAAACTTCCTACTGACTTAAGGCATGCCTTGGCCAAATACAACGAATAAATCCTCTTGTAAAAAAAGTCTATAAGGGTATAAGCTAGGAAGCTTAATGAACTATCCCTTAGCTATATAGCAAGCAAGATATTCGACAATTATATTCAAATATATGAATGGATAAACAAGTAGAATGCCACACAAATACATACAGTTAACCAGGTATTGCGTGTAACTTAGATTTAATGTGCTCCAAAGTTAATGTTAAAATATACACGGCACCAATCAGATCTAGATATCTTACCTAAACTTATACTACTATGAAACTCCGTGTTTCGTATTTAAAAATAAAATAGTTTATTCATTTCTAGTTTTAAAACTAAATTCTAGATATGATTGTTAATAAGCCTTTGTAGTCCACATTCACCCCTAAATATAATCCTCTAGACTCGACCCTTCACCAGGCGATTGGTGTCTTCAACACTTGGTAATCCAACGAACCAGTGTAAGGTTACATTATATGAGTGCACCATACTAAAACACTTTATTCATATTAATAATAAATCTCCGCATGGCCTCTCGCCATCTCCATTTGATGTAATGGTTGTAATCGTTATAATGTGATCTATGATTATGCATGACCAAGTTTAATTTAATCAAGTAAAATATTCTTAAGTTTAATTATTGTGTGATTAGCCAAAATCACAAACCATCAATTCTTTATCAGTATCTATAATGCAGTAACCAATTCAATTTCATAAATTAAAGTATTTTCATGCAATATACAATCATTAGTCACATATAACCCTAAACCCCACACATCAAGTCATTTATCAATAAAATATAAAATTCACTAACTATTAATACAGATAAGTATGGAATCATTAAGAGTACTCACTTGGTCATAATAGTAGTCAGAGATCATAATAGTCCATCAAAAGATCGGTATCCGTATTGAGATTACTTAACAATTGGGGAATATGAAAGGTAATGAGTATTTAAATGAAATAACTAAACTATTTACACTCCTAATAATAACTATCTAAATTAGCTATTTATTCATAGAAAATCTCCGATTTTAGCTTTTCGTCAATCACGTATAACTTTTTCGTTTTAACTTCTATTTTCATAAATTTATAATCGATTTTTATCGTTTTCAGATGTATTTTCATATAGTGTGATTTATTTTGGACATTATAATCTACATGTTTCACTATGGTCTTAAAATATCAAGAATTTTATTATATTGATTCAAATATTTGTAAATTATTATTTTAAGCTTTTCTTCATGAATTTACGATTTAATTAATATCTAAATTTTATATTTTTAAATCTATTTTATAATAATTTACGTATTTCACTATTTTAAGGTTAAATTCACGTTTAATCACATTTTGCTATATTTATAATTTTCTACTTAATTAAATGTTATTATTATTATAATAGTTTGTGAAATTAATTGCTTAAATTAAGATGCTAACATAGTAGCTCCTCATCGGACCACGTGTCATTTTATAAATTTTCACTTTTTTTTTCCAATTTTCGTGATATTAATTAATATTCATCTTATATATCCATTATTATAATTTATTAAATTTTATAAGCTATTCCTATTTCCCCTTTTAGGCTTATGACCCAATCATGTGTTCTTGTATATATATACTTTTATTATCTTATTTGGAGATTTATTAATTTACTATTTTTATACATGTATATTTAGACATATACATATACTTATACTATACTACTAGTATACATATATTTATACTTATACATATACTTTTATACTTATGTTTTCTTACTTTATTTATATATTTGTACATGTATAACCTTATAGTATATCTAACATATATGTATAATAACTTAAATATATTATGTACCATATGTATATATACATACTAGATACGCATATCTATATATATATATATATATTGATATATACCATATGTGTACATAATTGATTATATCTTATATGTACATATAGTTATATACCTAAATAATTATATACATATATGAACACATATACATAAAAATCAAAATTTTACATATAATTCAACAAATGTATATGAAATTTCATTACAAAAATAGTAAAATACATATGATCTTCTTTACATAATCCTATAATGTATATCCCTATAATACAAATTTTGTTATAAAATATGTGTATAACAAGGACTACAAGTATGTTGATATTATAAAATAAATTAAATGAAAAAGACATACTACTTAGCTACTCTCTTGATAACTTGAAAAGTGGTTGGATCAAGATTTTCTTCTTCTTGAAATTATTGAAGGAAAAAGAATAAGAAATTCAAAAGATTGGAAATTAGAATGGAAGAGGAGGAGGTTTTAGTTTTTTTTTTTAAGAAAAGAGGTATGTGATTTGCTTTATTGTTTTGTTTCCTTAAAAAATGAAAAGAAGACAAAAGTGAATGTATATACATATAATTCAACTGAAAGAAGAAAAGGAAAAAAAAAAGAAGACAAGAAGATTATGTGATTTGACTTTAAGCTTATCTCTTTTTCTCTAATATTGATCCACTAATTTAAGCACATATTGGAATTATATCCAACTAGCGATAGTCGAATTGCAAAAGGAAGGAGATGTGGGAGAAAAGAAAAAAAAAAGGAAAAAGGAAAAAAAAGAAAGAAGGAAAGGAAAAGAAAAAGTTAAAAATTGTTAAGTTGACCTTTCTAAAGGTGTGTGTAACTTTTAAATGACATTTAAAATAATTCATATTGCAATTATGTAAAGAAATATGGAATATAAAATTAGTATATACTCTTTAGTACATAAATATAGGATATGTAATGAAATTAACTCTAAATAATTAAATCAATATGAAACTAGTATATATAAGTATAATTATGGAATTATAAATAATTTCACAATAATACTCATAATTTTATTAATCTTGTTAATTAAGTTGTCACTGTTTACATTTTTAAATATTTGGAAGTTATCTTTATTCATTTGTTAATGATTTTACATAATTACGTATGTTAGTCAGTAATTGTATCCAATTAGGGTTTTATTATTTTTAAGGTAAATATATACATTTTATAAGTTTAAAGTTATAGTTTTAGGATTTTTATCAGATTCGGATTCAATCTCTAGTATTGTGCACATAGGGTTTAAGGTTTTTTGAATGCAATTAAGATTCTACGTTTTCCTTCTCCTAATATATTCGAGTTTATAATTTAATAAAATTCTAAATTATTTGGCCTCATGGAATCATGAAGTTATCTAGGACAGTCGGGTTTAACTTATGGTTCAGACCAAAACTTTATAGGGTTTATAGTAGATCCTAATAACCAAACTCCTATAATTATTAATCTACAATGTTTTGCCCTATTAGAGGCTCTTTTTCACGATTTGAGGATGTAGAATGGGTAGATGAAGGTTAATAATGCCACTTTGAAAGCTCAAGTGGATGACTTTTAAAGACATAAAGTATGCCATCATTGGATGATGCTTTGCAAACCTCCCATGATAGAAAGAGAAATAGGGCACCACCATTATCGTTGCTACTATTGCTTACAAATCAACAAGCTAATTTGCAGGTAATCGCCATTATGTTCCTATTGACTGTTTATGTCAAATTTCGTCTAAGCGAATGAACAATATGATAGAAGGAGAATGGAAAAGGGAGAGCCCCTTACTTATGGTCTTGTACTATATTTATAGTAGGTCTGAGGATGCTATATTTAGACTAGGCCATTACCATTGGGCTTAAGTCATGGGCCAGTTAAATAGGCCCATGGCTTGTTTAATAGAAAAGCCTTATTAACACTTATCCCTTACTCTCTTTGGTTAAGAGGTAAGCAAAGAGAGTATCTAGAGAGGTTGATTTCATGCGAGCTTTGAAAAAATCTATGATCAAGGGCCTAATGAGACTAAGATGTTGTAAGGGCCAGGAGAGGCAAAGGTCAGGAGAAACTAAGGATAACCACTCAAGAAGATACAAGAGAAGAAGTTAAGCTAAAAATTTGGCTAGCTAGAAAGTATGAAGTAGGACAAGGTTTATCTAAACATGTGGCATTGCAGGGCAGTGGGCAGCCACAGCAAAAGGAACTTTCCGTGATGAGGCAGGGCTAGAAGAAGATGTTAAGGAAAGGCACAAAAGAGCCTTTTTTATCATATTGGTTAATTTTATTTATTTTTTTAATTAACTATTTAAAGTTTAAAAATATTAATTTAATATCTTAAATTTACCTATTTTTATAATTAAATACCTAAACTTTACCCATTTGTTGCAACTAAATACCTAAACTTTGTATATTTTATAATTAACAACCTAATTCAATAATTATAAATCGAAAAGTTTATAAGTAAATTTACACTTTCAAAATTTAGGTAAATAATTATAGAAATAGCAAAGTTTAGATATTAAATGTAATTTTTTTTCGGAGCTAATAAAATACTCTTTAATAATTTTGTAACTTCCATGTAATATACTACCGGCAATAACTTTCTTTGATTTTTTTTCGAAAAACTCCTGCAAATACTTTCAATTCTATGATCTTTTTAAATTTTAAAATATAAAAAGTAAACCATTAATTAGAACGATGAAAGACAAGAAAAGCATTCGTCAAAAACAAATATACCACTGCCTTTTTCATTTAAAAAGGAAAATGATTGAATTAAAAATATTTTACTACGCGGGTGTATATCTATAATATAAATTTTGCCAATGTTAATTCCTGACCACCAATCATGACGCTGCCGTGTATCCCGCAGGACCCATATCTCCCTTTCCGTCTGTGTCTCACTGTCTCTACCCTTCTCCTTCCCCACCCCCTCCCCAATCTTATTCTCTTTCTCGAGCAAGTTCGTGGAGCACCCGCTTACAAACCATTCATCGTCTTCATTATCTCTCATTGAAATTCACCAACTTCAAAGAACTAAGCACGAGTAAGTACCCAAGCTTTTGTTTTTTTTTTTTTTGGCCTTTAAAGGTGGCTTCTTTAGCCTTCCTTTTTTCCTACTTGCTACGGTTGATTCTAAAGAATTCATTTCATTGGTACCACACAAGATAAAGCACTAGGTATATCTATTGAGTTTTGGCCCCAAAAAAAAAAAAAAAGGAAAAGGAAAAGGAAAGGTGTATCTATTGAGTTGCTTGTTTGATTTGGTCTACTGTCAGTTCTTGCTTCTGGGTTTTCGTTGAACTAGAAAGGAAAATTCTGAGTAAATTGTTTGCTCTTGTGATTTTTTCTTTTGATAAGGGATTGAGTTTCTTTTCAATTTTGAAAATAAAGAGCTTTGTTTGTTTATAGGGTTTAGTTTAAGGTTCGATGACAGCGATGTTATTTCTAGGGTTTGATTATGCTGCGAGTGTGAAAAAAGGAACCGACTTATCTGTCATGTTTACATCAAATTCAGTGAGTTATACTCATGAGGCTCTGTGACCTATATAATAAGGCTCAGAAGCTTATATGTACTACAAAACGGTGGGAGTTAGTATGAGGGCGATGTTGGTGTTTTATGTCCATTATCAGTCATCACTTCGAGTTATACTCTTCCACCTCCTATCATCTGGCACCATAATCTCCTTCAGTTAGTGCTGCCCATTGAGCATTGCTAATGCTGGTTACCACTTAGTGTAACCTTCTTCAATTAGTGTCATAACATCTAAACACTATGGATTCTAGATGAAGAATTGTATCGGGAAATCCTAACTAGACTGAAGAAAAATTTTGAAATTCCCGTGCATATTTTAGTAGATAAGGTTTGTCGTGCTTTTAGTATTTGTTCCAATTTAGCATGTATTATAGTCAAGCATTAAGGTGATAGTGGAACGTGATGGTGCTAACTAGTAACCAGCTAGAACTCAAAGGTGGTGGATAGTGATGCTGTTAGCTGAGCCTTTGGGGTGACTCATGTTCCTTTTGAAAGTGACAAAGAATAAAATGTTCTCCATATTTTGGAAAAAACATTATTTTCCTTTTTTTTTTAATATGATCTTTTACTGCTATGTTAATTTTGATTCATTGATTAATGAATGTTTCACGGATTTTTTATGGGGTGTACCAATAGCCTTGATCTGCTGTTTTACAGTTATTTTTACTGATGGGCTTTTCAATGGCAGGTTTTCTGAAAACATCTAATGTGACAACTCAATTGTATTTGCATATAGCTTCGTGATATTTCCCCTTTATCAGCAATGAACTTTGATTTTCTTAACAAGGTTGCTTGGCTTAGATCCCATCAAAAGAAGGATGTGGGATCGACATTTGGTTCGACCACAATCCTTGTGAAACAACCCAAACAAAAGGCTCTTTTTGATATAAAATTGTTGGTATTGTGTTTATTGACCTACTTTTATTGGCATGAAAATGGTTGTTCCTATGGAAAACTTGCTTCCTTTTGGGATTTAGCAATATGGAGTCTTTTTAACTCGTTTACATTAGCATATATTCCATACACCAAATTGATTATGCCCTGTACTAGTAGTCATGGGTTTCAAAAATCTGAATTGGGGTACTTTTTGTGCAGTATCTGTCATTTAGGTGCATATAAACATATACCTACTATAAACAATTCATCTTAACAATAGTAATACATTGCTAGATTCAGTGATTTACATATGTTTGTGTCACCCTCTTAATAAAATTCTGGAAGATGCCCAGTTCATGAATCTTGTTCATATGTTTGTAGATTTTGTAGTTTCTATTTTACTTGTCACATAACAAAGTCGTATCGGATGTGGCTGTGAACTCAAATGCTTGGTCTTTGCTGATGGCATTCAGCTTTTCCCCTCTTCAAGTCTTCATGGTTGTGATAAATATACAGGTCATCAATTAAAAAAATAGTAACAGAATATTATAATTTACATTGTAGAATAAATTTAATGGGTTGCTTTTTCTTAGAGCACATATAAATTTTACCATACATTGTGCTTTGGAGTTAATGTATATGGTTGGATAATCAAGTTGCAAATCCTTTGGAGTTATCTTTTGTGATAGTAGTTGACCCTTTCAAATTTTGAATTTTCTTAGAAAGTGAGGTTGATTGCATCCTGTGAATCATCTCTATATTCTCCTTATGAGGAAGGCATATTGATATTGTATTATTGCTGAGTATGTTCACCTGTTACAATGTCCTTGCTGTTGAACTAGCCTATAGTTTTCAATTTGTTAAATATAGATAGAGTTCTAGTGCCTGCAAGGACTAAATATTGATTATTTTAGTTAAATTGTCTATCCTTATAACAAATTAGACCTGCATTGTATTTAGATTAGGGAAGGTAGGCATGATACAATTTTTCTTCTTGCTGAATGGGACGTCTATACCTTCACATCATGAAAGGTGGCTTGATTCTTGGATCATTTAAATGACTTTATAATAATTCGAGTTAGTGTTCAAGTTTGATTTATCTTTTTGGATGTCTCTTAAATGTTAATGCTTAATTTGTTCTAGAAGTGGAAAATGGGGATGTTTATAGTGGCATCTGGTTTGTAATAATATCTAATTCTTGTGACCTATGAACAATTTTATTGGTAGTACTACCCTTCTTGTATGACTAATAATATGTATCCGTTTTGCAATTCCTCATTATTGTATGCTTTTTTTTTTTTTTTTTGGCTACACTCTCAATCTTTTGACTGTCTTTATTTTTTACCTATTTGAATTCTGAACTTTATTTTCCTTTCAACAAAGTTTATACATTCATCCATTTTTTTTTTTTCACTTTGTTCTCACTAAATGGTCAAGCCTATCTCAAATCTTCAATTTAAGACTGGTTTATTTTCATTGTATTTTGTTGTTATTTTCAGTTTTTATTGGAATTTATTATATGTATGTTTATCATATATTGACAAACAATATTAAAAGTATTTTAATATTTTGATATGAAAAAGGTATGTACCTTAAAGCTTGTGAATTTTATGAAAATACGGTGGTTTTGAAATTGACAATGACAAGCCCGGTTCTAAATTTTTGAGAACACGAACCATGAGATAGGAATTTATGATCGAAACCCTGATTCGGTCCATCCCCTATCTGCTCCCTGTAAAGGTTAAACTCAAAATAAAAAGGAAAATAGGGAGAAAAAAAAAAAAAAAACTCTTGCTGACCCTTATTTCTGCTATTCCTCTTCTCTCAGCTCTCAACCAGACCAAACACAGACCTAAGAATCAGATCACCTGAGCGGAAGCAAAACAAAGGCAGCCAACAAAACCTGGTTCCTTCTTCTCTTTTTAAACTTTGCTAATGTGTTGCACTTTGATTTTGCAATGTTGATTGTGCATAATTTAAGTGGGGTTTGCTGGTGAAAAATGAGTAAGTTTGTAATTGAAGCTTGATAGAAGATTTTTGACATAAATTTGCTTGCTATCAGTATTTCATACACTGTTTCCTGCTTGAAAGTCATTTCATGAGTTGTGATGCATTAAAATAAGTGTAGATGTTTGAATTGGATTTTAATTATTCTTTTATCAAATTGAAATTGATGAAAGATGTGTGATTTGTAACTGTACAAGATTAATTAAATAGTTGATTTAGCAAATTAATCAATTCATGACCTGGTTCCAAATCTTTGTAGTCGGGCAATTGGTGGAAGCTCTCCCTTAACCCTTTTGTAATGAACAATATAACAGGGTCTTGTCAAGATATCTAGATAAGAGTGCACTCACATTTACAGATTACGTGGTGGCTGAGAATTTAATGAAATGAGCTTTAAAGTTGCCAACAAAACAGAAGGTCTTCTTGCAGCAAATATCCGGTTAAAAACTGGAGCTGTTAAATTTGGAGAGAGAAATCACCAATAGCTTGTGATATGGATACTTGCATATCCTAGTCAGTGTCTTCGTCTATATATTTATTAATCATATGTTGTGATTTTGATTAACAATTGATGCAAGTCCCACTTTGTACATGACAGTCTGTGATTCATGGGAGTATCTAAAAGAACCCCAAATGGAAATAAGAAACTTTTGTCTTTGCTTGTGCTTGTTGATAGTTATTGGGGAACACAGAAATGATGATACTAAATTAATGATCATTTAATCATGTCTGGGGACTTCATGCATGTAATAATAGTCATCATACTCATAGATAAGGGTGCCTGCATGCATACAAAGCATTCATGTATTATTAAGCTTTCCAAATCATGTTTTTCTATTCCTCCCTTTTATTGGATCAACTGTTGGCCATAAGCCAAAACTGAGACACTCATCATCTAGAAAGATCATGTTTTAATGAGCAGTCTCCTGTGCAGTACTATTCATCAATTGATGACAAAACTAATTCATCAATTGATGGCAAAACTAATTCATATCACTGTAAAGTTGAGTCCTGCAAGATTAAGATGCTGTGTTATACCCTGGATAACCTTGTTAATAAAAATTTCCTATTTGGATTTGGTGGTCCAATTTACCGTCTATTAAAAATACTGAATTGCAGTCATGTGCAATATTAAATCATGTGTACCATCTAGGTGACAGGCACAAGAAAATTTCGTTCATTGTGTCTCAAAGAAACCTCTGCTAATTGTGGAAGACTTTATTTACCAAAAAAATTGCAGTTGACTTTTGCACATGCAAATATTACTTCCGTGAGTATAATAAAACCTCTATCCAAACTTTCTGAAACTAAATGCACAAAGAGTAACAAAGAAAAATAAATGCATTTGTTTCTTTCTGGAGAAAGCTCGTTGTTGTCAAACATACCAAAAGGGGAAAAAATGAAAACCTCTTAAGGTCAGATGGCAATCACCACAAATCTGCTGTGTTTTCAAACACAAAGCCTACAAGGAAGATTCTTTAAATCTTTGATGCAAAGAAGTTCCAGTCGATATCAGAATTCTCTTTGTAGAAACCTAGTATAGTCATACCTGGCCATAATTCTTTAGATCAATGGCAAGCATAAGACAAGCATGACAGATACTACAGACACTGGCTAATGGTGGAAAACAAACCAAATCACCTGTGCACCATTTTGAAATGCAGAAGCAACTAGTTAACTTGAAACTGCAGAAACTACATACTTCTGCTAATTTTCACCTTTCATAAATGTCAAATTGCCTTTTATAAGGACACAATGAGTACCTGACCTTTCAGAAGATGCCCCATGTTTTGACTGCCTCTCCCATGGAATCATCCCCCAAAATCACAAATGTTGCTATTATTGACCTTGTTAGATGCCTAACAAAGGGAGCTAACCTTGCTAGTAGGTTGAGAAAACCATTTAACAGTTTTCACTGATTTATGTTATTAAAAGTTGCTCTGTTAGATGATATAACTTAATAAGATAAGCCATGGTCCATCAATTTATTACTGATATAATTATCTAAGGTGGGGCCAACAGATTGTGATATCCATTCTTGGTCCTTTCCATCCTTACAAATCAAATTTTCATGTTCTCTCTAGATATTTCTGGCCTCATATCCTTCAGCTTCTGTGTCACTCACTCAAATGATCAGAAGCCATTTCTAGTCATTGGACCAGTTAGTTAGTGATTATTTGAAAAGAAAAAGGTAATTGAGGATAATAGATGAAACCCAAGAACAGTGGCATGGATAGAGGGGAATCAAATCGTAGAGGATGTTAAAGTAATAGCATTTGCACGCTCTCCACCTCTTGAACTTGAAGTGAATTGGCAGATTAATCTGGTTTAATGACATTTTATTCTTGTTTGCCCTTCTACTTTGGCATGTTTTATGGTAGATTTTTGCACTCTTCTTGTATTGGCTATTCTTGCAGACCTATATAATTGCATTTGAGTTGCCCTTTTTGAAGGATATGAAATAGGAGTTTCAAATATGTTTAAGAGGTTGAAATGCAGAGTGAAAGCCTGATTGGTGCATTTTCATTTTGTCTATTTGTAAGCTGCTACACGTGTGCTTAGCTTTTCTGCTTACTTTAACAGATGAAGAATTTTATCTGTCTGTATCATTAATGAGAAATGACACCGGATGATTTATAGGGATAATTTGAAGTAGGAAGGTGTGAAAATCTTCTGTTGTTGATGTCTTTTTTAGAGCACCACGTGTTTTCTGGGAACACCAGTGCATGCTATCTTAGTGAGGTAACACATGCCACTTAGTGACCATGTATCCTTTTGCTTATTGATGGGAATCTGTGGTTGAATGTACATCCTTGCCATCCCCATTCCCCCTCTTCAAAAAAGAAGATAGGGGGAAAAAAGAGAACCCTAGAAGTCTTGTGTACATTCACCCATTCTGGTGTACCTTTGAAGTCTCATTTGTGTTGACAATGAAGGGTGACTCTTGGGCTATTCCCCCAGGTTTCCCATGGGATCACATCATTATCCCCTCGTTCATTAATCTTAACCCACCGTTAGCAGACAAATTGGTGTTCTCCCCTTCTAGTTCAGGGGATTCCTCAACCAAATCAGTTATTCGCTTTTGAAGATTTTAGCTACTAAAATTCAGTGGCATAAAGTGATTTGGAGTAGGAAGAATATCCCTAGACAGTCTTTCATCTTGTGGCTTGCTTGGCATAGGAAATTGCACACACTTGACAAACCTGCTCAATGGGGAATTGCATTGTCAACTACTTGCTACCTCGACTCATCTTTGCCTGAAGACTATGATCATTTGTTTTCGACTGTCCCTTCTCCTCAATTGTCTGGGCCAGAGTATTCCAAGAGTTGTCATGTGTTCCCTCTTTCACATCATGGAAGGGCACTGTTGCTGCTCTCTTAACTTCAAGGTGCTCCAGATATCCAAGATACTATCTTGGGGTACATACCTTGCAGCGGCAGTTTACAGCCTCTGGAGAACTACAAGTACTATTTGTCTCAGAAATGTAGCTCCTAGACGTAGTATCTCTTGCTAGAAACATCTTATCTTATTCAAAGCTTTGACCTTTTTTTGTGTTTTGTTTACCTTGGTTTCTAGACGGCTTTTGTAAAACTCCTTGTGATCTTCAAGTTCTGCTAGGTTACCCTTGCCACCTTTGCAGTTGTACACACCTTCCTCTCATTAACACAATTTTATTTATCAAAAAGTAAATAAATAAAATAAATAGAAGTCTTATATACTTTTGCTCTTTTCTGTAATGATGCCATCACAAAGTTTTATTTTACCTTCCAAGAGAGAACTACAGAAATTAGAAAATCATATGGTGGAGGACTATATTTAATAATTTCAGATGCTGTGTATCACATCACTCATGGATTGGAAATTTTTTAATGGATTTCTTAAGTCATAACTATAAGATTTTATGTGAATAGTGATCTCAAATTTGTGTTTCAGTTGTTTACATTCATCAGATGGCGAAGCTGGCGGCTGATAATCATGTGAAATACATTTTATCTATTGAAAAGGTAATACTAATGTTACTTGATCCTATCAAATGGAATTGCAATTTATGTGTGAAGAAAAGCTTTGTGCTATCTGACATTGCATTCCACAAAAAAAAAAAAAAAAAGCACACTTTTAGCTCTTCTTTTCATGGTCTAAATTTTTCCAGTAATTTATACACAGAGGAAGGATGATTTTGAGTCTGTTGTAATGGAACATTTGAGACTTAATGGAGCTTACTGGGGATTAACCACGTTGGATCTTCTAGGAAAACTTGATGCTGTGGATGTGCATGAAGTCATCTCCTGGATCATGCAATGCCAACATGAGTGTGGTGTGTTTATATGTCTATCAAGTGTTGACAAGAAGACATTTTTAATTTCCAGAACAGGTAGGGTAGGAAACATCATATACTGTGCTAATGAGTCATCTCTTCAGGTGGTTTTGGTGGTAATATTGGTCATGACCCGCATATCCTATACACACTGAGTGCAGTACAGGTCCTGGCTCTCTTTGACAAATTAGACATTCTTGACATTGATAAGGTGACAAAGTGTATCCTCTAAATTTTCACCGTGACAGTAAAGAGATGTTTTTTATCTTGTTTATGCATATAATAGCTTCTTGGTTTCTTGTTATGCATTTATTAAATTTAGCGATCAAAATTTATTGGCTAAGAAATAAATCTATATACTCATCAAGCTAATGGAAGTAGATTAAGTTGATTGCTGGTGAGTTAGTCATAAGATCTGTTGTCTTACTTAATTTTGAGTAGATATCACATCACTGCAAAATGAGGATGGATCCTTTGCAGGGGATATATGGGGTGAGGTTGATACAAGGTGCTTTTTTATATTTCTTTGGTTTTTTAAATCAAATTTCCATGCCATGTGGTATAATGTTGATGTAAAAATTCCCTTTTGCAGGTTCTCCTATATTGCTATGTGCTGCCTTGCATTATTACACCGTTTAGAAGCAATAGATGTTGACAAAGCTGTTAAATACATTTTGAGCTGTAAGAATCTTGACGGTGGATTTGGATGTACACCTGGTGGAGAGTCTCATGCTGGGCAAAGTATGTTATGTGCTTATCCTAGCTCTTGTTTCTGTATATTTACTTATTATTATTGTGCTTCCAAAGTGAAAACTTATCTATCATTCTTCAATTTAGTCATCTAATACATGGATACTCACCAAAACAAATCCTAATACACCGATGAAAAAGAGCTTGCACTCTTTAGGTTTCCATTGCTGCAGCACTACATGATATACTATTGTAGTTTCAATCGCATGTCTATAATATCTACTCTGTCATGCCTTATTTTGCAAAGAATCTTATGTGCTCTTGCAATGATTGCAAGATCTGCATCTTCTGCACGTTAACAGGTGTTGACATGTCTAATGACTAAGTTAATAGTGATAAATTTTGATTTTCTGTGAACTATCAGCTTTACTTTTCACTTTGCATAATTTCTGTGCACCTAGTAGAATTTTGGTTGTGGTATTCACTATGGACTCTGCTAGGACTTAGATGTCAAACTAAGTTTGAAGCCAAAAGGTGAAAAAGCTTATGCACACTCCCAACTGCAGTATTTTGTTGCGTTGCTGCTCTTGCAATTACTGGTTCACTACATCATGTTGACAAGGACCTTCTGGGCTGGTGGCTATGTGAGAGGCAGGTTAAAAGTGGAGGTTTAAATGGTCGGCCTGAGAAACTTCCTGATGTGGGTAATTTAACTTACTAAGGATTTTTTAGCTGAGTATCTTTTGTTTTATGAAAAGTCGTGTTCTGGTTTCAGGTTTGCTACTCTTGGTGGGTTCTTTCTAGCTTGATAATGATTGATAGGGCTCATTGGATTGACAAGGAAAAGCTAATCAAGTTCATCTTAGAGTGTCAGGTTATGTTGTAAAATGGGTTGTTTACATAATTAGATCTAGAAAAAAATTGATATGCTAATTGTACTGTCTATGCGTAGTGTGAGATCCAAGCAATAGCTTAACTTTTTGGCTTTTGGAACCTCCAGGACACAGAAAATGGTGGCATTTCGGATAGACCAGATGATGCCGTTGATGTGTTCCACACATATTTTGGAGTAGCTGGTAACTCTTTGTTCAGTTTATCCTTCTCAATGCTGTATTTCTGCCGAAAGTATTTTTGAGAAAATCTTCATTCTGTGCTGTCTTTTCTTTTTCTTGAATTTTCATTATGAAATGTTTGGAAAATGATGAAATTTTACACATCATTAGGAAAATTGTATCCGTGTAACTAATCAAACTACAAAGGAACGGAACACTGTATCTGCATACTAGTGTTCTCACATATATGCAGCATAAAGGCAGGGAGGTTCCCTGAACGCTCCAATAGCATTAGCTGAGAATACAGACTACATGTCAGGATATTAAATTTAGAGTTGCAACTAACCAGCCTATGTTCTTAATCTGACTCTGAAATCTATGTTTTTCATTCCAACAGTCCCAATCTGTGTCTCAAGACATTTACTGTGTCCGTCATGTGGAGATCATTAATTAAATAGAGTTAAATGAGAAACCGAAACTCAAACTCGGAGCATCGTACTCCACTGCTGTGCTAAATATAGATCCAAAACAGACTTAACTTAAGGTTTAGGCTTATAGACAAGTGTTGTACTATGTTTTATACTTTCAACGGGAGCATAATTACTTTACTGGCATCTCTCACATGACATCACATTTCTCATCAGGATGTCAGCACAAACAGTAATTGCACAGGTACTTCTGCTCCACCTTTCATTCCTTCATAGCCATAGTATGTACATTGTCTCACCGGCCTAAAAGCTGGTGCTTTGGAGGCATGGGAGATGACTAATAACCAATTTAGGAACAAGTTCCAAGAAAGTGCAATTGAGCACATCATGCGACATCCAATTTGTACGTTGGAATTTGGAAGAACTGGCGGTGCTTAATTAGTAACGTGCTTAGGATAATGTCACTTTCAATGCCTGAAATTTAGGCATTCGTTTCAATTTTAAACGTGAACTTGAAACTGCTAAATGTTTTACTTGATTGGAATGCAAGTGCTAGTGTTACTACCATTGTCATAGGCATTTATCTCACTTTTAAACATGAACTTTGAAGTTGCTAAATGTTTACTCCATTAGAATTTCAAGTGCTAGTGTTACCACTTTTGTTATCTTTGTTGAAGGCCATGTCTTAGCTGGCAATTTTCAAACAATGAAGATGTGGCATGTCATCCAAACCTTTAAAAAATTACATGAACGAGAAAATTTGTACGATTGAGATGTGTGAAGGTAGGAGAAATAGCATATCAAGAATTGTAATAGGAGAAATCGTGAGAAAAAAAAAAAAAAAGAAGTCACCTATCATTGCAGGCTCCAAATCATATCCATCATTAACCTACCTACGCCTCAACCACCATACGCACTATCATGATGGGGACAAAATAATGAATTATTTTAAACCCACATGGAGAAAAGTTTTAAAGTTACTAACCTGAAACCGAGTACTGCAACTTCCACGATAAAATTAGAATTAATGGTGATCATGCATATGATGATTCTAGGGTATCTTCATTTTGATAAAACCAAGATCCAAATTTTCTAGGGCGTTTCTTGAACTAAATTTACAGTATTCTTCTGTAAGATTGAGTCAACGGGTGTCTAAATAAGTTGAACTATGGGGTAGGTTTTACCATGTTTGTCGCAGTGCAACTCTTCCGAAATGTTTTTCTGTGCAATCATTCTTTATTTTTCTTTTTATGCAGCTTACTGTTATTAATATGTATTATTTTATTTTGGCAATCAAAATATTTGAATTTTCTTGGTTTTGCTTATGTCCATACTTAGCACTGAAGGTTGTCTTTTCAATTGTTGTTTCAGGACTTTCTTTGCTTGAATATTCTGGAGTGAAAGCCATTGATCCAGCTTATGCTTTGCCTGTTGATGTTGTCAACAGGATTTTCATTGGCAAATGATTTTTCCTCATTCGCCATTTTTTTTTTTATTTTCGGTGATAATAGTGAACCCTGGTTGCTTGCTTATAATGTTATTCAGTGGAGAGATTTTTCTGAGATATCTTGATCCAACATCTTGTGGATAAAGTGATGTTCTACCTTCAACTCCAATTTTTGCGTTTAGTTTTATTCTGGTTACATGATCTATATATGGGCATATCCTATATTTCCTTACCCACCCTTTCTTCGATCTACCTGCAGCAACCGACTCTCTTGCACATAGAGACGTTTTTCAATTGCAGGCAGCCCAATAGGCTCATGGCATAACACAGAGTCTCACTTATTCGCTCCAATGTGCAGATGAAAATGTTGAAACTAGGTGATAAGGACGTAATGATGGTGCTTTTTGGTTGGACAAAGATGGAATGAGTACCAGCATATCTGTCAACTGCATCGGTTCAGTCTTCTTTAGAAGACGAAGGAAAATTGGGTTTTTAGTGCTCAATGCTGTTACAGTTTGTGGCGCTGATGATGAAGGTAATAAAGATGATTAATTTGTAAGATTAGAGTGCAAGATAAGCAGAAAGATCATTCAGGGAGTAACGGAGTATGCTCCTTATCTGCAGCTGACTGAGCACACGGTGTTCTTTAGTAATAAAGAATATTTTGTTCTCTATACACTGAACCTCCGTGCTTATTGGATCGAGGTCATATACTATGTCACAAAGATCTTCAATTGTGAAGCCTAGTTGCCTTCTACTGTTTTCATTAAACCTAATAAGGAAGAAGAAAAATTGCAACTTATGCCTAACAAAATCGCTTTAGCATGGGCAATGTATTTTCATCCAGTTTCTCTAGTTTCAGGGCCTTCATTAACCTGGCGGAAGAGACAGCTTCACGGTGTTAAACTAACAACAGCTGAACTGGCAAAGTGGCGTGGTTAATGTGGACAAGAAAAGGTGGGATTCATTGATGATGGGTTGTCCTTGGAAATCTTCGTTTCATAAATGTCCCGTAGAAATTTTGGCCATGTCGAAATTCAGATAACTACTGGAATGTGGATGTAGAGATGCTACGTTGAGGTTGAGCTAAATATGTCCATCGGAAACCACCTTGTAGATATTGTTAAGACTCGATAGGACGATTGTATTGGAACAGAATATGTTCCAGCAGTGAGGTATATGAAAGCTATTTGGAGCGGTTTTATATGTTTACTATTACTTAATAAACGATAATTATAATACAAAATGATGCGGCATTTTTTTTCAAGCAATCTTTTAAATGGTTTATTTACTTAATTATTTATCATCCGTTTAGAAATTGTCGATTTCCTTGGACATTTTCAATATCAAAGTAAACTTTCCCGTCTGGCTCGGCTACTGAAGCGGCCCTTCGTTGTGTCTTAACCTCCTACTACCATCGGCTATCAGCTAATAATAAATGCTATTCTAGATTTACCAATAAATGTCTCATCATTAATAATGTTGGACTTTAAAGGAAACGAAATGTATGTACAATATAGGATGCAATAGAGTTAGAGTCAAGTAGAATTATTACAGTATTAAGCTCAAGCTCAATGAGTTTTACTTGAAAACTCAAAAGTCGAGCTTAACTCAAGTTTAATTGAACTCTAAATTTTGATTTTAAACACGGCTCAGATATATTTGGCAAGTTGAAGTTTGGTTCAATTAAACTTGAATTTTTATAATTTTTCTTGAATATTCTTAAGTTTACTTATATTTATAAAAATAAATTAAAAATTATATCAAGTTTAATTAAGCTTGCAAATTAGACAAACTTGATATTTTAAAGCTTAAGTTTGGCTTGATTTACTAATCAAATATCTCAAGCTTCATCTCGACTTGCTTGCTACCGAATTGAATTTAAATAAAAATCAAGTTGAATTCAAGTAATTTGTGAATTAGTTCGATTTATTTACACTACTAGTACATGGACATGAGCAGAATCCTAGAAATGAGTTCAGATTCAGATCATGCATGCATCATGGAGTTAATAATGTCGACAAGGCGATGCGGGCTCTACGGTGTTGAATTATTATTATTCAACAAACAACAACATCAATGTCCACAGTCGGAACAGGATCACAAGAAATCATTTATTAATCATTAATAATTTCCTGTGACTGAGCACCCTCATTTTATCCAACTACACCATGTGAAAGGAAGACTTCTTTGGAAACTTTTAATGTACTTTTGTCGGATTTTGTGATCAGATCAATTCATATATAAATGAATATCAAAGCTTGCCACCTCCTAAAGTTCCATGTAAAGACAGTAGACAGGACATGAATAAGTAAAAAGTATGGTAGGACCATTGTCTATTATCACCTATCAGCAACCAACTGTCAGAAGGAGAGTAAAGGTCCATAACTATGATTTGGCAATCCGTTCGAACCCTACCCAATTAATTTGGCTTCATGCTTCCTGTTGGGATAGGGTCTATAGAATAATCAACTACAAAAAGTTATAATGAATAAAAAAAAATTGAATTTAGAATCCCTATGCTCAATTCAACCTCACTCTTACTCATATATTACAAAGAGAACCATTTGATATGAGCTTAACCTTATTATACCTGACCTGCCCTAGTTTTAAGACGAGTCATAGGCATGGTTCCTCTTGTAAGCAGGTCGAACTTTTAGCATCCATCTATGTTAGCAGAATCCCACTACTTTCTCTTGAAACCGACCTACTCAATTCACCCAAGCGGCCTCCAAGTCAAATCCTTTGATGGGATGCCCATCGTAGGACTTTGCACTGCTTAGCCGTATTCACAACTCATGATGTAACTCCTCCTAGCTTGGCCCTTGCTTAGGTCAGAATACATACAAATACACCCATATTTAAGGTGAATCTTTATAGAGATACATCTTGACTTCTATAAGATATACATCCATTCAACAAAATACACTTCCCTATTTGAGAAAATATGGCTTCAGATTTGGCAATATCCAACTTTCCTAATTTGTACGATCATTTTAATTGATATAACTATATCATTCTACCGAATTTCTTACATACACTAACTTGAGCATCGGAGCAATTGTATCAAACTAAACTCTATTGTGTTTTATCGGATATTATAGTATGCGAATCAAGACATCAAGCCCCGATGTTCAAGAGATGAGCCCATCAACTTCATCTTTATCTCTAGTAAAATCAATAAACAACAAGATTAAAAGAGAGATATAAAAACTTTATGTGGAAAAATACAATAGATATAGGGAAAATATAGATTTTTTTGCTCACCCACTTTTTCCTACCAATATACATAACAATAAATAATATATATATATATATATACATATATATTAGGAAAAAATTGTAGCTCTGGATATAAATATATTTATATATTATATTTTAATATTAAGTGGAAAGTTAATATTACTATGATAGTACAATTATATGAAATCTATATGGTCTTCTTGACCTAAAAAAAATATGTACGTATGTACGATGGAATAGTAGCGATGATGAGATAGAATTTTTACTTAAAACTAAAATATTGTGATTTCTATTATATGAAAAGCATCTACATGATTAATTGCACACAAATAATTTAATAAGGAAATGAGTAAATCGTTTTCATCATCCTCAAAATCTTCTAAAATTATACTAATTGATTAAACTTCAGCACTATGTATAGATTTTGCTTAAATTCTATAGAATACTTTTGAAAATAATAATTTAATTTTTTAAAAAATCGTTACAATTAACATTTTAATAATGTATATCCATTAATTGTTGTAAATATAATATGGATATTACTATTTAGTCATGGTTCATCTAAAAAAATATGGAGGAAGGACCTACTTTTGTGTAATTTTGTTAATAAAGGTTTAAATCTTTTGATCATGTATTTAAGGGTATGTATTTGTAAGTTACGCTTATTTCAAGAATTTTGTCTATATCATGTCAGATCTAATTAATGGCAAATGGATGAAGGCCCTAAAATGAGCATAATTTAGAAACACAGGCTCTTAAATACATGGTTGAAAAGTTCAAGTCCTTTTTCACATCAGCTACATAAATATTGGCCTTTCACTTGCATTTTTCCATAAATCTATACATATATATATATAGTTATAGGAAACTTATCTTAATACAGATAATAAAAAGTAACCTAGCACAAAGAAAATTTGAAATATGAAATTCCCAACGATATAACGAGCTTATTTTCATTGCAAATTTCTTCTTCTTAATTGCTCTTGTGTAAAATCTTAAATTCATGATATTGAGTCAACAATTTCAATTGAGATCTTTAGTTCCTTATTATTTTCTCATTTCTTATAAAATACATAATAGGAGAAGAAAGAAGATGCACATGAATATACAAATTAGGATCGAAATTTGCTTCCGGTCCACTTTATCTTTGAATTTTCCGATTTGTAGAAAGAGATATCCAATCATGAATATATTTGCCTGAATCGATCCAAACTAAAGCATCATCCTCCTTGCAATGACTTTGTGCTTGATTCGTTTTCTATTTGTTTTGACGTAGAATTGGTCGAAAAGATTATAACATTAGAAAAGTTTAATGACAAAACCACACAAAATGAGTATTACCTTGTGTTTTTTTATCTAAGGCATTGTTTTAAATAACTGTGTTGTGGGTTAGAAATTAGTGGGATAGAAAATAGAAGAAAGTAAAGCAGAGGTAAAGAAAATACAGGAAAAAAAAAAGAAAAGAAAGAAGTTTATTAACTCTGTCTAGAAAGAAAGAGATGAAAAATGGAGATAAAATTTTTGACAGTCATGAATTAGTTTGATTTTTTGTTTTACATTTTAAAAATAAAAATCTGTTAAGAGAGCTCTTCTAATTGTCAAACATTCCTAACTTAAAACTTGGAGAAATAAGAAAATAAGACGTTTATGCAGAAATATATCCTAAGCTATAAAAAAAAAAAAAAAAAAAGAGGCTAAATGGATTTATTAAGTGATCTCTCAATTCTCATGAAATGGCTACTCTTATATCTTTCACAAAAAATTAAAAAAAAAAAAAATCCACAATTGGTTCGTGAATTACAAATATCTCTTACATAACTCTACATTAGTTGGTTTGCTTCATAGTAGTATTAAGTATTGTAACAGGATTATATAAGCTGTTATATTGTTTGTGGATGTAGCGAGTAATTGTATATTCATGCACATGTAATATAAATGCATAGGATATGATCCACAATGATGCGAATTAAAGGTATCGAATAAACAATAGATTCAAATAACTATGAATCATTTTTTTTTTTTTTTTTTACCAAAAACTATGAATCATGTACTGTGTTTGATTGGGTCCTAACACTACTTAAAAAACACTTATAATCACTGCAAATCTAATTTCAAACTTGTCATGCCTTACGCAGAATTAATTAAATCACAAGGTTTTGAGGAGATCTTTATAATGATGCAATTCATCCTTTAAAAGGTTTAGAGCCAATTGGATAATGTCAAAATGGCTTACAACATAAATTTAATTCATTTTTCTGTGACCATTTTGAAAGTTAATTTATTAAAACTCGAATTTGAGTTAAAAACCCAAAGTAGCTCTTTTTTTGCTCAAACTTTTAAGTCAAATATGGCCTAAAATGTTGCATTGTTTTATTGTAAAAGAGTATTGTTAAATGCTAAATTCTTACCTCTTTTTTGTTAAAAAAAAAATGAACGTTAACTTCCAATTGAATTTTATTTAAAAACTCCAACTCAACTTAACAAACTAACAAAATCCTCAAACTCGATTTTGACTTTGACCATAGTGGAAATAAACCTAAATAGATATGGAGAAAATTTCGCTCTTCTCTTTTTATACTACTCACAACATGTAATAGAGAAATAAATTGGAATCTAAGGCTTAATCTAATTTCTCTATGTGATTCCTAATTTGACCTGACACGAAATTACATTTTCCAACATCTCGTCCAAACTCTACATTTGTCTGAATGTACGCCAATTATCGACTAGTAACATTATAAGTTATTCATTACTCACCTCTAACTCATCTGATAAATTAATATATATTCGCTTAAAATATATAATTAAAGTCTATATTTTCATCTATAACGTTAAACGTACGCCCCCCAAAAGACTAAGAAAATTTAGTGATACCACGAAATAAATCAATTTGAAATAGTTTTGCAGTCCATCATCAACTACATATCAAATGAACATCACGAGAGAAAAAGACACTTTTGTCACTATTATTGGTATTTTAAATGTCTATTTTAAGGACGGTACACGTACATGTCTTCATGGTTGGTTTCGGGTTTATAAAGTATCCGGATCCCCATCACAAATTCCAACCCGAATCCTGTTGGGCATGAAAATGGAATAAGTGTCTGCGTCCTGAACTAGATCGGTGAAATGAAGGATGAAAAACCATGAAACAATGGCTAAAGACGGAAAGGTGGCAAAATGATTAGACGTTTTGAGTACTTTCAAGTGTGACCATAATGATTGGAGTTTGATTTCATCACCTAATCCCTATTCATGCCGTGTTTGGCTCGTAATTACCAGTAATCATTAGTTAATAAAAGGCAATTGAAATCGAGATATGCGCACTCTTTGTTTGTGTCATGCATGTTACGTTCTCACTACATACATCCTCATCTAAACTACTGTTATTCTGGGACTATGCCAAAAATTTTATTTGTTCTACCTTTCAAGGGGAAAAAAGCATTAATTCTATAGTGACTCGAAGTCTTATAAAGAGACAATATGATAAACTAATAATAAGTTTAGTTATCCCGTGATGATTGAGAATTATTTTGGCAAAAAAAAAAAAAAAAAGGTCGAAATGGCTTGCGGTTTGAGATTCCTACTGCAACAACTTTAAGGTATCGGACGGCATGTTGCGTCTTTATATAAAAACAATCGGGACACAAAAGTTATTGAAATAACGTCTCTTAAGTGGTCACGGTAATAGGCTATTAGGATTCATATGTGTCCCAATAGACTACTAGTACCTATTGAAATGAAATAAGGCGTTTTGATAAGTTTGATAATGTGAGGATAAATTGTGTCCTTTTATCATGTTGAGTTGTTTTTATTTGTAACTTAATGCATAATTTCAAGACAATATATTGTTTCACTGTAGAATATAGTGACATAATATGTTACCTCCATATGATTTGTAAAGACACCAATACGAGTCATAAAATATTTTGATACATTTTTATTTGGCATATTATGACATATCTCTATGTCCTAAAGAGTTGATAAGATACAATCTATCACTATAATAATTGTTTTAAGGATACAGAAATGCATCCCTATAACTAGAAATATCAATTTGAAATCTACTATTACAACATTTATAGGTGTCCTAATAGCTCATGTATGTGCTTTTTCTTCCAAATATTTATTGCAATCTTTAGTAATAACTATGAAATTACAAAATCTATGAATTCATAAAACAAGGCAATGCATTAAATATTTGTATTTGAGGAAAAACAAAGATGATGTACGAGTAATTTGGTTCATGTACATTATAACAATATAGTCAAGCCATCCATAAAAAGAAAAAAGAAAAAAGAAGAAAGAAAATTTAAATAACACTACTAATAAAAAGAAATTTGCTCTAGAATAGTTATGAAATGATCCATAAATCTAAAATCAACCCTAAAAATCTTCAAATCAAGTCTTGCCTCTATCTTCTTCATTTAATGAAATTTGCAAATAAATTACTCTATATAAGTATGTAGACATACGAAATTGATTCAATGACAAATAAAATCTAATAAAAAAAAATTCCCTATTTGAATGCCAAGCAATGTTTATGTCAAGAGCATCCCCTATAAACTTTAAAATGTTAAAAGGCCTTATCAACTGCTTATCTCGATTTATTGGAATCCGAACATGTACCTCATACCAATGCGGTCCTAACTCTTCTCCTCTTATCATTGTTGATGAGTTCATACTAACAACGTTTCCTATAGCAACTTTTTCTTCCTTATCAAATAAGCTTACTAAAAAAAACAGAATCTCTAACCTATAAATCAATAGCAAAAAATTATTGTAAATATTCATATTGATAAAAGGGGGAAAAAAGCCTAACTTACTTGTTACCAACAACCAATTTGAAATATAAGGTAACCCAATCTACAATGAATAACACAAAATTGGTTTTCTATACCTTAAGAGGCATTAAAAGGCAGGCATTGAGCACCTTTCTCCAAGAATTGGTCAAGAATTTGGAGTTGGCAAGTAAGTCATCATTATCATCTCCATCTCAACTCAACCATGCTTTAGTATGCTTAGAAAAAAAAAAAATCTAATATATAATAGCATTGTAATGATTTGTAATAATAGATTTTTAGATTTGACCGATAAAAAATCATTAGATTCAGAAGTATCATTCAATGGTTGAATTATAATAGTAATTATAAAAAAAAAAAAGGGTTCCACAATATACTTGTGGCAAGGATCATAAAGTGACTGTAAAAATTAGGACATATACATGAGCTTAGCGCAAAGGAAAAGAGGTCCAGCAGAATGCAAGGTCCGTCCTTAATCTTTGATTTGCTCTCAATTATTCTTATGAAGCATTTGCTAATAATTATGTAAGCCTTGCTAGTTCAAATGTATTTTAGTCATTTAAATATCATGTAATTCAAGGATATAAATTTCACCTTGACTATTTCAACGAAAGGCTAAAAGAGAAAAATAAGTCACCATGGGTCACATTCCTATCCAACCTAATAAAACCAGCACATGAACTGTAAATAAAGATTAGTGCCTCTATTGTCGGATATCTCGACACTTGTTATCACTCTTTCAACATTGATTTGACAGAGTAGAAAAACAATCACATAAAGAAAAAGTTTTAAATTTCTTTATTAAACTTGTTAATGTATATATCTAGAATAATCGTTATGATTTACTTTTTCTTTTCTTTTCTTTTTTTTTTATAAAATTAAATTTAGAACACAACCTCAAAATTATCATCTTCCTTCTCAAGGGCTCTTCATTGAAGTAAAAAGTACTTACAGATTTTGCATCATCATCATCATCCTCCAAACCCAACACATGAGTTAAAAAAAAAAAAAAAACTAAAGATGAGATTGTAGAAAGAGCTAATTACATGGTAATGATCTATCCATTACTTCAGGAACTTCAGGACTCTCCATTATGCTCTCGAGGGAAGGCTTCCATCCATTGCTTATATTATTATTATTATTCTTCTCTCTTCCTCTCTCTATTTCAACCAAAACCTCATCTAACGTCATCTTCTTCCCTCCTTTGATGTTATTATTGCTCAACTGAAGCATTAACATTTCCAACTCCTCCTTTCTCAACACAACCTTAATCCTAATTCCAGTTTTTCCTAAATTATCGCCATGTTCATCGCTCGCGTCGAAACCTTTTGCTTCTTCCATTACCACATTCTCATGTTGCTGTTGCTGTTGCTGTTGTTGCGGCTTGAAGATCTCTTCTACCTTCCATTGTGTACACGTTTCCATGCAATTTCCCATAAATGTTTAAGCTTTTGCTGCCTTAAGAGATCAATAACAATGTTTCCTTATTATATCCTGTTGACTGTGCTAAGAATAAGTAGGTAATAATATTTTGATACCAAATGGGATAGTGTGTGTTTGACAGGAAGTTCCGAATTTCAACTAACACATGTGAAGTAGAGAAGGTGGGGTTTTATAGATGTCATTGCTCCTTAAAAAAATAATTAAAATATATATATATTAATAATGTATTGACTTCTTAGAGATATAAATTTATGTCCATTCTTCTTCATCCCTTATATCTAAAGTTTCAAAATGCGTGCTTTAAGAAAAGTCTCTCCTCAAAAACTACTAACCACGTTTGTAACTTGTGAAAAATGAAAATTGAATTATTTTACCTAAGATTAGATACTGCTAACTCTACAAAAAGAGAGTGACCAAACCAACAATGCTGTACCATCAAGTGTGAGACTAATGTCCTAAGATAATATGTCGCATAAAAATAATTGCATCCAATTGATGTAGTGTAGCCTTTTTGCCCCCTAGTTCTCATTAGAATCAACGGACGACAGAATCATATAATTGTTTCATATCATTGATAAAATACATTTTATCCCTTCTTGTTTACTAAAACTGAAGCAATTTAGAAATTAGTTCAAACCAGACGTATACTGTGCAGCAAAAACGGTGAATGAAAAACATGATCTCAAGTATCGCATGTATATTTGGCTTTAGTTCTTCATATTCATGTGTATAAAAAATGGACTTTCAATCATGTGATAAATCATTTTTTCTTTTTAACTACTGCAAGTATATATATATATATATATTTATATTTCCACCTTTTTTATTAAGTATTGTTTGTTGTAAAGATTAGATTGGATAAAAAGAACTGAACATGATAAATATAAGAAAAATTGAACTGAATAAAGAAAACTGTACAAGATGAGTATAAGGAAAACTAGAAGATAATATAAGTTTAATATATTATGATTGGTTTGTATAGTATTTAATATAAAATTTATATTAAAAATTAATTATTTATATTATAAAATAAATAATTTTTTTAATATTTAATAAAAATAATATTAATTAACTCACTATTATCACATGAGGGGTATTTTTAAGAGTATAAAATATTTTTGTTTNTATTTAATATAAAATTTATATTAAAAATTAATTATTTATATTATAAATTAAATAATTTTTTTAATATTTAATAAAAATAATATTAATTAACTCACTATTATCACATGAGGGGTATTTTTAAGAGTATAAAATATTTTTGTTTCTATCCAATAAATTTTATTTTTGTACCATGGTATAGATATGAAAAAATTTAAGCCTTTAATTCAATTTATCTACTCAATTTTTTAATCCAATCATCAAATAAAATTATAAACTAAATATAAGATAAAATTTTTTGTCCAATTCAATGCTATAAAAATTATACAATTAAATGCTACTTTATTCTTGACATATATAAGATTTAAACAAATACTAAAATGATAGCAAAAAGATATTTATATATATATATATATATATAAGTACACTCTAGATTTTTTCTTTTTTTTTGTGTATGTCTTTCTATGCACATGATTTCGAGTACGTGACTCGCTAGTTTGACGTAAAAAATCTATAGGTCCTATTAAAAAGAGTCGGCTTGATAACCCGAACGTGGTCCAACAGATCCCCCTTCAGGAGCAAAATTTTGCTGATTATGAATTGCTGGGGAGCACATTGGGAGACTTGTGGCTCATAATGGTGGATCAGGGCCTTCCGATGAGCTTTTTGTTTTCTTTGCCATTCAGTCTACTTACGCCTATAGATAGACCTGTAATAAAAATTTATGTAAAAGAGAAAGTCCATGTGATACCAGAACATATTATTTAACATATTAATAAAAAAAGGTACTGTACCCGAATTTTGCAGAGAAGTTTATAATAATCACGTGTAAATTGTAAATATGAAGAAGAATTACAGCATTTTTATTTTTTTCTATGGTCCGTCTTTAATTTTTACAGAATTAATGTTGCCATCTATCTCATCTATAATTTATACTCCTTTAAATCTAAACTATTGAACAAATTTTAAATTTAGTAATCTAAATTTTAAAATATGTTAATAAATGATGAGACGAAGAACTAATCCCATTAAAATAGTCAATATAACCGTAGAATTTTTCAACCATGATGTAGATCTCCCAACTTTGTTATATATCCCCATTCTACTCATTAAAACTTGGGAAACTTACAATTGAATATTTTAAAATAGAGTATAAATATTTTTAGTGATTTAAATAGAGATGAACGTTATTAAATTGTGTATATAGAGAATGACATAATATTTATGCATACGATGAAAATTACACTTTATGTTATATGGTTGATGTACTATAAAACCAAAATTAAATATTTGCTATGTATATTTGCACTTTTTAATATTATTCATTATTTATTCAAACCATTAAAAAAATATAATACTCTATTTAAACTACATATTCAGTTTCATCCTCCATTTAGACTTTTCCCTAAACATTTCTACATGAATTTCCTATTAAAAATAACCTACTGCTAAAGCAGTATTACGTAATTAAGCAAATAAAAGAATCCTATTGTGGCATCCATCCAATGAAGTTTTGTCTATATCTCATAGGATTTAATTTTTAAGATGTAAGTATCACTTTGTCCCGAAATTTCCGGTGTGAAAAGATATGTGGAGCCAGAATTTAATGAATAAATTATTTTCTCGTAATTGCTTTTGAGACTTTGAGCCCTTCCACACCCCCGTCTGCATCACAGACATTATCGTAAGAAACGGTAATTTTCTTATTATCTTTGAATCAAACTTTGACTAGAAATTAATTTTCTAGGTGATTTTCATTGACCGGAAAGAAAGTTGGGTAAAGTAAGAGCACCTTTACCGGCGCTATTAGATCCGGTGTCGCCTAAGTGTTCACACTTTCATTATATATTTTCATAACTTCCACTCATCGTAATACACTTCTACATACAGACAGAATTAAACTTACTATTTATAATTAACCAATACACGGGTTATATAATTGCTATTATATCAATTGAAGATAATCAATAGGAACATATAAATAATTTTAACTATCATTTGGTTGCGCAAAATTTATGGAATTAGACTTGAAAAAAAATTTTATTCAATATTTTGTTTGAAATTTAAGCTTGATAACTAGACAAAAAAAGGTTTGTAGGATTGAATAAAATGCTTAAGATTTATTTTATCTAAAATATAGCATAAAAGTTAATTTCACTAAACAAAAATATAAGTATTGAGGATATAAATATAATTAAATAAATATTAGATAATATTAAGGATATAAATATTATATAATATTTAAAATTTATACTTTTTAAATGATATAAAAATATAATTAAATAAATATTAAATAATATTAAGGGTATAAATATCAAAGTATAATATTGAGTTTGATACTGTGAAAGCCAAATATGATACACTAAAACTATACTGTCTTATACTCCTTATACTTATGCTATCTAATTTTAACAACCAAATGCTACCTTATACACATATTAGAGTTGTAGATGTTGGTTCCTTTTCCTATTTTTATAATTATTATATTTTTCGTAGACCTATGTATTAGAAGGAGATCAATGCAAATGCCAATTCTAAATCATGAATCAACTTAAGCTAGAAATGGTCGGACTTGGACCACTTCTCAAATTGGTAAGCCAACCCACCATTAAACTAATCGATCATCTTGCTGGTTTACCCCCTTAAAAAAAAAAAAAGATAAAGAGAGAGAAATGAGACTATTAAGTCTGAAAAAATGATTAGATGATATTCATTAGGTCATGACATGTCAAAGTTACCTTTTTTGCAATTATGAAAGATAATTTTTTAAAAATAATATGATTAAATTAATAATAGAAGACTAATCATAAGTTGATTATATGTTAAATATGGATGAAAAATTTAATTTAAGTTAATGTAAATCATTTTTATAAAATTTGTCAAATATTAAAGACTTAAATACATGGAAAAGATAAAATTTGAGAAAAAAAATAAAAAAAAAAAGTTAAAACCACATTAAATCGAAAATTTAAAATAATAATTATTAATAAATTAGTATAATTTAAAAAGAGAGAGAGAGAGAGAAAGGAGGTATTGTTTGAGGAAAAAATATACAAAAGTTAAAAGCAAATGAAATCGGAAATTAATGAAAAATTAAAAATTATTAAAATTAATAAAAAAAATTAAATATTAAAAAAAAATTGGTTCAAAAGACAGTGAACTAACCCAAAACCTTGACCGACTAGACCGGTTGCAGTTTAATATTCATCTGACCAGTGAGCCAGCAGTTTTAGGCTGAGTCCAGGCTAGTTCAGCCCAAAGAGCAGGACTAATTAGAAGTCTTATTATTTGTGTTAATGATTTCGCATCCGATTACTTTTATCTTGTAGTGCAATACATCACCCGCTGGTGTTTCATATATATCAAGAGCTATTGATGGGTAAGGGAGACTCTCATAATATGGATGAAATCATCATATTCACATACGGTTTTCTGCTTGTTCTATTGTCTTAAAAACACTAAGATAACCAGTTCATGATTAACCAAGTTAGTTTTATTTTTTTTTCTTTTTTCCTAACAACATTATGTATTACAACTTAAGTAGTAAAAATTTAATATTACTCTATTCAATTAGGAAATCGATATTCATGTCAAAAACTTACAATAGTAAATAGCCTTTAGTAATTAAGCTAGTTATTCGGGTACTAATACAAATCAAAGCAACTAATAAATTGGTCCTCAAAAATAAATACAGTAGCATAATAATGTAAAAGGTTGCTAATATTGGATTAAATGAGAAATTTGAAAATACTAATATATTTTAAGAGGAGTTAATTCCCTATTCCCAGGATGGCATGGAAGTAATTTGATCCATTGTTTACCATTTCTAGCACTAACTACGTCTACTTTTTTTCCCACTTTTCTTTCCCTTTCATAAAAACTAAGAATAGGTCAGAGTTGAAGGAGTAAATTGAGATACGAACAAAAACAATAAAATTACGTAGGAAAAAGGTCGTTTTCTTTTTCTTTTTTTCCATTGTTTGGCTGGCCTTTTCAATGGTAGTTTGACTACGGAAGCAAGCGATACATACCTTTACCAGACATTTCGGCTCTCACTATTCTAATGACGTTCACATACATTAATGGTCTGATAAAGGAAAAAAGAAATTGTATTAATTAATTAAGTGAATTGATGTATGGTATATAAATATTAATAAAAGTTTAAAGTTATAAAAGAAAAACAAGAGAGACTCACCTGCTTATGTCGCGCAATTGTTTGCTCAGGAGGGAAAAAACTGAATTGAACTAGTATTGCACGGTTTTGATCGATCCGGCATTTGTGCATGCAAGCATTACATGATACACATTACACCCCGGGGTTATAGTTCGTGGATGGGAAAAAAGTACGGACGGATCGGTCCTGTTGCTCGGTTTATTATAATCGTATAAGACTGGATGAAATACTAATAAGTATATCGTGTGTGGGTGAAAAAATAATAATAAAATTAAATCCAAGAAAATTGTACATAAAACATTACGATATCTACACACGATATTATATTATTAGGGGACAAGTCAGTAATAAAATATATCGAAATTTGTTGTAGTTCTTTACTTGAAATCTGAATTACCTTGCTTGATATATAACTTCAATAGACATAAATATTTGCTCAAATTTTCCAATTTATATACGTATATATATATATATATGTATTCCTTGTTTTGTACTTAAATTATAACAAAATTCCAATCAAACGAGTGGTGAAGTTATTAGTTGTTGTGAGTATGATAATTGACAAACTGCAAATTCGCTCAAGCGAAGTAGACTTACGACCTAATTATAAGTTTATGATTAATCCTTACGCTAAGTGAATAAAGAGCAAAACAAAATCCTATTAAACATTTTTCTCAAATATTTCAAACTTTGAATATCATGTTCTCTAGCAAAAATATACATACATACATATATACATATATATTATGTCTCACATTTATATGAAAAATTAGTGGTTCGTTATTTTATGTAAAATTTTTGAGCAAATAATTGCTACCAACATTATCTATTCAAAGTTAATTGCGTGACATAAACTCAAAACGGATAAAAAAAAAATTATAAATATCAAGTACCACACTTTTTAGTCTTTATACTAAAGAATTAACATATAGATATCGATAGAGCCGGAAATTTTCCCCACGTATTATATAGGAAAAAAAAATCAATACATAAACCTTTTAATACCAGATAAAAAAAAAAACTAAAATTAAATACAATATATTAAGATTATAAACAAATTAAGTCAAGATAATACGATATTAAATTTGACTCAAGATTAAACTCAAACTCAATTGAATTTATAATATTGAACTTGAGCTCTACTTAAAATGGTATCAAATAAGCTCAAGTTTAACTCAATAATATAGATATATATATTAATTTAATTAAATAATATTAAAATCTGAATTGAACTTAAACTCAACTAGTATTACTGACTTAACTAGAGTTTGATTAGACTCAGGATAATCAAGCTAAATATCATAAGCCTCTAGTCAACTTTATAAGTTACTCAAATAATTTGGACTTAACTCAACTATAGCTAAATCAAATTTGAGTCAATAAAAAATGGAAATGAAGTTATTTATAAATACATCTATCTCATTTATACCCTTATAGAATTGAATTTATCTCAAAGCTTTTAAGTTAAATGGATCTATCTGACAATGGTCTCTTGTGTAACCTAAGGATTTAGTTAAATTGTTCCGTGATTCTATGCATCAAAGACCATCAAATCACTTTCTCTCTCTCTCTCTTCTTTTTAGTATTTATCCTTTACCGAAGAACTAAAAATGAACTAATGAAATCATCATGACAACTAATGACGCAATACTCCATAAAACATTTAAAAAAAAAAAAGAAAGAAAAATGAAGATGCTTGAAGTACCATAGGAAATAATATCAAATTGAATGGGTCCAAAAATGACGTTATCGGGTAAAAGCTCGTCAATTGCAGGCTTCTTACACGAAAAATATAAGAAACATCAAATATTATTCAGAATAGTACTTATAGTTGACAAAGAAAATGTTATTTTAGCGCAAAGGATATATTTAAGGACCGCAATGTACAAGTTGGTGTTGAATCGGTCTTTATAAAATCCAAACTAGCATATTTCCATGTTTATCCTCCCTCCGTAATTTTTAGTAGTAATGGTTCAAGTTTGTTTCCACCGCCTAATAATAATAATAATAATAATAATAGATAAATAAATAAATAAGCAAATGTTTAAGTTTGTTAAGAATAAATACCGAGAGTTTCCTTAGAAATGATTTTTTTTTTTAATTACTCCAATTTATGAAAGAAGCATATTTGATCTGTCAATTAATAAGCATGGTGGGATGAATAAAATAGTACATATATTAACATTTATGGTGTAACTCCATAAGATTCATCTAACAACTAAGGTTGTTAAACCTGAATAAGATGATCCCTAAATGAAAACAAGCTAAGGATCAAGAGGATTGACTTTGAACCAATAAAAATATTAAAATATAATCTATATTTATTTATAAAATAGGAAAATCATCTTCTTCTTGAAATTTTAAGATTAAGAATTTTTTATAATTTATATTTTATTTTCCTTAAATTGAAGTTTATTTTTTTGAGTAAATTTTGGTGCATTTACTTGCACCCAATTGAGTGCTATAAGAATCAAGTTTAACTGGCTGGTTCAACTCAAGCCTGCGAACACTAATTATAGTACAATGCTCTATTATCTCCCATAAAGTTTAGAATTATCAATTTTTTGCATTCAAATTTACTTGAAAAATTATGTATCCACAATGTGTTTATCTAAATATGAAAATCCATATGAAATACAATTATCAATATAATGTAACTAATTTTTTTTTTTTTATCATTGCTGGTAAATAATATCTGTAAATGTTTGTTTCATGGGGGGAAAAAAAATTACTGCCATCGCCCACTTCCATAAACTCGTTGGAGCTTCATGCATTGCAGTCCCTTTCTATTTTTTTTTGGGGCCGGAATTAGCGTTGAAATTGAAATTGAAATCTCAATTAATAAACCTAAATGTGTCGTTGTCGAGGATTGGTGGAACAGGAGTGGTAGACAGTCTCCATAGTTTAGGTAGAAATGATGACTAAAATTAACATTAAACATGCATTTGCTTACTGTAGAGTCGCAAGCACGAAATTTCGCTAGGCAACAACAACTGCCCTCTTTGTTTGCTTGCTACTACATCGGGAGTATTGGTGTTCCATTTAGAAATTCTCAGGGAAAAAAAACACCCAGCACTGCTCAATCTTCACATTAACTATAATTTTTTTTTTTTTTCTCACCGACCAACTAATATATATTAAAGCATCTTTATCTCATAGGAATTTTGAAAGTTTTTTATACTACCACATCAGCTTTTTCAGAATTTTTTCACTTTAAAAAACTTTACATTTTATCTTTAAGTTCTTTCGTTAGAATTTTTTACACTTTTTGTAGGCCGTGTAGAATAATCTTTAAAGTAATATTTTTAATATTTTGTAAATACAATTTTAATATTAACAAATATACTTTTGTACATTACAATAAATACTATTATATTAGCAACAATTTTAAATAATATATTATTTTTACAATAATTAGTATTTTATTTGAATGTTATTAAAATATATTGAATTATTACATTAAAAATCATAAATTAAATTGAAATCTACTCGATGCCAAGATAATATTTTAGAAAATATTACCTTTTAATGGCTACAAGTATTTATAGAACTAAATAATAATAATAATAATAATAATAATAATAATAATAATGGAGTTGGGGATGTCCTCTATCAGAGGAACGTCCCGACAATAAGGGACGCGATATATCCCATTTTGTCAGGTAGGCGTCTCTCTAAGTGGGAGAAGAAACCTGGGATATTGATGCTCTTATAGCTAGTAATAAAAGTATGAAGAATTGACTATAAACCGTATTCTTGACATGCTATTTTATTATAAGGATTTTAAATATAAATTTAGTTTTAAGCAAGTGAATATAAACAAATTAACTTTTAAACACATCAAACAAATTGTCATTCTTGATTTGAATACTGAGCCAGGATTTTATAATCAAATTAACTTAAAAAGTACTCTTCCATGATTATAAAATATTTAATTCTTTACTCCTATATCTCTGATAATATATAGTCGACAAAAAAAAAAAAGAGAATAATAATAAATAATAAACAAAGAAAATGGAGTATAATCGGATATGTATAAAATACCCTTTTTTAAGTTAATGGAATCCGGTCAGAATGAATTTTGAAAACCCAACCTGTGTGGGTGCTTAGGCAAGCAAATCCAGACACGGTTCTTTGCTATTCCTACACCACAGACCTTTGTAAGATGTTCGAAAAGGTTACATTACTAAGAAGAACATTTACTATTTTAATTTACATGAGAATTTAACGAAGGTTTCGAATATATCACCGTCTTCTTGCTAAGGTAAAAATTGCCAATAGATTGAATCAAAATTTTCTAACCAACGGACAGATGAAGACGACAAAGCAGACCGATGAGCGTTTGTCCAGCTCAGAGTCATTTATTTTTGTACATACTAGCCAAAGATGCTTAAGAAGGCATACCTATATTATACTGCATTTTTTTGCTTAAAAGAATAGAAGACCGAGGATACTAACCCAGCATTCAGCTGATAATTGCTGTTTCGAGCCATACAAAAATACCCAAAACTTCCTCTATCACATTTTAAACACGCAATGAGAAAGAAAAATAAGGAAGGTATACATTTACATTTATAGATAGATTTTGTTTATGTATTCTTATATTTCTTTTCATTATTAAACCAAACTCTTGTTATTTTATTTTCTTTTAATTAAATTTACGAGTCTATAAACGCTATTACTTGGGTTGACTTTGTAATTCTAATTATTAGTGTATTTCAAGTGAATTTTCAATTATAAGCGTTTACGGATTTACATCGGTCGTAAAATGTGAATGGATATAGGATAACAAAAATTAATATAATATATATATATATATATATTTTTAGAATGTGTAAAAAAAAAAAAAAAAAAACCATATCCTATTTCAAATAAACATAATTGTAATGCGTTTTATTAGTGCTATATCATATAAGTGCAAGTACATCCCTGTCCATGTCAATAAATCATGAAAAAGAATTTTATAAGATCAAATTTAATCTAAGGATCTTTATAAGGTCATTAAGGTACCCTAGTAGTACTTTAAGAAAATTTATTCCTTTTAACGATCACTCCATTTAATGCTAAGATCGTTTTAAAATGCTGTTTAAGTTATTTATGGGTTCCACACTATAATTCATAACATTATATTTGACTAGAGGCCTTGAAAATTCTGACCTCATTAATTTTGGGAGGGTTCTTCACCAAGGATCCATGAAAATTCAAGAACCTGCCTCCAATGCTGTTGGGTTCCTTAAGTCTTGAAATCGAGGCATTAAAGCTGGCCCAAGCCCGATTTCAATGTTCGGAAAGCCCATTTCTTCACTGCCAAGAGTGACCAACTTCTGTACATAGATTAACCGCCCATGCAATGATATTGGTAGCACACTAATGTACATTTTCTGTCTTACCAGCTAGCAGGTACTAGGAGAAACAGCAAATCTTATTCTTAGTAGGCGAACTAACTACAAAAAACGAGTAGTACTAAATTTGTTTTGTTCTGGCAATGGCTTGCCCCTCCCATGATCTAATTTCAATGTGAGGTCGACACAAAGGGAGAACAAAATGTAGCATTGCCGAATTTTCTTAAGGCCAGGGATTTTCTTACGTTAAGTCGCATACATATACAGATTCTTGCACAAAATGCATATTATAACTAATGTTACCGGTACTAGAATGAGCATGCTGCATCAAAATCCACATGCTTATGCATATTCTGTTAAACAAAAACACGTACTAAGATCTGTATGTGCCAAAACTATTTATATATGTATCACAACTTCATGCCAGGACTTCATATGAAATTGCTGATACACAACTTAAACGCGAATAATTCCCTAGAGAGACCAGATTTTCCTCTTTTTGATGGTTTCAGATTTGCGCACTCTCAGCAAACAAGACATGCTGTATGAGTCCTAAATGGTTGTTACTCAAACTTCACCACTGCAATCTCTAAAATTTTCTTTGCATCTCTTATTTAAAGATCCATATCGCAACTCATGTGAAGCATTATTCAAGGGAGTTTAATCACATACAGCAAGACCACACACATTTAACAAAGAAGCGTATCCAGGAACTAAAATCTAACATTCAACATTAATATAGTCAACCCAGTCAAGAATTCCGGGTTAACATACCTAATCTAGGTCGTTTCATATGTTATATTAGACCCAATCACAGAACAAGCTGTTGTGGAAGCCAGACGGTGAACGTAGGTGCATTTGCAGAACAGGTCTTTTACTATGTGGAAGAGCCAAGAATTTCCGTGCCCGCCCTGGGCAATGTTAGCTTTCAGTAAGAGGACAGGCTGTCCATAGGTAGATGCTAGAAAATGAGACGGTTCTACACCATAAATAATCGAATTGATGAGCAACTAAGTAGGGGTGTGGCAAAATGATAAGTGACGGGACGGCAGTGGCTATTATATGATGCATAGCAAAACAGGCAGGACCGCGGTTCGAGTTATGTTTATGATTTTAAGGGAAAAAAATTGTAATTTGTAATTGGGTCTTCAACCGCTAAATTACTTCTCTATGTCAATCTTTCATCCTTTTATTTTTAATATCTCACTCCTCAATGTCTAAACCCTCTTCTATTGAAGTCCTTTCCGGTTCACTTTAGAGTTGTCATGTATCCAATCCTGATCGGTTTACAAATGATTAACTTAATAAAAATTATTATCCAATATATTTAATTAAATTGAATGATTAAAATTTATAAAAATTGCAAATAAAAAGGCATTCAATGCTTTTTCATGACCAAAAACGCTAGAAAGGATGCTAACAATAAAAAAAAAAAAAAAAAAACAGAGACAAAGCTCAAAGTCAACGATATGTAGCTTAACTATCCTGCATTAAACTGCAGGAGCACTATGGCTGAAGCACTAGTAGGCACACCGATGAACATGTTCCTGTCGTCCAAATGTCAAAGGTATCTGAGAAAAGCCTCACGTTGCATGAGAGCATTTCAAAAAAGAAGGGGTAAACCCCAAAAAAGATAAACAAGCAGTTAACTGGGCAACGAACTGCATCAAATATAGTTATACTTGTCATTCAGGTGTGAAGCTGCCATTACACAACTACCCTTTGTCCTAAGAAAATCAACAACCAAATTAGCATTGCTAGTCATCACATATTGGCATATTTTAACCCTTCCATGATAGTACACAAGTCAACTGTGATAAAGATCGATGGAAAGGAAAAGAAAAACTAGCTATGTACGCCTACGTTTCTTCGCAAGATTCTCAAAAACCTGGTGGATGTCAGCAGATGTGACTGCCTTCGACGAGTCAAAAGACTCCTGTTAAAAAGAATAATACGGAGAAAGAACATAAAATCAATACATAGATGAAAGAAGAACAAAGAGGAATGACAAGAAGAAAAGCATGTATAGCATCCACTGCAATTTCACGATCTCGTCTAATAACTAGCACAATTTTCTTTACTATATGTGAAAGTCTTGGTTGAGTTACTCACCAGGAATGATCGAATCTCATCCTTCATGTCTGCAATACCATTCAATATCTCCATCTTCTCTACATGACCTAACTTATTCAATAACTTAAGCTCTTCCCCATCTTGTTGCTGCTTCTTTTCTTCCCTCTTTTGCTTTGCCATTTTTTCATACTCCATAATAGAATCATCCTTGTCCGCCAGAAAAGAGACTTTCTTCTGATTGTACATATCCAGACATTTTATACACCTACACAGGACATCCCTCCAATTCTTTGATAGAAACAAAGGTCCGCTTTCAGTAACAACCGGTTCTGAAGCTCCAGAAGATTCTAAAACACAAGCCGCATTTGGAACAGAATCCTTTTCAGAGTTACTGGAGTGTGCATTACTTGAAGAACTTTCACCATTGGCCAAAACCTTCAATTCGGAGATGCTTTTGGAATTATCATCTCTTGCTGAAGGTTCTAGCTTACAAGGAGCATTTTCTTTCTCAACACTTCCTATTACAGAGGCCAAAGGTGCTTCCAATAAAATATTTTTATTTTTGTTATCACTTGTAGCGGAACCATCTTGCCTGGCAGCAGCAAATATGGTCCATGGATAAAGGGCCAAAAATGAACAGACTGCTGCACAAGCCTGGCAAATGAAATCTTCATAGAGAGGTTCCCCTTCCTCATCTCTTGGAATCTGTGGTAACAATATTACAAACATGGAGATTAAAATTTGTGTTGCCTTGAAGAAATTAATAAAATGGAAAAAATTACACAAAATGCTATCAGCTCTATGCAGTGGCTCAACCTTCCTATGCTACATAACCTTTGGAAAAGTAACCCTCAAAGAAAAAGGAAAAAAAAAAATCAAGAAATGAGTGCCAAAATGCAAATATGGTCTATATTGCAAAGCAGCAGATGTAAAGGAAAAGCATCAAAAGGATGAAACCAGCATTTGATATCGGCAACAGAAACAAGAAAATTACGTGGTTACAAAAGTAACCCACTGAGTACTGACATCAGCCACTAGAGTAAGAGGATTCCAATCATCTGAATTTTAGATTGTCACACAAATGGTAGAAAACATCTTTGATACGTTATCTCAATTCTGTAAGCCAAAGAACTCGAGTGATAGAAATGTTTTCTCAGGATGCAAGCCAGAATAGAAACACTATACCTTAGCAAAATTTCAGGTCCAGGGAGTAAGCCCTAACAATAATCCCATAAGAAGCACAAAAATAAAAATAAAACATCATCAGAGAAGGATAGCAAAGACAAATATTGGATGGATGTAATCCCATTGAGGATTAGATTAGACCAGATAAAAAAATTGCCAGAAGAAGAAGAAGAAAGAAAGACAGGAGACCAAGTGATGAGTTTAATTTTGAAGAAAACATCAGAAAAAGACATCAAGAGAAATTTTGAAATGTAGCACCACAATCTTCAGATGATGCAACTCTCTAGTAGAAAATTTCTTTTTTGGATAAATAAATAATGGTAGAAAATAATCGCAGGGTCATACACGCTTGAAAGCAGCACAACAAAACTATATCAAATTCTACAATATTCATAGAGAATATGCATGAGTTAGACTAACAAATCTTTAGATGTTTTTCTCTTTTGTTCTTTTTCAGGTTATCGACTGATATTCTTTAAGTTCTCAAATAAGATCAATGAAAATTTCTCATTTGTGGAAAAAAAAGGTTAGCGTATAATAAAGATGGATATAGTAAAACACACCTTAGAAATTGTAGTATTCAATCTAATTACTGCCAGAAATCTACTAATTACATTTCATGGCAAGGGGAACATGGAAGTGAAGTGAATAGCGAAATATAAGACACCATGAGACATGCCAAAACACGGTATAGCATTTCTGTTTCCACCACGTCTAGAATCCCATCAGGACTTTTTTGGGGTAAACCAAAGTTTCATTAGTGGAAGCAAAATTACAACCACCCAAGGCAGGAAAGGGACTACAAAAACAGCAAAACATACAAGAAACTAGGGATAACCACTCAAGAAGATACAAGAGAAGAAGTTAAGCTCAAAATCTGCCTAGCTAGAAAGTATGAAGTAGGACAAGGTTTATCCAAACATGTGGCATTGCAAATCTCCAAGGGCAGGGGGCAGCCACAGCAAAGGGAACTTTCTGCGATGAGGCAGGGCTAGAAGAAGATGTTAAGGAAAGGCACAAAAGAATGCCATACCATGTAGAAGAGGACACAGGCCGAGTGAGAGAGGCAATGACCTGCTGCCAAGCTAGCAACGAGAAGGCATGTTCAAAAACAGGTGTTCCTGAATTTCATTGGCAGAACTACATAGGCAGCAAGTAGAATGATTTGTTATCCCCCATTAGCAAAGCCTATCAAGGGTGTAGAGCTTCTTATTCCAAGCCAACCAAAGAATGAAACTGTGACTTGGCATGGACTTCTTGCACCGGATAATTGCATGCCAATTAACTCTTCTTGCAGCAAGCTTTGTGGCCTCATAGGCACTCTTTATAGAGGAGGCCCAATCTGGATGGAAACCACAATAGTTTATCATTATGGGTGATGCTTGGCTTGATTGATGGAGAAATGTGAAATAAATCACAAAACTATCTATGAGGAAAATTTCAGGGGTTTTATTAACAAGCATATCTGGGCATACCAAGGAAGACCCAGATTTGCAATTTCACTCGCACTAAGCTGCAGGATGAGTGAGCAATATGGAAGCCAAAAGTAAGCCCAAATGGATTTTGAATGGTAAAAGCTTTTGGACTATTTGGAGTCCTTTCTTGTGCTCTTGGACTTGGCGTAAGGGAGCTTGTGCCACCTTGACCATGCTGGGAGTTTGGTGATCGTGTATCATCCTTCCATGGACAGAGAGCAAACAATTTCTCATCTAACCTTAGCTTGAGAACAGAGCTGAGGTCACGTACTCCGAAAATTGTGCCCTAAGCACTTAACGCTTTTCATCACTTTCTTAGGGAGAAGGAAATTAGAGCCCAATAAACTTGCATAGAAAACACCACTAACACTTTTCACCACTTTCTTAAGGAGAAGGAAATTAAAGTCCAATAAACTTGCATAGAAAACACCACTAACTTGATGAGTTGGGGTCGTCTTGCATACGACAGAAACTTTCTTGTCCGTGATTCAACTTATTTTTCAACAAGTGCATCACGATCAGCCCTCTTAAGCTTAATAGAGATGAGAGGCCTGCTTAGATATCTTACTGGAAGAGTACCTTCAGGAAAGCCAAGCAAATGGATGATGTCATCCCTAGAGGCAGCACCAACATTACATAGAAACACCACATTCTTCTCTCTGTTCACTTGCAAACCTGAATATGCATTAAAGAGATTCAAAGCTTGGTGAATGAGAGAGGTAGAACGGGAATCACCCATGCAAAAGATTATTGAGCATCTCTTATGGAAGGAGAAAAGGGAAGCAGCTATCTAGTGCATGATAACAGAAAATAACTTCATCACAAAGACAAACAAACATAGAGATTGGGTCACCTTGGGAAAGTGCACAGGAACTAGGGAAGAAACCCACTAGCTCATTATTTATGATTATGGAAAATCTTGCTGTAGAGACACATTGTGAAAGCAATCGTCTAAATGAAAAGGAGGAAAATACAAGAAAGCATGTATCCTCTCCAAGAAGCTCCAACTTAAGGAACAATATGCCTTCAATAAGTCAACTTTGATGGTACATCTAGGGGACCCTTTGTTGAAGTGATAACAAGAAACAATTCTTGAGCAATGAAGATGTTATATGAGATATGTCAACACAAGATAAAAGCAAATTGCTCTTTACTACAAGAAAGGACTTTGAGTATAGATGACAACAACTAAGAGATAACCTTATATAAAACATTAGAACACGAGATAGGCCTAAAATCTATCAAATTAGAGGGGCTAGCAACCTTAGGGACAAAAAGAATGATGAAATCGTCTACTTTAAATAAGAGGCCCAAGATGAAGAACTCTCTAATCGCAAGAAACAAGTCCGACCCCGCAATTGACCATGTAGCTTTGAAAAACCTTAGAGCCTATCACGATCAGGTGCATTCCCATTCTTTCAACAAGAAACTCAAGTTGAAGAACTCTCTAAATGCAAGAACCAAGTCCCGCCCCATAATTGAACATATAGCTTTGAAAAACCATGTTGAGAACCCATCACAAGCGGGTGCCTTTCCATTTGCCTGAGAGAAGAAGATAGGCTTGCTGTTGTCATCGCTAAAAGGAGCACTTAGAAAATTGACCTAGTCTTCATTAGCTTCCAAGCAATAAAATTTTCAAGATCAAATAGGTTCCCAAAGGGCTCATCTTGCTTGAAAATATTGTACAAGGAAAGTGCTTCATGGTAGTCTTAAGCATAACCAAACACTTCAAAGCTGCCTACATGTACAAGTAATCAAATTGCATCCCAATTAGATACCGAATCGATGATTTATGGAAAGAGTGTTCTTTTTGCCAAGTTGAAGCCACTTCATTGTTACTTTTTGTTTAAAGAGACTTTTCTTCAACTCCTCTTAAAAGATGGTACAACTTATAAGCTTTTTAGTCCAAATCAAGAAAGGAGGTATTACCATGCACAATGGCTACCTAGATTGCCCTTGTATTCTCTTTTGTACTTAATACCCTAAAAGAAATATGTGAATAGTCTTTCTAGTTTAGCATGCACAACACCACCTTTAGCAACTTGAGTTTAGACACTACTTGAAACACTCTAGAACAAAATGTATTTGTGCCTACATATGTACCATAAGGTAAAGGAAATCCTTACATCAACCAGGAAGGCAAAAAAATTTAAAAGGTAGAAGCTATTTAGGCTTGGAAAAATCCATAAGCACAAAGCTTAGTGCATGGTCAGAAAACAAAGTAGATGAAAAATTGCCTCCAAAACATGAAAATTTAAAGCTATAGTTCATTCACCAAAATAGAATCAAGCTTACAAAGAATAAGGTTATTCAACTACTTATTTGACAAAGAACAAAAATCGCCCACATAGCGCAAGTCATCCAACTCGACTTCACCCATAAAAAAGATTGAAATCCAAGACCATCTAAAGCTTGATCCATGAAGCTTGTTGCTAATAAAGATAATCTAGACAAAATAACCTTCCTTACAAAGTCAAAATTCACCACATCCACAAAGGTTACATGAAAAAGCCAATACTGACACTTCTATTAACACCAAAAACAATGGGAAAATGGAAATGTTCCTTTACAACTTGCACCAAGAAAACCAGATCCCCTTTATAGCACCACAATTAATAGCAAAACGCTAACTACAACATAATGGAGCTTTTACAAAATCTTCATTGAATGGTTAACTTGAATTTCCAAAGATCCCATAAGAGAAATCTCACTTTTAGCACAAACTTTCATGTTAAAGCCTTTGACTAGGTCGCTCACATTTCTTCCAACAAGCAATATTCATGATACAACACTAACCTTTTGAAGAACTTCCTTAAGCCTCTAGAAGAAATTTTGCTTCCTTACTACTCTTAAAGCTACAGCCACTACCAAATTCCTTAATCGGGACCAATGGACAAATGGAATAACTTCAACAAGCCACTCAACCTCTAACTTGTCACTCAAGGAGTCAATAGGTACCGACTTAGTGCAATTGTCACCAAGGACCTCTAAAGGAGAAGGTAGTCCAAACCTTAATCACCAGGTGCTTCTAACACAAGAATCAATAGTAACAACTCCAACCCCCACATGGGGACAACACCTTCATCAACAACGCTCTCATTAACTTTAGATCTAGTTTCCCTTTTAACCATGTTCAAGGGGGACACCACTCCTTCACTAGAGGGATGCCTTAGCCACTGCTTAAAAGAAAGAAGAGAGTTATGATGAGAAGAGGACCAAGCCTCATTGAGATGCCTCTCACCTTGCTACTTTCCACAAGCTAGGAATTAGGGTCATGACATACATGCTTGAACAGCTTATGGGATGGACATTGGGTTGGCAACCATTGATATTCAACTTTAACTCAAGCTATATTATGACCAACTTATTTTCCTCAACAAAGGATACAAGATCCTCTCTAGCACTTTCCACCAACATTGTAACAATGGTTTGCTCTCTCATGCAATGCAATGAGCAAGTAAACTTCAATCAAGATGCCTACTCCACTAGCAACATAACTTTACCCCTTAATGTCTAAATATTCGTAGGGTACTTTTGATGAAAACACCCAAGTGAGAATGAAAGTGGATTAAAGTTTGGATAAGGTCACACCAATTCTCCTTTTTCGTAAAATAAGAAGTCTCTAAGCAAAATACTATAATTTGGCTTAGATTTGTTGGTTAAAGAAGAGAAAATAAAAGAAACCCTATTTGCTACAGATGATAAACAAGATTCCACAGTCTTTCCAAATTCTCATGCTATGGATTGGACAAGAGAGAATTGGATGTTATATCTAAGGAGAAACACCACAAGGGCTAAATCTCAATCCTTAGCCCTACGTTTAGCAACAGAAGGCAGAGATCTAACTCATGCTACTGTGCCTCTCGAAACTAGTGGGATGAATTACTAACTTGAAGTCTAAGCTAAGGGATGGCTATAAGCAAATGTAGCTACTAAAACAAAAAAGCTAAGGCAAGGGCTTGGTTAGAGATGGCAAGGGCTTGGTTAAAGATGGCAATTCCCATCTTCCACTTTCTCCAACACCTCATTTAATTCCTTTAAGGTAGTATTTCCATAAGAGAACCAACCACCAAAAATGAAGTTATCTTGATTAAAAGGAATACAATCCAGTATAGGATTGGGGTAAATTCCAATTAGTTGAAGGTTGGTTGAATCTATAAGTTCTAAAACTCCAAAGGTCTTTCTTCCTCTCTTACCTTTATCGCGAATTAGGGTTTAAGCTCATTAAAAAGAACCCAACGATCTATTGGAAAGAAGTTTCTAGGATAACCGCACCAACTAAGTCACGCCATTTATATACTAGTACATAGACAGCACATACATACGATTAAAAATACAACCTTGACACATAATAAACTAAACAACATAAACATCCTAACACAAATAAACATCCTAATTCATAACAAAGCTAGAAATAACAACATTAGCTTACTTGTCCCTTTTATTGCATCTGCTATACACAAACTTAAAGGGAGTCACTTGTGAGAATGAAGCATCATCACATGTAACATATTCTATCTTGGAAAAGACGAAAGGTTGACCACCTTTAGGAGCAGAAGTCTCCACATTACCCAAAAAGCTCAGTCAGCAGCTTTAGGAAAATGGCAGAAAAGGAGCCTTTACCTTTTCACTTGTTAAGGACAGGGTCTGACGCCTCAAAAGGGCCCATTGGAAAATCATCTGTACTCTAGCTATTGAGAAAACCGGAGGGAAAATTATCACCCAAGGTATGAGCAACATCCATAACTCACTAATGGGAATGCTCATAAGAATAACATTCAAACAGAGAATGGACAGAGAAGAGAGAAGGAGGGGGAAAGGAATGAAAGGAAGGAATAGGAGAGTAGCGAGAAGAGAGTGAAAGTGTTTGGTTTAGGACCCTAAAAAGCAGTTCCTTAAAAGTGTCTTAGGGTAATTTTCTAGAGAGAATTGAGAGCATTTTTTCACTCTAAACTCAATCTACTCCAGGGCTTAAGAGCTAACTTTTAAGGTCAATAAGAAATGTCAATACCACATTCCTACTAAAAAGACGATAATAGAAGAATGATATAAAAGTAAATCAAATGCCAAAGAGATAAATGACATAAAAGAACTACCGCAACAAGGAAAAGTAAAAATAAACATCATAATGATTTGTAATTCCAAAATGCAAGTAAAATGAGTACATAGCTATATCTATATAAATGATTTGAGCAAAAATATTTGGAAGCCACTAACAAAGGGACCATGAAAATGACAATAAAAAATTTACCAACCTCATCAGATGAATTTAGACCAATATGCTCCTCATGAAACCAATCCTCACACACACAGCACTGTATCATCTCTACCTGGTCTTCAACATCCGGATCAGGATATGGGCGGCCACATGTGCAATATGAACCTTTGAAATTGTGATTATAAGAATTTTCTATGTTCTCTACATCTTTGTTAGCAAATAGCTTGCAAAAGAACTCATTAAACTTTGAGTTCCCACAGTCACACCTGAAGTTCCTCTTTGTCCACAGCTCCACAATCTAATCCAAGAACAAGTTGCCATCATAAACAAAAGTATGACTTACAAAGCAAACCTGTAATGTAATATCAATTGAAAAAACACAAATTTTACAGTTTTTGGTAATGCTGCAGCTTTAACCAACAAGATCCCCAATAAACCAACAACAGCAACTATCCATTGCTTTGTAAAGGAGGAACTCCACAATCAAGTGGATTACTAAGCATGGATGATGGAAATTGAATACTTTAATACAGAGTATAGATGGACTGAATTGGATGCACAGCATGCATCAAGAATCAAGATGATGAGGAAAAAAAATCCAGACTATTTATGTATTTTATCAATGGCCATGAGAAGCAAAAATGCTGTTAAAAGGATTATGTATCAAAAGAACCATCAGTGGTGCACATTAGAAATGTCATTACCACTGCAAAAATATTCACTTAGCAGGCTTCCAGAACATCAAGTTGCAAAAAATGAGAATAACAACAGGAAAATGAAAATCCACCAGGATCAAAACTAAATATATGGAACATATGACAAAGAACTTAGTCAAAAAGGCCAACTTGTTGCCTTAAAAATGATTACCCTAATTATAACAAAAAAACAAACAAAATCAACTAGTGAATATAAACTAATATCTATAAAACAACAGTAGCCCAAGAAGAATTGATATAGGAAGCTAATTCACTAAAATTGCAGCTTTAGGGGTTACCTCATGTCCATCATGGCAAGCCAAGCTACAAGCTGTGCAAACTCCAGCATTCCCATCAGGAGTGCATGTCAGGCAAGAGAAAATTGCCTGCCTCTTAAGATAACCATTAGCATAGGTGCATTCCTTGCCCTCATCACCACCCAAAACTAAATCCGCTTCCTTCCAACATAGAATTCAGCAAAACAAGAAATATAATAAATCACGCATGTAAAAAAGTTGCTTATCTTTCAATATGGGGACTAGTAACATGGAGAAATAACTTGGGCAAAGCTTAAACTGAAGATATATGTTTTCAAAGTGGCTCCAGCCCACAAACATATTGGAAGATACTTTGGTTATGTTGTCTGGCACAACATACTGAATGTCTCAGTTTTGTTTTAATTTTAATGTTTCAGTTTAGCAAATATAATAAAATGAGCATTATATATACATAAATCTATCTATAGACCCAGAATGCATGTATGTTTGCTTGTGGACTGCATGGAAACATCCTCCTTGTAAAATGAGAGGGGTCATGCGACTGTCCCATATAGTGTGCCTTCAATGAAGGCTTCGCTAACAGCCCACTCAATGTCAAAACCACTCCTTTATTGAGCTTCAAACCATCTGTCAAAATGTCAGTAACCAAAGAAGACTATCTATCCATCAACATAAGTTTCAACTAACGGTACCATTGACAAAATCAGAACCCTGACACTATTTTGTCTCCATTTCATGCGAAATTCAACCAGCAGAACGCACAACAAACGAAATTAACTAAAACTCAAAAACAACAACCTTTCGCTTTAGACGTAGACAAAGAACATACTAACCAGTTCCTGTTCCTCTACATCCTCGAGATATTCCCCAATTGAGATCGTCTGTTCAGCTTCAGCTCCTTCCTCAAACACGTTCTCCATTTCAAATCAACACCGAGTTTCTGCAGCAAATATCTGAAACCCAACAAAGGAACACCCGAAATACGTGAGAATTTTCATCAAAAACGCTACCTTTGCAGGGTGGAGGAGACGTACACGAAACCTATCTTTAGATGCCCTAAACACGCAAAAACCTATATTCTAATGAGTGAGAAGAAAAAGCAAAGGGCTTTTGGCAGAAACGGACTTAATCAAGTGTTGAAAACAGTTTCGGGAAGTTTCAATAGAGAGAATTGAAGTACCTAAGATGATAGAGCGTAGATGTTGGTGTTTTGTTAACTCTAGGGTTTTATATGGGAGTTTGAGGACTTTAAGGACATTTTCCCGCCATCAGGAGCCCAAAATTGTAAGCGACGGAATAGATTCTCTATTCTCTCTTTTGTTTTTCTTTTATGAAATCAAAATTTTATCGAGTTTCCCTTTAGATGGTCCGGGCTTCATGAGATCGTTAAGGTATTGGGCCCGAACTGATCTTTGCCCGCATGTCGCAATGAGCGGACTCCTGGGTTTGCCGCTAATATTAGCTTAAGCCCGTTCATTGGCTTCCACCCTTCCCTTCCTTCCCACCCACAATATTAAAGCGGTATTTGGCATCTTTAGTATTTTTATAAGAAATTTTTATTTGTAATTTTATAGAACTATTCTTTTTATTAAAAAATGCTTTTCTTGTTTTCCATAGGATCATTTATAAAATTTAAATAAAATTTTTAAAGGTTTATATAAACTTTTAGACAATTTTAACTTTTCATTTTATACAGTATTGTTTCTTAATTTTTGTAAAAAGCTTGAGTCCTATATAGTAGAAAAGAATGGGCTAAGAGAGTTATTAGGGCTGTCCAACATTATCACTTCGATGTTTAAATTAAATAGGCTGTTGTGGAAGAGAAAGTAAATGAGAATATGTATGTGAAGTTTGAAAAGTGTCAAAGAGAGTTTACCATAAGCCTTGGTCTTTTGTTTATAGAAGTCATAGGCTTAGCTATCTCCACTTAGTAGTTGAACTGTTTGGATTACATCTTGAATTTGTGGCTGTAGGAGCAATTGGCAGTAATTTAGCATAATAATTGCTAAACCATTCACTCCTCTTATCATAATTTGAATATTTGAACACTTAAGCTAACCTTAATCAACCTAGGCTTTAGGGCCATGTCCCTATGATCTTTATTCCACCTATTATGAGTTATTCAAAGCTCTTATAAGCTAATCCGAGCTCTTATTAGTGATATGCATATGACCTAGCCATGTTCAATCAATCATGGTTAGAAAGCTCATGTTTGAGCATGCTTCAAGTGAGATAGGTAGGTTATATTGGGTGAGAATAGGTTGACTTAGTTTTTGAGCTAGTTAGCATGAGCTCAAAGCCCTTGGCTAAAATTACATATCAATGTATAGCACTTTTAGAAACTCTTTATTCTCTTTTCTCATAAATTATGGTTTCCATAGAAACTTTCTCTTCCATCCTACGTTCTACGAATTTCTTTGAAAAAATAACCTCTTTTGCCTTAAGTCTTATTGTTGCAAACCGTGACTAAGACTAAACAAGATTAGTTGCTGGATGGGTTCAAGTTTGTAAAAAACTCGAAAAAGGTTAATGGCGAAAAATACGAAAAGAGTAACAAAAACGAATGAAACAGTAAGCAAAAATCTACAAACAGCTCCAAAGGATATGACGGACTAAAAGAACTTTTGAGGACTCATAGTACAATTTAATATGATGCACAAATTGGTCCAATAAGGTTACTCGCCACCTAACCTTACTTAAAGGAAAGCATAAGAGCAATGTTGAGAGTAAATAAGCAGTATTTACACAAGAAAGAAAATACTCAAGTGTATTGAAGATAATCTGATCTATTACAACTATAAGTACAAGGGTATTTATACCCGTAAGTTAGAGTAACTTACCCAAAAGGGAAAAAACAATAAGGATATTTCTTAAAGAAGCAATTACACGATGCAAAAAGATAAAAATCAATATATAAGGAAAACAATCATTGGTGTTACGGATTCTACATATGATATTGTACATGTGGTAATGCTGCATTGGTGAGGTTGTTAGGAGATGCGAATAAAGAGTACAGACAGATAGACTTGTCCAAGTAGGGATGGCTTAGCGAGTCCGGATTCTATATCTCTTGGTTTCTCAACAAAGATAATACTGAGTGATTGGTCGGCTCAGCAATAGAGAGTAGTTATCAACTCGGCATACCATAGAATAATGGGTGGTCGTACAGCATAGCATTAAAGGTGACTAGGTAAGGAAATACTTGGCCTCGGCAGGAGTTGATTGAAATATAAGGATTCATCATTTAGCATCTCTAGTCCTAAGGCTCGGTTACGGGTCACGGGTCCCATAGCTTAATTCCCATTATTCCCCCTAAGTTGTTTTGGATTTGGGATCAAATCCGAATGGTGTTCGCTTAGTTCTCCATCAAGGTGATATGGACTGAAGTTGGCAATGTTGAAGGCATTAGAAACCCCATAGTCCTTAAGCAGTTCTAATTTATAGGCATTGTCACTGATTTTCTAGAGGATTCCGAAAGGTCCTTCCGCTCTTACAAATAATTTGTTCTTCCTTTTGTTCGGAAACCGTTCCTTACTGAAGTGTAGCCATACTAAGTCTCCTGGCTAAAATTATTTGGCCAACCTACCCTTAGTCTTTTCTCGCACTCTTCTAGCAGCTTGGTCAATGTGCCAAATGATCTTGTCATAGATGTGTTGAAGAGATTATGCTTTGGCCGAGACGTTAGGGTCTTCTTGCGCTGGTGCTGATACAGGGGCGTAGTCGAAAGGCAACTTGGGATTGAATCCATAGACCTCCTCGAAGAGAGTCTACTTAGTGGTGTCATGTATGGTACGGTTATAGGCGAGCTCAACCATTAGCAGGCAGATGTCCTAATCAGCCAAGTTCTTGCTTACGGCAATTCGAAGCAGTAACCCCAAAGTACAATTAACCACTTCTGTTTAGCTATCAGTTTAGGGGTGACATAAGGTATTAAAGAGTAATTTGGTTCCCAGCCAATGCCATAGGGTTCTCTAAAAATGGCTTAAGAACTTCGAGTCTCTATCGGAGACTACACCTTTCGGCACGCCGTGTATCCGCATAATTTCTTGTAAGAAAAGAGAAGTAATAGCCAATGGGTTGTTAGTTTTGGTGCAAGGCATGAAGTATGCCATCTTGCTGAACCAATCCACTATGACCATTACAGCATCTTTGCTTCGAGTAGTTTGCGGCAGTCTGAGAACAAAGTCCATGCTTAGTTCAGTCTACGGCCTCATCGGAATAGGTAGGGGTATTGCTTTCCCTTGTTTAGCTCGGTACTTGGGGCACACAGCATAGCTTTCGATAACTCGGTGCACATCTCTTTGCATTCTCGACCAAAAGAATCGGCCATTCAATAATTCACAGGTCCTCCACTCTCTAAAGTGTCCGAAGAGTCCTCCACTGTAGGCTTCCTTAATTAATAATTTCTGTAAGGAACAAGTCAGCACGTACAGTTTCCCCCATTAAAACAGATAGCCATTCTCTACATAATACTCATCCACTGTCCTCCCATCTATGCATCGTGAAATTATTAGTCCAAAGTGTGGATCCCTGGAATATTGTTCTTTGATACTGGCAAAACCAAACAGCTTTGTTTGTAGTTATGATAAAAGCGCATGCCTCTTCGAAAGAGCATCTGCAACTACATTGCCCTTTCCATACTTGTATTTTATCATAAAATTGAATCCATCAAGGAATTCAACCCACCTCGCCTACCATTTTGACAACTTGGTCTAACTTTAGAGGTACCACAGCAATTCATGGTTAGTATATATAATAAATTCTCTCAGTAGTAAGTAATGTTGCCACACTTGCATTGCTCAGATCAGTGTCAAAAGTTCCTTGTCATGTACGGAGTAGTTCAGTTGTAGTCCTCAGAGCTTCTCATTGTAGAAGGCAATTGGTCAACTTTCCTACATTAGGACAATGCCTATTCCAACACCTGATGTGTCATATTCCAGCTCAAATATTTTATTGAAGTTGAGCAGTACTAACATTAGGGCGGAGGTCAATCTTCCTTTCACGTCAACAAAACTCCTCTCTTCCCTTTCTCCCCATCGGAAGTTGATATTCTTTTTCGTAAGCTCGGTAAGTAATGCGATGATAGTACTAAACTTCTTAATAAACTTTTTATAGAACGAAGTTAATTCGTGGAAACTTCTTATGTCAGCACAAGTAGTAGGAGTCAGCTACTTGACAATCGATTTAATCTTCTCATCATCAACTCGCAAGCCTCTTCCAATGACTACATACCCCAAAAATACCACTTCCTCCTAGTAGAAACAACATTTCTTCTAATTACCGAATAGTCTCTTGGCATGAAGGATATCTAAGACTGCTTTGAAATGTTCATAGTGACTTGGCATGTCGGTACTATAGATCAAGATATCGTCAAAGTATACCATGACACACTTCCTTATGAGATGTCTCAACACATGATTCATAAGTCTCATGAATGTGCTTGGGGCATTTGACAAGCTGAAGGGATGACCATCCACTTGTAAAGTTCATGTTGAGTCTTGAATGCAATCTTCCACTCGTCTCTTGGTCTCATGCGGATTTGATGGTATTCAGATTTATAATCAAGCTTGCCGAAAATCTCGGCTCCACTTAGCTCATCCAATACATCTTCTATCCTTGGAATCAGATACCTGTATTTGATCATGATTTTGTTTACAGCTCGGTTATCAACACACATTTGCTAGGTTCTATCCTTCTTCAGCACTAGAAGTATAGGCACAACATAAAGGTTGAGACTCTCTCTCACATAACCTCTCTTTAGCAACTCATTGACTTGATGTTAGAGTTTGAAAGCTTACTTAGGATTCATCTAATAAGCTGGCTTCTTCGGCAGTGCAGTGCTAGGTATTAAGCCAATGCAGTGCTCTCTGCTTCAAGTTGGGGGCAACCCCTCAGGTAACTATTCGGAGAACAAGTCGGCATAGTCATCTAGCAACTCCTTGATTTCCTAGGGAAGCTCACCCCACTCATTCACTTCCAATAGTTACCTGACCAACAATACGGTCGGTTCGTTAGTATTGATGTCCTTTCGAGCTCGACTCTACTCATCACTAGAGCTTTCTTTAATCTGCAAGCAAGTTTCGTCTGTAGCTTATGAACTTCTCTTGGCAGCATCGGATTCAGTGTGATCTTCCTGTCATCCTTTTCCAATATATACGTATTCCTGTAACTGTCATGTATAACTCTCCTATCAAACAACCACGACCTACCCAGCAACACATGGGGAAGCGCCCGTAGGCAGCACGTTATAGAGGATCTGGTCAATGTAATTCCCTATAGTGATCGATAGCAGTATTTATCGAGTGACATGTAATGCTCCTTTCTTACTCAAGCAGTATAACTTATATGGCCTAAGATGTGCAGTAGTCAATAGCTTCAGTTTTGAAACAAGATTGATCAATGCCACATTGGTGCAACTTCCACTATCCACAATAAGAGCACACATCTAATCATTTACCTTGTAAGTGGTAGGAAACAAACTCTCTCTCTGCTCCTCCTCTCATGACGGTTCCACGCTCATAGTGTGCCAGACAACCATGAGTAACAAGTTTAAGTCCTCGGGAAACACGTCCTCTTCAATTAGTTCTTTTTTGACAGGAACCTCTTCCTCGGGTTTCTCATCCGTACTCTCTACTTCTAACTTTGGGATATCTCCCTTAATGACCATCATCCTTCGGTTCGGGCACTAAGCAGTCATATGTCTGAACTCTTGACACTTAAAGCACTTGACTTGATTGGTCTTCTTGCCAGACCCTTACCCCTTCTCATACGTTCAGGTTGGCACTACATCTTCAAGTTGACCTTTCTGCTCGGCTCTAACATCAACTCTTTTGCTCGGTTTGCTACTAGACTGAGTTTAGTGAATTACTTGTCTTGGTCAGCTCGTTCTTTGCCTCTCTACTCGCTGGGCAATCTTAACAACATCGTCCATTGTGTTAAATCATTGGATTTCCACAAGGTCTCGGATGTCTCCTCTCAACTCAATGATAAACCTTAAGACTGTTTGGGCTGATAGTTCCTCCACTTCACATCTTATCATAAGTATTTGGAATTCTTGAACATATTCATCAACTATTTGGCTTCCTTATCTCAGCTCGTGAAGCTGGGTGAAAGTATCTTAGAGATAAGTTTCTAGTACGAATCTATTTTTGAGCACTCTCTTTATCTCGAGCCAAGTGTTAATCTCTCGGTACCCCTTTCTTTTTCTCATGGCTTGAAAATTCTTCCACTACATGGTGGCATATCCAGAAAATTCAATAGCAGCAGTTTTCACTTTCTCATAATCTTTATATTGATAGTAATCAAACATATGCTCTACTTTCTCTTCCCAATCTAGATACTCATCAACATTCTTATATCTATTGAAACTTAAAATCCAAAGCTTCACATGGTTGGATGCTCTAAAGACTCGTACACACTCCTCTTTAAAATATTCTTCTTCTTCCTCATTAAGCTCTCTCAGGTCTATCCTTTGCTTTACTTGTCCGCCAACTCCTCTACCTCAAACTGGTCGAGCTAGGTATTGACCTCTAATAAGTTGAGCAGGTTGTGTAGTGCTCTATATGACCTTAATAGGTCAGCAAGATAGGGCATGAACAGCTCGGGTCAGATCTACCAAGAGGTTAACAACCTCATCAAGTCTCTCATCAGTGCTTTTGGGAGTTCCTTGAGATTGTCGTCCATGGTGGACAACTCCATTGTTTGCACCAGTACCAACATTCATATTTGGGTCTGTCATTTTCCTTCATAGATTCAAAATTCGAATAAGCACTTTAGAAAGTGAACAACTAATAACACAGCGATCAAATGAACACAGTAGCTTGCTCTGTTTCACATACACAAAACATAGTATAACATGACTCAAGAAGAACTAACTATAGCTAATACAAAACCTTCATTGTAATACTAAGATGTTGCGAACCGTAACCAAGAATAGACAAAGCCGATCATTGAATGGGTTTAAGCTTGCAGAAAGCTTGAAAAGGGTTAATAGGAAAATGTACGAAAAGAGTGACAAAGATGAATGAAACATTAAGCAAAAAGCCACAAACAGCTTCGAGGATATGACGCACCAAAGGAACTTCTAAGGACTCATAGCATAATTCGATATGATGCATAAATTGGTCCAATGAGGTTACTTGCCACTTAACTTTGCTTAAGGGAAAGGATAAGAGCGATGTCGAGAGTAAACAAGCAGTGTTTACGTAAAGAAGAAAGTATTCAAGTGTATTGAAGGTAATCTGATCTATTACAGCTACAAGTATAAGGGTATTTATACCCGTAAGTTAGGGCAACTTGCCCAAAAGGGAAAAGACAATAAGGATATTTCCTAAAGAAGCAATGTACACGATGTAAAAGGGTAAAAATGAATATATACGGAAAACAATCATTGGTGTTATAAATTCTACATATGATACTGTATACATAGCGACATTGCATTGGCAAAGTTATTAGGAGATGCGGACAAAAAGTATGGATAGATGGGGTCGTCCGAGTAGGGATGGCTTGGCTAGTCTAGATCCTCTATCTCTTGGCTTCTCAACAAAGATGATGTCGAGTGATTGGTCAGTTCACAATTAGAGAGTAATCATCAACTCGGCGTACCACAGAATAATGAGTGGTTATAAGACACTACATTAAAGTTGACTCGGCAAGGAAATACTCGACTTTAGCAAGGGTTAGCTGGAATATAAGGATTCGTCGTGCCAGCTCCTTTAGTCCTCGGACTCAACTGTGGGTCAGGAGTCCTATAGCTTAATTCCTATCATTTATGGACATATAAATGCATTAAGGTTATACTTTTTCCCCTTTAAATTGGAATTTGCACTGTCAAAGAATCAAAAATACATACACTAAACTTTCTATTCTTAATCCCCCACTCCATTCATCTATAAACACATAAAACTGTAGAGTTGTTTGATCTTCTAAATGTTAGTTTAAAATTAGAAAATAAATAATGTAGCTTAGTGATGGAGGCAAATATTGAAGATGAAAAATTAGTTCTCATATTTAAAAGTTCAATTTGCAAAGAAAAAGTTATAGACATGCACCTTCTAAAGTGATAGATTCACGTTGAGTTTTGTTGTACATATTGAGATTTCAAATGCAAGGTTCAACAAATTGAAGTATTTCTTCTTTGTCTCTATTTCCCATATAATTGCTTAGGTTGGTTCATACAAGAACTGCTTTTTACTATGCAGTTTATGTATAATATTGTTACATGTATAAGATGAATGCTTGCCACTAAAATGATAATGATGAATGAGTCATAAGATGGATTCGTTAGAATTGTTTCGACCCCCTAAGATCAATTGAACACTTGAAAACAATAGTGTCTTAGTTAGATGACCACAAGATGAATTCATTAGGTATTTCAACTCTCTTAAAATCAATAGTATCTTGATTAGATGACCACAAGATGAATTCATTAAGTATTTCAACTCTCTTAAGATCAACTATGCGCTTAAAAATAAGAGCATTATAACCAATCAACTACAAAAATATGTTCAATAGAGTCACTTTGACTCCTTAAATGATTTTAAAGAAAGCCATTTATAATTTAGCTTCAATGGAATCACTTCAATTCCTTCTCAAGTTTACGTATTTTACTAATGTTAGATTCAAATGGAGAGATTGCTTTAACCTCTAAAATATTAAGTTGATCGTGCACCTAGGAGAAATTTTCAACCGAGTGGCAACAGTTGAGTACAGGGAGATTGGTTCATCATCTATGATAATAAATCGCTTGAATCTAAAAAAACTCGCAAGGAAGACATTGAGCAAGTTGCTACGATCAAGCATTTAAAGGATTGCTTCAATCTTCTTGATTACAAAGAAAGAGTAGTCGAAGGATGACACTACCGTAGCCTCTCCTTTTAGCAAATCCCTTAGCAGAGTTACCACATAATATATAAAAGTTAACTATAATTGGTTGATTACATGCTATAATTGATTGACCTTAAAGAAGTCTTGATCTAATGACAACAAATGGATGAAAGAGGAGTATGAAAGGAGGAATAGATAAGCTTGGCTTCTTAGAGCTCACATATATTAGCAAAATGAATATAATGTGCTTAAAGTATTATTCATTTTCTCTTGATGATTTTTGGTATTTGGTCTTCTATAGAGTCATTTTAGTAAGTAACGACATTTATGTGAAGTTTGTTGATGAGGAAGACGAAGCTCCTATATATTGATTTTGGCTTTCGATCTCAACTATTGGATGAAGCCAATATGGACACACTAGATGAGTTGTTGATGATGACGTTAAATCATGTCACATGATTAATGACTAAGATTAAAATCTTTTTAACCTTATGGACCATAGGTTTTAGACTTTGAGATTAGGTTAAGCTTAAGCCCAAGTTTTCTTAAACTTATAAAAGGCTTAGCCAATTTCTTTTATAAAGAGCTCATCTTTTAATATAAGCCTCCAAAAGGCCTATTAAGTCTATACGAGGCCGTATTGAGTCAACAATACCTTCTCTAAGTCTACTTTTCAAATGTAACATGATTGGTTAGGCCAAAAGTGGAAAGCAGGTCCAACAATCTTTGTTTCATGTCTACCAAGCTAAATCACTCTAGACATCCATGATTGATCCGAATTCCTAAACCATATCACTAGCCCATTAAATTAATCAAAGATATTAAATTGGGTTAAAAGCCTTACTACCAAAATAGTCTTTTTACAATTTCTAAATTAAAAAATAAAAGAGATACAAATGAATCAATAGTCGATGTTATGCACAAATATTAAAATGAATTGGTTTATTATCAAACCACAAATCGATATCACGTATGACCAATGAAACTATCAACCAACTTTGAAATCACACAAATATAACTCATTAACTCCAGTAACTTGGCTTACTACAATCTAAGTATAAGTTGCTAAATCCCTAAATAAATAAAAAGGAATAAGAAATTCTCAATACTTAATAGTAGGCCTAAAGTCTCTTTGACAACGTCAAGTCAAAGTGAATTGATAACTAAACTACTATTTTATAACATAAGTTGCCTATTTGTAGGTTTGAAAAAATAACAATAGAAGTATTAGAAAAATAGATCACTCAATGAGAAACTAAACAAGAGAAATAATGAAATAAATGCCTAAAGAATCTAATAAAATAGGAAACTAAATAATTTAGGAAAATAAACAAAATAAGCAACTAAACAAAAGAAAATAACTGATAAAACTCACTCTTAAGAGCTGGCTACTTGACCATGGAACATGGTATGGCTTATTATAAGGGTACAATCAATTGGCCACGATTAGATCCCAACTGATTACTACTTCTAATCATCAAGTTAGCCACTCTTTGATTGAACTCCTCCTAATCTTCTAAGTGATAGAATTTTCTTTAAGACTCATCTTAGGTTATGATTTTCCTAGTGGTAAGTTGATGTATCGCTTAGGATATTCACCTCACTCTCTTAAGGGAAACTTAGGCATTTAAAAGTCTTTAGGAAAGCTTCATATCCTATTTATCCATTTAAGGAAGGTTTCTAAACAATTGGAATGGCATGCTTTTGCCAAACTTGCGCTTGTTAGGCTATTTGAAATTTGTTTCTATTCTAAGATAAAAAGCTTCATTTGCTATAGGGAGTATATGAATCTCCATTGATAGATTTCTATATTGCCTCTCTTTGTTACCATTAACTATTGGAACCTTATGCTATCTTTTTGAATAAGGACTTAGGCCTCCAATAGATATCCTAATTTAATTGTGATTTATTCATAGCTCATTAGGTGGTTCGTTGAAGTTGTAATCTAAACTTAAGTGGATCTTAGAATCTTTTCCTAAGCAAAGCTTCTAACAACTATCATTTTAGGTTGAGTATGTGAGCTCCTCAAAGATTCGAGATAGTTTAGAGATTAGTGTTCTTGGAACATGAATCATAAAAATTTGACCTAAGTATAGAAACCATTGGCGAATTAGACCTTTACTATAGTATTAAGTTTGCATAGTGAGTATAATTATTGAGAATATCTTAATTTGGTTCACACATACAACCATTCTTAAACTTTCCAAAATTGAAATAGATAAAAGCCTATTAAACTAGTAAATGAGATAACTTTTGTTCATTTCTATGCTTGCGTTATATGTCTATATATGAACTATATACTATAATTACTTTTGATTAATTATACGAATTAAATAATCTTGTACAACTAAATATGATTATTGATCTCAATAAGTACCTAGTATAGTGCTATGTGAAATAAATGGTATAGATGTTGTGTATTAACCCAAGTTATAATATCTTATAATTAAACATAATTGATAAGGATTTGTAAATATGTATATTCGAAAATATACATATATAGAATATGATTATATTAAAACAATTAATGTAAGAAGAATAAAGCATGTATACTCTAAAATCTTAATTCTAATAATTACTTTTTTACAAAATGTCATACCCCCAAGTGGGGCCTAATAACAATATCCTATAAGCCATCATTCAACATATGCATCCATTGTTCGATAACCATCTCATGATTAGAGTGTACGAGATTCTACCTATAATGCTTGTATCATGTTTAGAATCTTAATATCAAACCTATAAATACTCATACATATATAAAATATGTAATTAGTCTATTTAGCTTGTCATTATAAAACCTGTGAATAGATGACCTGCGAATATACATGTAATATCAACCATCTAGGACCGCAAAGAGTCAGTATCTCCTATCAAATAAAGAAACTAGAGGGCCATTTAGTACTAATAATCTCGAATGGATCGAAAATCTAACCTAAATACTTCAATACTTGTATTAATACACTTAGAATAATATATTGTTTTTTTCAATCTACAACTTGTCTATCTTGCTATCATGTTCACGCCTATGTTATAAAACTTTTGATGAAGGAATGAGTTCGCTCTTTGCTCAAAATCTTAAGCCACCCAACTTTTGATTAACCTTAAAAAGGAAATTGTAGGGGAGTAAGTGAAAAAACAGCTCAATAAGGTTAACTCTCAATTTATATCATCAAGCAAAGATCAATGAGTTATTAAACATTAGGGATGCAATGCAGTAGTATACCAATCATATGCAATGCAATAGGCTTACAAGACCTTCTAAATATCTTGTAAGGTTTAGATTTTCCCTCTGAGATAGGGGCTCAAGAAACCATTTGTATATGTCAATCTCAAAGTTTTGAATTCAAAGCATTCATTGGGAAGTATTGGAGCCATCGATATTGGTTCCCCTGTAGAGCAATGCAATCCTTATTCCCATATTGGATTTACTTAATACAAACAAATGTTCCAACTCCAAAGCTAGCTAGACGGGCCATTTCTATGGTCTAATCAAAAGGCAGCGTCTTTTAGTGCAACAGTAGTTCCCAAAGGTTAGAGCAAGGTTACATATGGAAAATCACGACCATATGGCCTCCTCATTGCATTGCGTAGTATTGATTGCCTTCTTATAGATACAAGGAATATACTATGCATAACTAGGTTATCCTTTTAGCCAAGCCATTCTTAGGTTTTTTTTTTTTTTTTTTTTTTTTATATGTGGCAAAACAATAAGGTAGATACTTTAGTAGCAATAATAATTTTAATATACTAGTAATTAAGAATTTCCAATTCTGTTTGTCTTAATCGCTAGTGTAGTAAATCAAACAAGCAATTCGGTTACACACATGGATACCCTTTATCCTTACATACATTGTTTAGCCAAATAATTAATAAGTCATGTTAAATATCTACGCTATCAAGCACATGCAAGATGATCTTTGAGGATTGTCTTCATTTTGCTTGAGTGAGTTACCAAGTAAAAGAGTATAAGAAAGTAAGATCGAATCATTTATGAGTGTAACTCCTTATCCTAGGTAGTTTCTAAGGCTTTCTTAGCAATTTCCTATATCTATCTTAATTAAGTCCATGTTTTTTATTCCTAATTTAACAACCTAAGTCATGTTTTATTTGTTTATTATCAGAATTATGCAAATGAATAGGAGCTTCAAAGCTCTTCCATCTTATTTTCATTTATACTGATTTAATTCGCATTTGAGGTCATTTAGTTAGGCAAATATGAGAAAAGGGAACATGGAGGAAGTGATTCTTTCACTATTGTTTATGTACTTTAGTGTCATAACTTCATATTTTGAAGTTATTTGTTAAGGGATCCTTAAGAGCCATTTCTTGGGTTCCAAAGCTTTTTAGCTCAACTTTCAAGTCCTTTTAGTTTAAAGAGTTCCGATTTCAATTCATTAGGTATGTTCACTTTAGTGTTGTTGTTTAGGTATTTGCTTTCAGCTTTCAGCTTTTTTAGTATCTTGCTTATTTGGGGGTTCTTTCTTATGGTCACTTCTGGTTTTCTATCATTGCTAGGTCCCTTTTATGAGCTTCATAATTTCATTCTTGCACTTGGTTAGGTTTGACAATAGATTCTCTCATGTTCTTATGCTAAGATCCATCTATGACTTTAGTTAAGTAGCTAGCTTTCGTTTGTGATCTAAGCTTATCTTAACTTATTTCCTTCCAAGATTCTCGCTGAGAATAGGTTACACACTAAGTTAAAAGCTCTTAATTAGTTTCAAACCAACTCAAAAAGTGATGCATAAATCCTTAACCTTAGTTTAATTCCAAATGCACTTCTTGTGCTAGCCATTGGTGGCTTGTATCCCTAACTTTGAATTGAGTTTTCTAGGGCTCATACCTAACTCCAAAGTTCCCTGTGAGCTTAAGAAAAATCACATTATACTTCAATAGGATTAAACTTCAAATGATCATGTTACTATTGGTTTGCAAAATCATGTTACTATTGGTCATGGTTATTCATTCATGAATACGGTATTCTTATATTCTCCAAGTTCCATTAATAAATCAACGAGGGTTTTAATTTTATTTCTACGTTTTCGTGAAAGTCCAAGCATTTTAGTTTTGAAACAAGTGCTGAAGTTTTGCACCTTAGAGCTAACCTTAACAAAATATATTTTACTCCAAACTAACTAAAAGTATACTTTTAAGATACTAGGAGTTTCTAGGAATTGGTCTCACTCAATTTAGAGGTCATATAAGAAAATGGTAATCAAACTAAAATTATTGGATAGGAAAAACGAGCAAAGGATAGAATAGTAGGTGTCACTTAAGGGATTGGTTCAAGTCCTTATTGGTTGAGTTTTACGATGAAATTTTATCATAAAAAACTCTAAGATGTTGTAGTCCTCTAAGATTTGGTTTCATTCAATTTAGAAGTTGTATGAGGAGATGGTGATTAAAACAAAACTAATTGTTGGAGAAAACATATCAAAAGACAGTTCTGTAGATGCTACTTAGAGGGGATGTTTTGAGGTCTTAATAGTTGAGTTTCTAAATGAAAATTTAGGTGGATAAACTTTGATATATTTTTAACATTTGAAAGTTGGAAGTTTGTTGTTTTGAGTTTTGTACAAGTCATAGGAATTTCTATAATTTTAGTCAATAGAAAAATTGATAAAGGATAACTTAAAGATGATTAGATTTAGGGGTTCGTTCTAGGTCTTATTGGTTGAGTTTCAAGATGAAACTCGACTAGGGTAAACTTTAAGATGTTAGTAAGACTTGAGAACTAGAAGCTTCATGTTTCAATATTCCTAGAAGTTACAGTAATTTGGGGAAATTCGGTCGATATAGTTTAACTGTCATTGTTAAATTCATTTAGTACATCCTAACTTATTTTTTCCATAACTTAGGCATTTGTTATTGAAATTATGTAAGTAAGTAGTTATTATGAAGCTTAGTCAATGAACTTTTACTTTTTTTAGATTTAAATAGGCTTTAGTGTGCATAGGAAAGTATAGTAATTTGAAAAAGAATATGATAGAATAAGCATCGGGTTGAGGTCTCCTAGTTCAATTCTTACTTGCTGTTCATCTCTTATTGTGCCTCTTGTTTTAACTTGATGAAGATTAACTGCTAAACACTCAAAATCAGATTAGTTTTCTCCTTTTATTCTCAAGTAGGGTTGGTATATGAATGAAGTTACCTAATCACTCTTACAAGTTATATATTGTCATAGGTTTAATTAGTTGTCAACTTATATGTCAGCATGAGTTCCTATGCTTTTTGAAAATTGAATTCACCTACGATTCTCTCCTAATTCCATTATTTTCTATACTTTCAATTTAGGTTTGAATTTGTTTTAAGGCTTCTTAATATTTTTGCACAAACACATTTCTAGGTTTAGTTCATTATAACGTCGACTTCTTGATTTGGTCTTGCGCTTTTTACTTTCAATTTCATTCATAAGCTCATATAAGACTTTGAAATGCCTCTAAATCTCTCTATATCCATCCTATCGTGCCATAAAAAGGAAGAATTAAATTAATTTTAGCCTATATTTTTCTAAGGAACGACATTAGATAAGCACTCTAAACACATTGTTTAGTTAGGGTGACACTCCTAATGTTTAAAAATCATTAGGAATCAACTAAGGAATCTCATGCATGCATTAATTGGATTCTAAAGGGCGTGAACTACAACACTCCATCTCATGTTAGTTTGCTACTTAAGTAAATTACACATAGAAATGAAGGAATTCAAGTTTCAACTCCCATATCTATAGATGGGCTACTCTAAATTGGTTTCTAAGTTATAAATCACTTAATATATTGAAGAAGCACTTCATGTATAATCTAAAATGATAAGGAAATACCTTAAAGGATTGAATTTTGCACAATGTGAAGAGAATGAGGGCTACATTTTATAGAAAATGAGTTTTAGGACTAGTTCATTACCATTGTTGATTAAATGGTGGAAGAATGAAGAGGAAACTTCTTACCTACACTTGGAATGATTTGAATCCTTAGAGAATATGGTTTGGAAATGCTTGCATGTGAGCTTCCTTTAGGGTTTTGAGAGGAAATGGAGATTAAGGATGAAGGAAATAAAGGACATAGGGAAAGGAGTGAAATCAAAATAGAGGGAGAGAGAATTTGTTTGGGGTGGGGGGAAGGGATTATCGATAAGGAAAGTAAAGGAGAAAGGGTTAAGCTAATCTTTGTGTCTTATTTTTATTTTGTTTGTTGGTTCTTTTAGTGAACGGTAGTACTTAAGTTAATCTAGTTATAATGGGTAATGGCTTGAGAATGGGAACTTGAAGCTATGACATTGACTTAACAAGTTCTATTGACATTTTCCTATTAATCTTATTTTAATTTTGAAACAAGGTAAGATGAAAAAGAAATTTTGACACATAGATAGCTACTTGCTCCCATATGGCATGGATTTCATAGATTATACGAAGAATTGCTCAGTTTGTTAATTGGATCATATTAAATAGTTTCAAGCATAAATAATAGATTCATAGTATTATTCTTGATTAATACAATACTTTATTTTTGCTATTCATAAAGTTTTCATTACTCTATTTGATTTAATATTGTTTCGAAGCTAATTGCTTTATTTTGACTAATTTTGAAAAATTAAATATTTGCTTGACTTATTAATAGTTGCCAACTACCTATAATCATGATTAATATTATTCCTAAAGTCAACCTATTTGTTTGGGAGTGCCCAACTAGATACTTCAAGAAAAATTTTCTGAGGCTCACATTTGTCTTGAGTTTTATTTTAGGTTGTATTGATTTTAATTATAATTGTTCTATCTATTTACCTATACCATCTTTATTTTACTCCGTCGAAACTAACATTAGCTAGTGACTGACTTGTCTCTAACGGCATGGGTATCACTTTTCTCTTCAAATAAATATGCCCAACTTTTTAGGCCTCATACAAAATCTACAACGAATAGATAAAATAACGATGTAAAGTCACTATATATATGTGTATGTGCATTGTATGTGCCTTTAGTGAATACATATGAACCAAATTGGTTATTTCTATCTGTATAATTGTAATTGCTCATTTTAATAAATATATATATAAATATATTGATATATCCATAATACTAAACAAGTTTCTAGAAACTAAATGCATAATATACCATATATAAAATATATATAGATACATATATTTATGTGTGTGTTAAATGATAGGGTCAAACAATTAAAACGTAGGAGATGTACAATATATATTAAATATTAATTAAATAAATAAAGTGTCTAGAAAATTTTTCTCTCCTATACCTTAAAAGGATTCATGACCAACCTCTCCATAATTTGCTATTGATTTTATTATTTAAAATTTGAGACATACACTTGTTCCTTAGGACAACTATACTATCTTAAGTTTAAGGATGTAATTGAGGTTAGTTTAGGTAGGTTTTATGAAATTCAATGTGCCCTTATAGGGTCTAGTAGTTTCCAAAACCCTGTATGATTTTATCTTTTATTCCCAAAACTAGACCCTATATGGTCAAAAACCTTATAGAGGCAATTTTTTAGGATTCAAATAACTTTATAAAGGTGAGTTTTCATAAGGTTTGAATGGGATTAAGGAGAGACTAGAGTAAAAAGAAGTTAAGTAGAATTAAGATAACATTTTTTTATACAATAATAAAAATTGAGAATAAAATATATTTGACAATGTTGAACTTATGTAAGGTATATATGGTGCATAAATTAAAAGTAAATATTTTTATAGATATATATAATTTTTACTAGGTTAGGTTTCCTATTAAGTCTTTTTATAATCCTATAACTTGCCTATAAGGTTTTGAATCATGTTCCAAAACCCGATATAGGGTTCTTATTGGGTTTGGCAAATTATGTACCATTTAACGACTTGACGAACCCAGTTGCATCCCTACCTAGGTTTAACAATAGTCCATGTATACATCAATTCCTCCTCCTTTTTTTTTTTTGGGTGAATATAATGCATTACATTAGAAAATATTTACATAAATGCATCACCCTTGCAAAATATTGGTCCATTTAGAGGAGCATACAAAATGTCATTAACATCTTAAATAAACATAGATTTTAAATACTTCCGAATACCATATTCTTGCATATCCTCCTTCAAAAAGGAACATACATTGATAAAGATTTTTATAAAAAAACAAACATTGGTTCGAAGTAGCATGCATCATCCCTGCTAGAGCATCCACTACCCTGTTGCATTCTGTAAGAAGAACTTTAATCCGCCAACCTTGCAACTTTGAGAGAATTTCCCTACATGCTATGATATATTGTGATATTTTAATTTGATGATTGAATCATGAGTAGGTAAGGGCACTACCACAGCTGAGTCAAAACTTATTTCAATGTGAAGATAATTAGGTTAAAAACAATGTAACACATGAAAATAGATTGCCCAAAGTTCTACTGCTATTATATCTATATACCCAACTTTTCAACCATAGCCAAAAATCTAGTGTCCCTCATTATTTCGAAGGATTCCCACACTTATTGTCGCATTATTATCTATAAGTATCAAAGCATTTGTGCTAAGTTTGAACAACCCATATTGTGGTGGTTGCTATTGTAAATTAATAGTTTTCACCATGATTTTTTGTCTTTCTTTTCTTAAACTAATCTAATATTCATGAGCTAGTTGTCTAATAGTAAACTCCTTCCTTTCCAAACTTTGATAAGTATAAAATAGTTTCCTATTCCGTATTCCCCATATTTGCCATAGCATTATTCTAAAGATAAATTCCATTAATGGTCTTAACTTTGCTAAGATTTCCATTTTACTAAGTAATTCAACTTTACCCACTTAAATATATCTCCTTGAATCGGTGGATGGTTCAAAGAATAAGACTCTTAATAACAAACCACTTCTTTAATAATCGGGCAATCGTGAAACTCATGTTGCAATATTTCATCTCGTTTACCACAATATCGGCATTCACAATTGAGTTGAAGTTGTCTCTTGCTTAGGTTAACCGCTGTAACAACACTATCTTTTATGACTCTCCCAAACTAACTTTATTTTTGATGGAAAATTGGATTTCCATATCTACTTCCAACCATTTGCAGTCACATTCTCCTTTGGGTGAAGATATTCTTGAATTTCCTTTAAAGATGGATTTGATCTATTGCCTTGTATTAGTTCGAACTTATCTAAAGCTTCATTACTTAGAAAAATTAGTCCATAGACTTGTTTTTAAAGATATTTAGAAACCAATTTTTTCTTCATTTCGTTCTTATGTGCTTGTCTAACAATCTCTAAGTCCTAAATTCCAAGAGTCCTTAGATATTGGTCCTTATATAAGACTTCGGACAATACTATGATTACCCTAATTGTCCTACAAAAGCTAGTTCCCTATCTATCCTACAAATTTTTTAAATTCTTTTCCTTGATTATTTGGGCATGCTTGATATGATTCTATTGAACAACCTTTCCACTAAGCTTTTCTTAGCTTTTTGTGCTTTGCTTTCAATAATGTAATCTAAAGAGCTTTTCTAGTGTTGAATTCCTAAAATCGCTTTAGCATCCATGCCTTATTCCTAACATGTAGGTCTCTAAGTCTAAGCCCTCCTTTGGTCATAGCATATGTGATATCTCATAAATCAGCACTCAAGACATGAATATTTGAGTATTAAGATAAAGCCTTGTTCTTATATGATTAGGATCGATAATTGATCTAGGATATTCAGGAAAGTAAATCGAGCAGACTAGAAACTTACAAGAAACATGATGACCTTAATTGAGGAATTCCCATACACTTAGAAGTAAAAAATATAATAAAATATTAAGAATATAATCAAAATAGTGGGAATTTACTTTATATGAGACCTTAAAGTCGTATTTAAGATAATTGTAACTAAATTTAAAGCTTTTAGGAAAGTATATCCAATTGAGCCCAAACTTTATAACTAAGTTAGAAAAGTTAATTGAAGTGACTTAGTAAGATTGGATTTCAAAAAATAACGATCCAAAATCCCAAATTTAGCCTTAGAAATGTGATTATTCAATATAGTGTAAAAATAATCAAAATCCCTAAAATCGAGCTCGGAATGCGACGAGGACTTAGAGATAAGTTAATTAGGTAATAAAAGAAAATAATATAACATAATATACTATATGAGTATATATGTATTTTTATGAGTATACTCAGTATATATAATGAATATACCTATAAATTAACATAAAATCATATAATTATGCATAATAAGTGATAAAATCACAAAATTAAATATGAAAAGTATCTTAAAAATAAAAGATATACTACAAACATGATTATACATATATAATTACTCATTACATGTATGATATATATAAGATATATACCCGTATATTAACAAAATTATTAAATATTAATATAAAATACCTTAAAATATTATCTAAAAATTATCAAAAAAATAAGAAACAACTTGAATTATGATTGGATTAAATATGGAGTAACTTAAAAAGGATAAGCAGCTACATAAAAAAATTGACATCTCTAACTACGCTTCTTTCAAGGAAAATATTAAAATAAATTACTTAATAATTAAGAAAAAATTGCAACCGACCTAAATCACTATAAATAAGATATTAAGACTTAGATTTCATGTTTTGGCAACCAAAAACACTTAAGGAAAATTTGGAAAAATATTTAGAAAAAATAGGAAAAAAATAAAAAAAAAAAGACTAAGTAAAAGTCGTGCTGGGCTAATTCCCAACCCAAAAGTGAATCTGCTATAGAACCTGACTAACCACCATTAGTCCACCCACTACCTAGGCTGGCCAACAACCTCTCTTTTGCTAACGGTGGCCAGAGCTTTGATAAACTTAAGTTTCGAGTTTTTGCCATATTTTTCTCTATTCTTCAAAAATTATGAAATTAATTAGAAAAAATATAAAAAAAATTAATTCCTAAGTCATTTTAGATATACTTTTATTTCGTAAATTTATTTTTTTACAAAATTAGGAATATTTAATATACTTGCTTAACAAATATACTATTCATTTTAAATTTGAAATTCAAAATAAATATACTAAATAACATAGTTTCTAGTTCAAAATTTTTGTGTAGGATATAGATGATATATAGATAATTGCTATGTAGCCTAATTTTTTATTTGTGTATTTTAATATTTATTATATTTTTTGACCTAAAAATAGCTAGAAATTAGGGTGAACATGTGAAATAAATAGGTTTTATGAAATTAGATGGTGAAATTGACCTATACTGATTTCTAGTGAAATATAATGATGTTAGGATAGGTTGAAAATAATTTTGTCTAATTTAGGAGTAAAATTGTAATTTCGAATATAGGTGATAAATCGAAAACCTAGAACCAAGTGATGATTGAATTTCCTATATTTTTAGAAGTTTATAGGAATTTTTAAGGAATTATTTGGAGAATTATTTGTTAACTTGAGTTATTTATTACAAATTTACATAGTAAAATAATTTAAATTACGAATTGAAACTCAACTTTTAGTAATAATTGGCTAAAGCATGATAAATATTGATATTAAAACTATATATATACATACTAGTTAGATTTGATGAAAATGTAGATTTTTAATATATTTAATGATATTTTGATAATCGGGTTATGTTATAGGTGTACTAGGGTTAGATAATATCTATATTATAAAGTTATGTCGACAAATTATGTAAAATATAGTTTAATTATATAAAATATGTATAATACGATAATATTTACTTAGATACGTATAATTTTGTTAGAAATTCAAATTACTAGTTAAAAGTCATCTCTAAAAATAAAACCCATAATATGAGTCGCTAAGTTTGTACGAATCCAACGATACTATTTTTACAAAAATCGAACAATCTTAGGTAATATAACTTATATTTTTATAATATTACTAAAATTTACATATTGCAATAACTTTATCGTAATTGAAATATGATTTAATCAATTAAAAGTATGTTTTGATACGATCGAAATAATATATTACACGTAATAGTATAATTACATATATTATTAATAAGTAATAACTTCACTTGACTTATATAATAAAACTATATATTATTATAATATACTTTAGATAAAACCTTAATATTTTCGTAACTATTATGAAAACTAAATTTAGGTTTTGTCTATATAGGGTCTCCTTATGATTGGACCATTGACGATATGAGATTTTCCATAGTGAGCGTCTAGACAAGTAAGTAAGTTTAATGCTTTATAGCATTTTAGGGTATTATTTTAGAATAATTGGAGACTTTATATGTATTTGCTTGTGATTGTAATTAGTTGTTCGTGCGTATGTAGCACCTGTGGTTAAGTTTCGATTGTTGTGATGGGAACTAAGCTTTATGTTATGGTTGTTTTGTGAATATTGTTATGCTTACATTATTTGAGCTTGGTTGGCCACTCTAAAAAAATGAATTAACTTAAACTTGACTTAATACTTAACCCGATATGCATCGCAACCCACTAGGGGTAATGGTTAGGGTTCTCGGGCCAAACATGAACTCTTTTTAATGAAGATAGCTGAAATGGTCATTTTCTCACTCTTAGTCAAACTAAGTGATAGGAGAGGAGGTCGCGGTAAAATTGGGGGATCGTGGTTTGAAGGTGGTCACGGGAGGAAGATGTTCTCTATTGCATAAGCTTCTGTTTGGTCTCAATTCGCAAAGTGCATAACGTCAATCTCCTCAACTCAGATTAAAGAGGGTGCAAATTTTTCTTATCTCATGACGGATCGGATAATATTGTACAATGATATTTGCTTGTATATGTATTGCATCTAACTAACTTGGTTGAAAGCCTTACTTGTGATGTATTGAATGCATATTTTTGTCTCCACCCAACCTATTGAGTAAGTTATAATTTATTCCTATATTGTTTGTTTTACAAGTTCCAAATGGATTGCAAATGCCTACCCAATACCAAAATATTAGTAAACTGTGACAGAAAGTGAGATACAACAAGAAATGGCCCGTTATTGTCCTTAGTATTAACTTTTTTTTTTTAAGGAAAACTATACAGGACTCCTCAAGGGACTTGGTAATTTTCAATATTTTGGTTAGTATATGAAACAACAGGTACCTGTGAGATTTACCACCAATCTTTTATAAGATCAAATTACAAATTTATTTTTAATAAATTATTTCAAAGAATTACTTCATAGGTTTATATCAAACAGATATCAATTGAATACTTTAAAAGAATATAGTCAAGTACGTTTGGTGTGAACTAGGTCTAAGATAGTAGCTGTAAGAATAATTTCTATTTGAAGATGACTCACATAGCGGGACTGTTATGACTTTATCTTTTTGGGGCATGATAGTATATGTCACTATATGCTACTTTTCCCAATGTATGGATGACTTTTGTTCAACTCCATTCTAAAGAAAATTCCAAATAATACAGTGTACTATGTTTACTATTTTAGTTGTGTAGATACCTAATTTTTGTTCCCCATAGTTCTAATTTTTATTTTTAAATAGGGTCCTAATTCAAAAAAATAAAAAATAAATAAAATGAAAAAATTGAAAAATGATAAAAATACAAAAAAAAATGAGAAAAGAAAAATTATAAAGATTTTTAGAAAGTAAATTATTTTAGGATTAATTTGTTTTAGTTTTGGTTCTGTTCAAATTATTATTTTAGAAAGTTACGTGGTTTAAGTACAATTTAATTGTATTAAAAATCAAGACACAAGTTAACAACTTAACGAATGAGTATCGAAGTATTGATATAGAGTTAGTTTGAGGTTATGGGTTAGAATCTTGCTAAGCACTTATGTGCGTTTTATTTTTTACAAAAAAAACTGGTTGAGCTTATGGGATTCACATTGAATCAAATCTAATCGGATTTGAATCATTATAAAAGATTTAAATTTAATTTGATTTTATTAAATTGGATTTGAATTAATATAAATGATTCGGATTTAATTTAATTTTTATCAAATTGGATCGAAATCAATCTAATAGATTTGATTATACGATTTGTTTTAAGCTTTATAAATAAGGATCACGCGATATAAAAAGGAGAGACTCTCTTGGAAAAAATTCAATAGCTAACCAAATGATCATCCACAAACATAATACAAAGACAATTTTCAATGCCCATCTACGAATTGCGATACAAAAACGAATTCAGTCGCCCTACTAGTCTCCATTTCGAACTCCAATTCCACACTACGGCAAAACACACACTACTGATCACGTTGAATCACGCAACACAACACGGCCTCTTTCATGTTGACTTCACGACAGTAGTCCTCGCACAATCCTCAATTGCACTACACACCACAATTCTCCGCAATAAGCGACAATGATGTAGCTCTCGACGAATAGCAAAGCAAATTCCTACCCTAAACATACATACTGCCGATAGCCACAGCTGTAATACGCGACATGCCATCCACGCTGTTGCACGAAGACTTTACGCTACCTTCAACTCCATGTGTGTTGTCTTCCAACCCCTAAACAGTAGTGTACACTAAGGATCAGCAAGCTCTTGCACTCCCACTACTGTATGACGCTTTACATCGACTACTCTCCAGCACTTCATACTGACCACTTTACAGTCGCACAAGCAGCAACAAACGAACAACACTACTACGATGTGACCAATTCAACAGCGAACATCGATCACCACCATACTATCCCTTCTCCTTTACCAACAGCAGACACCCTTGAAACTTCATTAAAGAATACACAAACACAATCTAACACTCACTAAACCGCACTCCCATTATCCAACCCTACTTCAGAACACCACTGCTATAATTTGCAGTAGTGACATGATCACTTACGCTAGAACAGCAAACTCGAAGCTCTGTCTACTACGCATAGTTGTACCAGCATTGTCCACATAGCCACGTTCTATGCTGCATATCTAATTCCATTACACAAATATGGACAGCAGCAGTAGTGATAGTATACACTGAATCGGTTGCTCTAAGTTCTCTCACTTGCATGTTGCCGTACGATACGTCGCTCCATTGTTTATACATACGTAACATCGACCGAGCAGCGATCAGAGCACATTTCATCGGCCAGTGAATAAACAGCTAACTCCCTAACGTCTAAGTCCCTACTATGGCCAGTAAGCTTTTGTACAAATTGAACTCCACGCCTTACACACATCCACTACTGCAGACACAGTTAGACTCCCTTGTACAGCACGAAAGCAACAGCAGTCGCAACAATACATTAGCATCACATATAGCCCACGCCAAACTCCAGTCCACGACCAGCCTTCGTCGTACGAACACGAATAGATGCACGATCAGTAGACATGCTCAAATACGCCTACACCTTGCACAGCGATTCTCAACTAAGTATTGCTACAGCCAAATAAGAGTTCAAGTTTAGTCCCTTTCTTTTTTATTTTATTCATTAGTTATATAAATATACATATGTATCCATTAGCTTAGGATTTTTAGCATTTAGTCCTTTAGAATTCTTCACTTGGAGAATTATTCTTTCAAAAAAAATAAAAATAAAAATTAATAAAAAAACCTTTTTAAAAAAGATTTAGGACGTTTTAGAGAGTTTTTTTTTTCTTAACACTTAAGAACTAGGATCCTCTTGATTTTTTTTTTTAATAAACTGAATCAATTAATAACGTAAATTTGGTCAGTTTTTTAAAATTAAAATAAACCAATACACTAAAGTTTTCGGAAAGGATTACGATCATTTAATCTTGGTTAGCGGGTACGTAGACACTTTCGAAGCGATGATAAAATATGTAGAAACTTAAGTTATCTTTTCTTTTAGTTTTTATTTATTTATTTATTTATCTTAAAAAATATTACAATTTGAAGAATAAACCTAATTTCGATAAATAGATAGTGATACCTATTAGGGTTTAATAAGTTAGCTCCCGAATTCAGAACTCTCTGGTTTTTCATTTAAATTGAAATCAAAGATTGGTAGCTAAATCGTAATTAATTTACCCAATTGATTATGGTTTCTTTTCTTTTTTCCGACTTCAGTCGGGTGGCAACTCCACAAATTTTTTCTAAATAAAAAACTGGATTTTTTAATTTCTTTAATCGATTATTAATATTAAATGGGTTTGAGTTTAGTATTAATAAAAGAGTGGGGAATTAAAAATTCATATAAGAAAATCAAATTTCAAGCTCGATAATTTAGTGACTCCACTAGGGACGCCTAGAGGGCTAGCCATTAGAATTTACCGAAAATAGGATTATTTTAAAAATAAAAAATAAAGATAAAGAATAAAGAAAAAGAGCACTTAGGTATGTTATTTTGTTTATTTTATTTCTTTTTTTACTAACATTTTTTTTATTACAATTAATTTAAGAGGGGTAGTTTTAGGGGTATGTTCTATTTTATTTTCTGCATTATAAATGCATAATAGATACAATTAAAACTAAGTTGTCTTAGGACCTTAGGGGGGGGGGAGGGTAGTATTGTGTAAGCTTTGGATATTATGGGGCAACCACCTTCTGGGGTCGATTAGGCTATCCTACTCAAGTTCAAATGTAACTACATAATCGTTGGTTTGAAAAACGTGGTGGTTACAAAACTCAAGAACCTTTAAAACCCACCCTTTACATCACATGAAAACATTTTTTTTCAAAAATCACGAGAACCTATAATGTAGTGGACCTAAATGGATAAGGGCAATTGTTCATTGTAATATTTTCCTGTAAATATCTTGTAACAATTCCTTATAAAGTTTAGGTTAGGCTTTGATTGTAATTTTAGTTCTTTAGGTAAGTATGGCTAGATTAGGTTAAGGGACCTTTCAACAGATCCATGTCCACTTACCTCATTGGCTTAAAAAATTACTTCAAATGTGGTTCTAACTTTTTAGCCTAGATAAGCGAGAGTTCATTAGGAACAAGATTGAGCCCATCTTATCCCTATAGAAGAGCCTTACGAATATTACCTTAGTGCGAGCCTTGGTACGTTTATTAAGGCCCGAATCTATCTCTTTTGTTTTGGCCCACATCAGCTGAACCCAACCTTCGTAGAGTAAATAAATAAAAATAAAAAAAGAAACAAAATAAAAAGAATCAAACCTGTAAAATAATTTTAGGTAGTTATCATTTTGCTTAGTATTCTATCGACCGGAAATATTCATTCTTTTGGATAAATTAACTCTTTAGCCTTTATCATTTGGAATAAATAGGATTTAGATATTTTCTTTTTTTAGTCTTTTTCCTTTAGAATTCCTCATTTGTAAATAGACCCTTAGTAATGTTGTTCTAGGCTTGTATATAAAATTTTAGGAAAGCAACCAACCAAACATGAACTCTTAGCCTATTAAGATGGTTCAACCAACTCAAAATCCTTGATCCATCTGGTCCAAACATAAACTAAGTCAAAACAGGAGACCATGAAACACTATCTTGAGCTTGATCCTTGGTACAAACAAAAAGGGAAATTCATTAATCCCTTCCACTTTAAAGGTTGTCAATGCCGACCCATTTGAACTCTAAGGAACTAGACCCAAAACCATAAATGAAAGCCTAGGAGCTTTAAGTCCTATAAATCTGTGGTAATTTAAGTGAGAGCATGAAAGTTTTGGGGCATTTGGTCTTTGAAATTTTATTTTTGAACTCAAATTGAGTGAAAGTCAACCTCCACCCTAGCGTCAGTCGATCCTTACATAGGGAATTAGTAACTCACTTTCAAAAAAGTTTAGAATGAAAAGAGGCAAGCTATATCTCATACACTAACCCCTAAATACTTTGAGAGTTGAGTGACATCATGGTGAGGATATATTTGGACTCATTCCTTAAAGGAGGTTCATTTTGAATTTGATACGCAGACCGAAATGAAGTTAGGTATTCATTTTCAAATCCTAAATACAATCATCGTTTATTAACCCCATTGAACCATTTTGGAGTCCTTTTAAATGTAAACCCTATCAAGAACCACTCTATAGTAGGGTAATTCGGAGGTTAAGGTCATTGATTAGTAGAGAAGGATAAAATTGATTTGTGCTTATCTTAGTAACAACGATTCAAGGATAACTTTTATTTTTGGATAAATTGTTCTCTTTGAAAAAGAGCCAATACTTTTCTAAATACCTTAAAACCATACATGCCTTACTTAAGCCCATACACTCTGAATCTATGGATTTAGGGCCTTGATTCATTTAGAGACAAAAAAATTGACAAAAGAGGTAATTATTTTGGGGGAGTGAAAAGAAAGAAATGAAGTGAAAAAAGAAAAAGAAAAGAAGGAAAAAGGAAAAAAGAAAAAAAGAAGGAAAAAGGAAAAAAAAAAGGAAAGAAAAAAACTAGAAGAAAGGAAATTGAAGAAATACCCAAACATCGGGCAAAGCCCTAACTAAATGAGGCCTTAAGGCCCAAGTTGCTCTCAAAACATAAGGTCTTGAATTGCAAACTCAAAACCCCATATTCATTTTAGAATCATATTCTCAACCACAAACCAAAAACTCCATATCCATTTTAGAATCACAGTCCAAATCACGAACACAAAACCTTTCTATCTTAAACATAAGACTTACCCACCCATAATACCTCCCTATTCAAAGCTCTTCTAATCTCGAAGAATAATTTATCTAAAATAAAAATTAATTTTGAAACTGAGGCAAGCACACATCTAGTTTTTTCCAAGAGTTCTTGACTTATACACCCAAGTTAGATCAAAGTATTTCTTTTAAAATAGGTACTCTCACTAATCCCTTTTGAAACCGTTTGACCAAAAGCTTGATTCATAATACTGAACCCAAAAAGACTTAACAGATTAATCAAAGCATATCACTTGCAAACTAGACTGTACTTTTTGGAATAGTAGTCAAGAGTAAAATCTAGACCAAGAGTGCGTAAGGAAGTCCATTTCGACTAGCCTAATTGTGAGTTACCTTTTCCTTTAGAAATGAATGTTTAAGGCCTATCCAACAAGCACAGTATCAGGGCTAGAAACTAAAACAGATAGAAGATACCTTACATGGTTACCAAGGAGGGCGACACTTATAGCACTTGTCCCTTAGATAAGGATTTGTATCTGTTAGTAGACTTTCAAGAAAATGAAGAGCGATAAAAGAAAGGAAAAGAGGGAGAGAAGGTAAAGGCTTGTTATAAGTTTTTCCATTTATGTCGACTTTAATGGCCAAATCTTCAATTCATAAACAGTTTTCACCAGTGTCCTCTTTTGTAAATTTCTCAAATCAAGAGTTTTTTCAAATCGGTTATGTTCTTCGGTTTTACTTTCAATTGTCATATAGAGTATTAGTGAGTTTATAGGGTGCTTACCCTTTATTCATTCTCTTTTAGGGCCTTAGCTAGCTCAAGAAGTACTTCGCTCACCTTAGTTAGTCAGCTCATTAGGGCACGATTAAGTTTTCTGATTCTTTAGGGCTTTGGCTATCTCAAGGAGCGCTTTACCCGCCTTGGTTAATCAGCTCATTAGGGCATGGCTAAGTTTTCTCATTATTCATTTTAGGGCCTTAGCCAGCTCAAGGAGCACTTTGCCCGCCTTGGTTAATTAGCTTATTAGGGCATAGCCAAGTTTTTTCATTATTCATTTTAAGGCTTTTGCCAGTTTAAGGAGTGCTTCGCTTACCTTGGTTAATTAGCTCATTAGGGCATGACCAGTTTTTCTCAATATTCATTTTAGGGCTTTAGCTAGCTTAAAGAACGCTTTGCTTGCCTTGGTTAGTCAACTCATTGGGGCATGACTAAGTTTTCTCATTTATTTTAAGGCCTTAGTCAACTCAAGGAGCGCTTCGCCTGTCTTGGTTAGTCAACTCATTAGGGAATGATCAAGTTTTCTCATTATATTTTGGGGCCTTAGCTAGCTCAAGAAGCACTTCGCCCGCATTGGTTAGTCAGCTCATTAGGGTAAGCCAAGTTTTCTCATTCTTTAGGGTTTTAGCCAGCTCTAAGAGCACTTACCCATCTCATCTAATTTAGGGCTTTAGCTAACTCAAAGAATGCTTCGCCTGCTTTGGTTAGTTAGCTTATTAGGGCACGACTAAGTTTTCTTATTATTCATTTTAGGGCCTTAGTCAGCTCAAGGAGCGATTTGCCCGCCTTGGTTAGTCAGCTCATTATGGCACGGCTAAGTTTTCTCATTATTTATTTTAGGGCTTTAGCCAACTCAAGGAGCACTTGTGCCCGCCTTAGTTAGTTAGCTCATTAGGGTATGACCAAGTTTTCTCATTATTCATTTTAGGGCTTGAGCTAGCTTAATGAATGCTTCACCCACCGTGGTTAGTTTGCTCATTGGGGCACGACCAAGTTTTCTCATTCATTTTAAGGCTTTAATCAGCTTAAGGAGTGCTTCATACATCTTGGTTAGTCAGCTCATTAGGGCACAACCAATTTTTCTCATTATCTTTTAAGGCCTTAGCTAGCTCAAGGAGCGCTTTGCTCCCCTTTGTTAGTCAGCTCATTGAAGCACGGCCAAGTTTTCTCAATTTATTTTTAGGTCTTAGTTAACTCAAGGAGCGCTTTGACCATCTTTATTAGTCAGCTTATAGGAGGGCATGACCAAGGGTTCTAACTAGCCCGTAGGGGTGTTACCCTCACTTCTATTCGTCAAAATCCTCAATGGACCAGTCCTATGATAGAAAGCTAGTCGTAGCGCTTCTTAAGATAGAGTCATTCTGAGGCAAAAATTGTGTCTCTTTTGTTTTTATGGCAAGGTTTTATTCAAACTTCACTACAAAGAGAGAGAAGTTGGAATTTGAGAAATTTACATATAATAATTTGGAGCATCAATTTCTCTTCTACTATGCATAGAAATTTAAAGCTACACTCAATCCCCCTCTTCTCTTTATTATAAAATCTAACTATTTTCTTTCACTTATTCATTTCAAACTTAAGGAAAAATTGAAAACCTCTCTCTAACCCTTTCATTTAGCCTATGCAACACCATTTCCATCATTCCTTCTTATTTTCTTCCATTTTCTCTAAAACAATCATAATCTTTGGAAGAAAATCTATTTCCCTTTTTGTGTTTACCCTAAAGAAAACTCAAAATTAACATCTCATTGATTTTTTAGTCAATTGAATCACAAAAACATAAGATTTTCAAACCAACATTACATGAAAAACCATAAAAAATTGACATTAGATTCTTCGCATGCATGTAGTATGCCCACTTAAAAATTTTGTGACTTCAAAGCACATGCATTTAGGAACTCACTTTCGTAGTTGTCCTCATGTCATCTATAACAAGGTTAGGAAATCAACTTTTATCACCTTAAAATTACTCATATAGTAAAGGTAAAACTAATCTTAAGCTAACATTTTATATGTTTGTTTTTCCTTCCATCCTTACTCACATAAGGCTTTTATAAATGACATGCAATGGAGTTTTTTTGCAAATAATCTTCAATCCTTAAGGTGAGGTCAACCCTCATTTCACAGTCAATTTGCTTTTCTAAATTCTACGAAAACAAAAGGCTTAACCTTAATAATTTCAATCACATTCATGCTATTAGTAAGAGCAAGACAGAATTTAGGTAATCTTTAAGAATTATTAAAGTTATTAACAACGAGATTTTACCTAAATCTCTTGCACAAAAGTCATCTCTCTAGCTTATAGTTATTTAGAAGTACTAATTGGCCAAAGAATTTAAATCCTAATTTAGGAGGGTAAAATCTTTTATACTTATCAATACTTTGAATTTTAACTCTATTATGTTGGTTATACAAACACTACAATAAATAACGCTACATAATGGCAATTCGTCATAGTTTTCGTAATGAATTCTACTACATTTATATTAATTTTTATTTGATTTGCTTCTCCATGTTTATTTTACTAAAAATAGTAAATGATAATGTTTTCTCCTCTTTGTTCCTATCATGAAAATTTTTGAGATTAATTAGACTACTAAACCCTCTATTGTCTAAAATCAATACAAAATAGTTTAGAAGCCCTATAACTAATTAATTGACAATTTATTTATTTATTTTTAAAAAATATAAAAATAGGTTAGAGTTTTCCTTCCCTCTATTTATGATATCCCCATGGATGCTTGCACATTTATTTTACAAGCTTTAATGGCCATATCTAACATCTAGTAATGAAATTAGGATCAAATTGATGAACTTTTATGCAAATTAGTCCAATTAATTGTAGAATAAAATAAGAGCAAATCTTAAAGGGTCTTTTTACGATCCATGTTTTGCCAATAAAAGGCACAGAATTAAGAATTTTAATTATAACTACAATGGGTTTCATATGTTCATTTTGCAACTAATCGACATATGTGTTATAGTTTGATTTCAATAAAATTCATATACGTAACATTCTATTATATTACTTATAATAAATCTAAGTCTTACGTGATTGTTGGTAGGTCACATGCATCACTGCATTGTATATGGTTGTTGCTCGCTTTACACATTAATGCTTAATAACTTGTTTGACCTTCATATGAAAGCATGTTATGAGAGTTCTACTTATTAAGTTGTGGTTTACTCAACTCTTTGTAGTCTTCTTTTGCAAGTTTTTGCAAAAGTGAGGTTAGTTAAGATTTTGAGTGCTGAGTGCTTCATCTTACTTCCAAAATTTTATTGGATATGTCTAAATTGTCAATGAGATGTAATGGTTGTTGATTTAGAGTGTAGTGAAAAATATAAGATTATATAGATGTGGGATTGAATTTCAATACATTATTACTTAGTTTTATAGAAGTCTATTAAGTGGTACCTCAGTCTTATTATTTAGTAAGAGATATCGACTTTTTGTGACTATAGATGGCTGATATATTTTAATAGGAAGATATGCATATCTTTTTTATATATTTACAAGTCGAACAAGTCATCAACAGGTTTTATATGCCTAATCATAGGTGTTATACTTGGTCATAAATAGGTTGACAAGTTATATATGTAGGTGTTACAAACACCCATTTACAAGTGTTATATATGAATATAAAATATGTTAACTTTGTAAATAGAATCTCGTACACTTGCACTACGAGATGATTGTTGTGTAGTGGATGAAAACGCTGAAACAACAGCTTTTATGATGCAATTGCTACGCCGCCCCACTTGGGGGCATGCCAGAGTGGTCAATAGTCAATTTGTATTTCAGCTTTCATGGTCTTTGGTTTCATGTAGATATACTACCCTCTAGGTTGTCTCATTGTTCTTACAAGGATAGTTTCTTTCCATGAGTTCTTTTAGTTTCCCCTATCTTGGTAACGAATTATTTTGATTCTAGAACTGGGTCTAAACCTGGAGCTCATAGTCTACATGGAGAGAGAGAGAGAGAGAGAGAGAGAGAGGAAGAAAATCATGTTGCTTCGGGCTCTCAAGCCATATAAATGACTCTGTTAGTTCCTTAATCATGAGTTCGGTCCTTACTTTTTGTGTTAGACCATCTTCAAGGATCTCTTGCTTTTATAAACGTGTCATCATCATTAGCAACAATACCTATCCATTTATTAAATTACTTCTCTCAACAGGACTGTTACCGTCTTCTGTATATGTGTTTTAGAATTAATGCCTTGAGGCTTGTTACTCTGACCAAATCCTTTGTTATTGTTGGCTTCTTACATGACCGTCGGCATCTAGTCTTTGTTCTCTCCGATATAATCAATATCAAGCAACACCAAACCCTCGAATTTAGCTACCAACCATAATAATCAACTGACCTCGGAAAAATTCCCTTAATTCTTCTTCATCTTATACAATTTCGAAAGAATAGCTTCATTGGTGTCATAATATTGAGAAGAAATTGTATGTTCGATAGATTTGATACATCGATCGTCTCAATTTCTGTGGTTCAATCATCAACCACCCACCACTGCCATGTACTAATTAACTTGCACTTCGTCTAGATTATTGTAACCTGGACTCGGAATGATATACTGACCTGTGAAACTTGTGCTCACAATTTCTTTTCCCCGTATTTGGCATGAGATATCATAAATGAGAAATGCTTCAATAATATTAATACATCTTATAAATCGATGAGAGATGTACAAGTATTAATAAAATTTTAATATATAAAAACATAATTAATACTTTTTTAAAAATACGTTACTTAATTATTATATATTAAAATTTTATTAATATATACTTACATACTACTTATCGATATATATAATATATTAATGTTATTAAATTCTTTTTCTAGAGCGAAAACTATGAAAAATCGGTACAGCTAGACTTATATGTTCTCGAAAGGCCGATGGCAGCATATTGGTTGCTGCGGTCTAATCTTATCAGAACATTTCTAAAGGATATTATCTCATCATTTTATATAAAAATAGTTCAGGACTTAGACCTAGATGCATGCTATATATTTAATAATCTTGTAACAACCTATATTATGGTGGAAATCAACAAGCATATGAAGGACGTACTAACTACTATTTACATTTAGTAGATGGTCCTTTTCATATAATCAGTCAACTCAAGCCATGGAAGCAAGCAGGAGTTGGCTCCTTCTTGGAATTTCTATTATAAAATCGGGAGAAAGAACCATGAGATATGTTTTACGGTAGCTATATCTTAGATTGGCTTTTAGCGTTATTATCATCTCTCAATTGAATTGCATATTTGCAAACAAGCCCCACTATATACTTGGGATTTCTTTATCATTAATTCTGTCATTTCATTATCTATTAGCATAGATCTACACCTTAAATTGAATATCGCAAAATAAGATATTAAAATACTAAAACTATTGTAACTTAATAGCATAACAATTGATTTTCTAAATGAAATGGATCAGATTGGATTCCTTTTTTTTCCAAAATTGTATGTGTAATAATTGGCAAAATAACAATAATAATAATAATAATAATAATATATCAAAATGATGAAATTATAATTATATCCATCTTTCCTTCCCCTTTTTTATATTATATATATATATTCCAAAGGATATTTATTTAAGGTGGTCTAGAACCACATGTCGACAGTTAAGAGACAGACCGAAGGGGATGGAGAATTAAGACCCCTAAAATCTTCATGCAACCCTTTGTCCCCCGGGAAGTAATGTAACGGCACGTTCATTCCCTTTTCTATTTATTGATGAAAAATAACAGGAGAAGAAAAATCAATTTGAAAACCAAATGTCTTTAATGGTAGGCCTAGATCCCAAGGGACTTGTTTTATATCGGCGATGCTGTTAAAGACTAGCATGTTATCCACCTTGATCTAAGCTCATCCGTCCTTTACTCATCGTAAGGAGCATCCCTTCTTTCTTTTAACTGCCGAAGCTTCAGTAACTTCTACATCAAAACTTTTATAGAGTTCAAAGTAATATTATGTACCCTATTCTAAGGAATACACCAAAGATACAATCTTTATTGCACAACTAATAAAAAATATTTGTCCTTTTATAGTTTTAGGGTTTTAAATAGCAAAAGAATGAATTTTATATAAGCAAATAGTGATGAGGGGAGTTTAATTAATAGATGAACTAAAGTATTGAGTTTATATAATCGATGGAACTCACAGTTATGGAAAACAACAAAAAAAAAATTAATTAGATAAACTAGTATTGTCATCTCTGAGGATTTGCCAAATAGTTATTGGACTCCCCACGCAATAAGCTTCCAAAACAAAACACTATGAAGAGATGCCAGGGTATCACCCAATGTGATTACTTCGATACTTAAGTCAGCAGTGAATATTTAGGAGAATAGAAGGTGCTTTGAGCAATAGCTAAGCTTATCGTGTAGGGTGTAGCGAGATTTATCGCTGTATAGTGGCCTAGTATTTGTAGTGGAGTGGCGTTGGCAGTTAGAGATTAGTCAGTGGAAAGAGATCTTCTCCCACAAGTATGGGAAAGTGTGGTTATAGTATCAGACATATCCCATTTATTCCAAATGTGGTGGTTGACTCTATTTTATCTTTATATTATGCGTTCTAGTCGTAGTCTGATTTACTAGGCTCAATCAATCCAGGCCTAAGGCTTGGGCATATGGGAGTAAGCTCTAAGTGACAAGATGTGTTAGAACCGGTTGAGTCCGAGGGCCCTATATCTAAAGAGTCCTGTCAACACTTACTGCTTTCCCCTCCTTCGCCCCCTGCGGGCAATCCCATTTTTGATGTGAAGGCAAGGAAAAGGAATATATGGGTTGCTTAGGCGTGAACGATTTGACTTAAAGGGGCTTGACGTGGCACTACGGTGCCAACGTAGTAAGGGTGTAGGTTTGAGCTGGAAGCTAACCGAGGTGGAGATGTTTGAGGCCATGGATACTTAAGACGAAAATGTCTGAGGTGGGTTGACCGATGTGGTTAGTAATTATTCCAAAGCGGAGTGCTGAAGACCCAAGTGAGACAGCCTTGGTTAGGGTATCAGAGTAAGGCACCTTTACGTCTTACTAGGTAGGCGCTTTAAGGTTATGAACTAGTTTGGTCGAATAGTATTCGTCATGGACCAAGCAGACATGACTATGCCATATCGTTATCATGTTGGCTAGGTGGAAGTCAGATGGGCCTTGAGGGAATTTCTTGTCAAAGGAACTTTTTCAAATTGTAACCTTTGTGCGCTTGTTTTCTATACATTTAATGTAACATGGCGGGTATTATGTTGTAGCAGATTAGTGTACAACTACATGTACTTTACCTTTTAAGGATGATCATCCGATCTAAGCTTCTCCTACGTGTCTGTTGCATAGCATTCCAAGGGATTCGCCCTTATATGAATCCCTATAACCACCTATAAGGCTTCCTAGATACTTTGCCTATAAATAGCAATATCACAATGATAGACCACTTTTCTGCAATCTCTCTATTTTACCATTGCAAATTCTATGTTTACATCAGGCTTTCTTCAAAAGTTTTTCAAGATTCTTTCTTCTTCACATATTATGACCATGTCGAGTAATAGAGGTGAGACTGGCTCATCTTCATTGCCACTTGCTCTATAAGGAGTAACCCTATACCACACCCCCCCTCCCCTGACGAAGGAGGATGAGGTCTTGTCACTAACATATCTTGATGAACCTAAAAAAATGGTTGTAGAGGCACTGGATAGGGCCAGGATTATCAATGCCATCCCAAGGGATGTATATGTGTACGCCCTTTTGCCTTATCTAAAGGATTTATTCGATACTCCCGAGACAGGCAAAGAGCTTAGCGATCGAGTGAGCAAGAGTAAACAATCCGCCCCCAGTTGGACTATAAGTAACTTTATTGTCGAGGTGATCCTTGGGTAGTAGATAAGGTTGCCGAGTAGGGACGAGTGCATGGTCTTGCTATCAGGAAGGTGTTTTGTGGTGTTTGAGAAGCGCCTGGAGTTTGGGCAGTGCCTTCCTCCGAGTTGCTTCGAAAAGGAATTCTTCAACTATCATTGGTGTAGTTCATCGTAGGTACCTCCCAATGGATGAAGGGTGCTAAAGGTTTTCTAAGTGCTCTGCGAGTATTTGGTGGTGAAGGCTACTCCCGAGATCTTTATTCATTTTTACATATGGAAGAGCATCGAGTGGTGGCCATAGCTCCAGCCATACCTGGGAAAGAAGTTGTTCTACGGCTTTGTGGATTCAGTGAAAAGTTAGCAGGATAAGTATGTAGTTGTTAAGCTGCCTGAGGAAGCAAATTTCTAGATGCGGTGGACCAGGTTGGTTTGAACTTGTGGTGAGAAGGGGCTTAGTCCTAGTGATATAGAGGCCACCCAAGAGATCTTAGCCTTCATAGTATTGAGATACAACTAGGAGATAAATGTTGTAGAGACCGCGGAGAGGTATTTTGGGTATCTGATTTTCGAGCTCTTCCTTAGCATGAAGAAGGCTGTGGTGAAGAAATGGGCTAAGGTATAGGTTTGTTGTACGTGCCTACGTCTATTATACTAGTGTTGAGGTGCTTTGTCCAACGCTTGTAGGATGGGGGGACCTCCTTGGCTGTACTGGTCACAGCGGAGTGTAATGAATGGTAGTAGTAGTTTCTTTTGGTTTCGTCTTCTTTCCTTTTGTAACTTTGAATTGAAATTCTTATAGGCAATAATTTGGCTAAGAGGATTCCTTATCCTTCTGTGGACGAGCTGATGAGCCGTCGCTAAGCCAAAGCTAAGATAGACTAGTCGAAGGACAAAGTAGTATGGCCGAAGCTGGGCCTTAGGGAGACAAGTAGAGCATGACCGATGGCTATTTCTCAAGGCATCCCCATCGGTATCTAAGACGAGCCATTGGATGTAGAGCCCTTAGGCATAGCTCTACCTACCCCAGCCTTTATCCCCTCCACTGAACCTATTCTTGTAGGGGATGAAGGCCCCGATGTGGAGGGGCCTAATATTTAGATACTTTCCTCTTTACGGGCAAAGCAAGAGGGATGGTTAAGAGGGCCATCCTTTCTCATGTGACCAGCCAAAAGAGGAAGGCTCCCGAAATTGCTAAAGAGCTAAGGCCTATAGCTAAGAGATAGAGACCTTTAGCAAGGCTATTTTTGAGCTGAAGGAAATGGAATGAGTGGTTGATGACCTATCCTTACCAATGTGTCGACGACTTGGGGGATGAATTTTTTGATGACCTGAACAACTTCAAGTTAATTGGAATTGGGCTGGATTCGTTCTAAGAGGTGCCATATTGCTCCTTAGATGAGGAGTTCTTGAGTGGAGCTCCTAAGATGGAGATGAAGAGGGCTAAGAGGAAGCTCCTGAGGCTAAAGTGGGAGGTCCAAATTAATGATCTCATGCTGCGGCACCAGACGCTCAACTACCAGGCTTTAATGGGGTCTTATACCCCCAGTTACTGGGTTGTCCTCAAAGGGCTCTCCAAGGAAGGTAAGGATGACCCCATGGAGATAATAGGCCACTTGAGCATGCTTATGCTGCAAGTAAGTCTTTGTTACTCTTGTATTGAAGTACTTCACTTGTCGTTGTGTTAATGGTGGCCTTTATTTTTAATTTATAGTACCATGGCAAGGTGCTGGTTTAACTGAATAAGTTTGATGTTGCCCAAAAAGAGGTAAAGGGCTTTAGGGAGGCATTATGCCAAAGTGAGAAGTACCTGCGGGAGGCAGAGACTTCTACTAATGAGTACTTGAAAAAATTCTCCAAGGCTATTGGTGCCTGCATTGCTCTTATGTACAAGTGGTGGGCCTTCAGATGAGGTTGAAGGATGTGGAGAAAGAGAGAGATAGGGTCGAGAAGGCAACACAGAAGGTAGATGACCTAAAGGCTCGACTAATGGACAATCGAAAAAGAGAATGTCGGGCTAAAGGTGTCAGTCGTAAGGCTATAAACAGAGCTAGCGATGAAGGCATTAGAGCGCAAAAGCACCAAAGCCACTTCGTTAGAGTTAGCCAGTTTGAAGGTTAAGCTAGAGTGGCAAGTCCAAGAGCTGCAAGAGAAGGTTTTAGACATGGAGGAGATCATCTTTAAAATGGAGAGTAGGGAGGTCCTTAGTGATGTTGTTGCTAAAAAGGCAATCGCCGACTATCGAAAGATTGATGAGTAGTTAGACAAGCTGAAAGACCTGACTACTAATTTAGCGTATTACACAAAAAAGGAGGTTCTCTCCCATTATTCGAACCTTGATCTGAGCTTTCTTGATTTCTTGGATTCTTCAACCTTCAATGAGAAGAAGGAAGCCTTGGCATACGTGAGAGAGGCCGTTCAAGCAACCTTCGATGTTTTATGCACTCCTTCTGCTACTAGGGCTAGGCAAGGCCCTTTTATATCTACTTCTGCCCTAGTAGTCTAGTAGGAGGCCACCCTCAAAGTAGTTCCTCAAGACAATCAACCTCTGGGTGATTCTCTTGCTTCCCCTTATTCGCCCCCTTCAGCCCCCACTCTAAGTCAAGGTTAGTTGCCTGAAGCATTGACGGATTAGCACTTCGAGTAGATTGAGGCTTTGGATTTTTTTGAGTCATCGGAGTTAGCTGATTCAAGAAGATAGCATATTTTTTTCTTTTTTCTTTTTTGGAACATGTGTATGTCGGGTTGGGATGCTGGTCTTTACCGTATAATCTGTCAATGAATGAATGAATGAATTTTTTGAAACATATCCTCTTATATACCTACTTTTCCTTTGAATACATTTGCATAGGAATTCCTTAACACAAGGGGAGTTTACTCTTGCCAAAGTCAATCGAGAGGGTATTAGGTCGGTGGGGTCTTAACTTGCCCGAGGTTATTTGAAGGGAGTCAAGTCGGTGGCGTTTGTATTTGCCAGATAGATAGGAGTTCCTCTGTGTGAAGGGGTGTTTCCCTTTATTGAGGTTACTCAAAGGGAGTCAGGTCGGTGGCGTTCCGACTTACTTGGTAGATGGGGGTTTCTCTATGTAAGGGGTATTTCCCTTTGCTGAGATTACCTAAGGGGGGTTAGGTTGGTGACATTCTAACATGCTCGATAGATATGAGTTCTTTTATGCGATGGGTGTTTCCCTTTGCTGAGGTTACTCAAGGGGGGGTCAGGTTTATGGCGTTCTGACTTACCCGATTGGTGGGAGTTCCCCTATGTAAGGGGTGTTTCCCCTTGCCGAGGTTACTCAAGGGGGGTTAGGTTAGTCGTGTTCTGACTTACTTAGTACACAATTCGTTTGCCCTTTTTGGGGTTAAGATGGCAATAGAAATTGGAGAGAAAGAGAGATAGACAACTGATTAGGAAGTAAATTGTTTCATTACATTATTTTGGAAAGATGTACACAAGAATATGCTAGTTAAAGTAAAGCCATCTAGTCTTTCCAGCTTATATGTTCCCTTACATTAGCTATCCTTGAATCTGATGGAGTCTTCCTATTTGGGGGCCTGCTTGTCATATCCCTCGCGTGAACCCATAGCTTCTAGCTTTCGACACACTAGGTTGTCAACTTTGAACTCCTTTTATTTGACCTTCTAGTTGTAGTACCGGGTGGCCTGATGTTGATATACAGTTACTCGAGTAACAAGAAGGTCTTTAATTTCCTCAATTATATCGATGCTAACTTGTAACAGTAACTCATTGAGGATAACATCGACACTTCGAGTCCAGATATTAAGAAGCTCAAGTTTGATAGGGAGGATTGCTTTCGACCCGAATGCTAGGCGAAAGGGGCTTTTGGCTATAGAAATGCAGTGGGTGATCCTATACGCCCCACAAGATATTGGGCACTTCGTTAGCCCAAGCGCTATGAGATTGGTCTATGTGTTTTTTCAGGCTATTCAAGATGATTCAATTGGTTGCCTCTACTTGTCCATTTGATTGGGGGTAGTTGACTGAGGTGAAGTGTAGGGTAATGTGGTGCTTGGCGTAGAACTCTTTGAACTTGGGGTTATCAAATTGTTGCTCATTGTCCATAACGAGAGCATAGGGGACCCCAAACTTAGAGAGAATGTTGTTTCTAATGAAATAATCGACACTTCTCTTAGTGATCCCTACCACCACCTTGGCTTCTACTTACTTCGTAAAGTAATTAACGGTGACAATTATGAACTATCGTCTTCTTGATACTTTCAAGAAGGCACTAAGAATATCAATACCCTACTTTGCGAACGGCCATAGGCCTGTCAGGGGTTGGAGACTAATGCTAGGTGTATGGTTGAGTGGCATGTGCTTTTGGCACTATGGGCACTTTTGGGCTATGGCTTTTGTGTCCTGCCTCATGGTAAGCCAGTAATACCTGAGTTGTAGCGCTCAGAGGTACAAGGCTTGGGATTGAATATGATTGTTGCACGTTCTAGTGTGTAACTCTTCCATGATGCGTAGCCCTTTGCCTTCTCGGAGGCATTGGAGCAGGGGAAGGCTAACTCTCCCATGATATAAGACACCATCGACTAATGTGTAGTTGGTTGCATGATACCAGAGCTTCTTTCCCTCTCTCTTATCGTCTAGGAGTGTGCCTTGCTCCAAACAACTCTGAATAAGATCCATCTAACTCGGCTCTAGTGCCACGGTAGTTAGTTCAAGAACTTTAACTGAGCTCGGAGTTATTCTTTTTTCTGGTTAGTATTCTATAAAGATTTTATTATCCTTCAACTCAGGCTTCTGCATACCGATAGATGCGAGCTTGGATAGCTAATTTGTTGTTGAATTCTCAAGTCGGGGGATCTTTGTGATGTCTTACGAAAGGAATTCAACTAGAAGGTACTTCACTTTCTCTAGGTACCTAGCCATAGTGTTATCCTTGGTTTTGTATTCACTTCGGACTAACTAGACGACAAGCATCGATTCCAAGAAGATTCGTAAATGCTCAGCATCGATCTCTTTGGCTAACTTAAGACTGGCAATAAGGGTCTCATATTCGGATTCGTTATTGCTAGAATCGAACCCAAACTTGAGGGCATAGCAGACTATGGCCTTATACGGGCCGGTGAGAATGAGATTCGCTCCTCCACCTCAAGAGGTAGAGGAGTCGTTAACATAGAGAGTCTAATCGGCTTGTCATTGCCTAGTAGTGCTTCCTCCTCTCTTGTATATTTTACTACGAAGTCGGCCAGCATTTGTACCTTGTAGGTTGTTTGTGGCTGATATTAGATTCCGTACACACTCAATTCTATCATGTACTTCATCATCCGTCCATATGCATAAGGCTTCTGCAACATGGTGTGCAGCGATTGATCTATGAATACGATTATCTAATGTGCCTGAAAATAGGGCTTTAGCTATTGTACTGTGATAATGATGGCTATAGCGAACTTTTCTACCCGAGTGTGCTTAACCTCGAGCCCATGGAGTATATAGCTGACATAGTATACGAGCTTATGTTCCCTTCCCTTTACTCTGACTAACATAGAGGAGAGTGCCTAGTTGCTTACGGCCAGGTACAGAAACGGGTCCTCCCTATGGATAGGCTTGGAGAGGACTGGTAGGTGCGTAAGGAAGTCTTGGAGTTGCTGAAAGGCGGTGGTGCACTCTAAAGTCCATTCGAAATCCTTTGGGTTTTTCAGGATTTTGAAGAACTTAGTGAATTTGTTAGCGCTCTTCGAGATAAATATGCTTAAAGCAGCTACCATGCAAGTGAGCTTTTATATGTCTCGGACTGAGGTTGGAGGCTTCATTCTCTTGATGGTTGTAATCTTCTCGAGGTTAGCTTCGATACCTTTCTGCGTTACCAAAAAGCCAAGGAACTTGCTAGATTCGAAGCTGAAGACGCATTTCTGAGGGTTTGGCTTCATTTCAGGGGTGTGCATCTGGTCGAAGGCTTCCTGAAGATCCTTAATATGATCATCTAGCTTTTAGCTTTTGGTAAGGATGTCGTTGATGTACATCTCCATATTTCACCTAATTTGGAGCTTAAACAGTTTCGTCACCATTCGTTGGTACGTTGCCTTAACATTTTTCAGGCCAAACAGCATCATAGTGTAGCAATACATGCCGTAATCGGTGACGAATGAGGTATGGACTTTGTCTTTCGAGTTTATTTTGATTTGGTTATACCCTGAGAAGGCATCCATAAGCTTAGCGGGGTGTGTCTCGAGGTAGAATTGACAAGCCAATCGATTATCGGGAGGGGGAAACAGTCTTTAAGGCAAGCTTTATTGAGGTTAGTATAATTGATGCATATTTGCCACTTTCTATTCCTCTTCTTGACTAGCACCACATTTGTTAGCTAGGTAAGGTACTTTTCTTCCCTTACGAAGCTAGCCTTAAGCAGCTTTTGTACTTTTTTCTTTGTTGTGGCTTACCTCTCTACAACAAAATGCCTCTTTTTCTGTTGGACAGGCCATGTCGTAGTATTAATATCAAGGTTATGGGTTACCAGGTCGGGCAAGATTCCATGCATGTCTAATGTTGACTAAATGAACCTATCCAAATTTGCCCATAGGAGGGCAATGATTTCATCCTTCACTTTAAGTAAGGTCTCAATCCCGACTTTCTTAGTTTGTTCAAGTGAGAGTCCAATCTGGACTTCCTCTGTTTCTTCCCTCGGCTTGCCCCTTTTAATTGACTTCTCCTGTAGGTTGGTTTCTAGAGTGAACACGCAATCTCCTCTAGCAACCTTGACATACAGCTCTCGCGAGAATTTTTTATTACACCTACATACTCTTACCCTGATCGGGGTCGGAAATTTAGCCTTTAGATGAAGGGAGGATGTGATTACCTCGAATGCATTCAGGTTCGGTCTTTCTAAGAGCGCATTTAGGCTCGATCATTTTACAGGTCATTGAGCCACGTGGTCGTCATCGCCAAGCTTTATGTCTAACTTGGTGATCCCCTTGGCTCGGACCGTACTACTATTGAAGCCGATCAGATTATGGTGGTACGACATTATTTTCACTTGTAGCTTCTTCTTCATTCTCTTGTAAGTATGGAGGAAAAGTATATTGGTGGAATTGCCAGTGTCCACTATAATCTTTAGGACCTTAAAACCTGAGATCCTTGCCCCTATTATCAAGGCATCTTGATGGAGTGTATCACCCCCTTCAAGGTCTTTAGCTGAGAAGGAGATGGAAATGTCTAACTTCTATCTTTTCTCCCTTACGACCAACACCTCCGATGGAAGGTTAACCAAGCTATTAGTGTTCAGTTAGCTCCTTGAGTGTAGCCCCCCCATAATTACGTTAATAACATCATTGGGGGCATAGTCATTATGGTGGTCATTGTTTTGTTTGGCAGGGGCATTCTTGGTCCGTTGCCTCTGAGGTGCCCTATCTTCATCATCGTCAGAATGGTTATCGTTCCTCAAATGAACCACATATTCATTGAAGAAGCCATGTTGAATAGTATATTCAATGGTGTTCTTTAATTAGAAGCGTTCTTCGATGGTGTAGCCATGGTCATCGTGGAACTGACAATATTTGTTTAAGTTCTGACTAATGGGGTTTCTCTACATTTTTTGCAGTCTTTGGAGCAAATTCCAATACTTCACCTTAGAATAGACTTGAGCAATAGGTCTATTTAGGGTTGTATAATGTGTGTAAATAGGAAGGGGGAGCGAGTTGCACTCCGCTTGCCACTTCTTCTTCCCAGAGGTCTCTCCTTTTGATCTGCCCGGCAACTTACTGCTAAGGCAATCCTTCATGGACAGTATTTCTTTATGTTGCTTTCCACTCAACCTTTCTTGGTTGGCATCACATATGGTACGAATGTTGTCTTCCTGGTTGATGTACTTCTAGGCTTTATTCCAAAAGTCAGTTAGGGTCTTTGGCTTGCTCTTCACAAGTGATCAGAAGAAGTCTCCTAAAAGTTGGATGTTGAGTTGAGTGGCATGAACAACGACTCCCTCGTTTAGTTGAGGGATCTCGATTACGATATTGTTGAACTGAGATATGTAGTCGTATAGGGACTTGCCTTCACCTTGCCTTACGAGGTATAAGGACGATGTGTCCTTAGATGGGGGCTTGCTAGCCCTAAAGATGGTATATCATATAAGAAAAAGAGATTTAATATTCCAAATGTAATAAAAAAGGATATTTGTTATTTTCCAATAAATCAAACTTTTTCCTGAGGGCCTGTTTAATTTTGAAACAGAATAGCTAGGACATAAAAAATTTTTGCCTTAACAATAGCTATTGCTAGAATATAATAGAGATTTATATTTCAGTTTTTACTTCGTATATTTTTGTTATAAGGAATACTTGTTCTAAAATATATTTCACCTCATTAAGTGCAGCATCAAATTGGGAATATAACTAAAAATAAAAACCCCAAAGTCATTTAACTTCTATTATTGATTAGGGGTCTTCTCTAAATACTTGAATTTTTATTGGCGAATAAAAATTTCATCTTATAAAAAATAATGACTATTCCCTATAAAGAGGGAATGGAAAAGTCTTGGGAATAAAAATTCCTAGACCGATGTAACACCCTATAACCCAAGATGCCACAACCTACCCTGCATCGTCATTGGCCAATGATATGCTAAGCTCTAATTTTAATGCTATAATCCACATAAATGTCTGAATTTTCGTGATGATATCAAATAAACAATCTCTACAAAGAACCATATCTTAATGACTCACATGAGAGTCATTTTAACCATACATAACGTTAAATAAAGGTAAAAGTATTTGCTGCTTCCCCATCTTGGGTGATGTTTATATAGTTACTTTTTTATTTTTATTTCTTCACTAGGCTTAGACCATGTCTCCTAAACAATCTTAGTACATATGGTGAAAAAGGATTCCACATATTGAGGTCGGAATGGGATCAAGTGTTTTCACATCTCACTATAGTGCCCGGTTTGTCTTGATTGTAGATTGATGAATAAGAAGGAAAATGGAACTATTTTCTTTTTTAACTCACCCCCAATGTCTTTTGGATGCATCACCATGGTCGTCATAATCAACAATCTCATTGTAATTAACTACAACTAAAAATTAAAAGGTGTAAGCCTCGACTTAGAATGTAACACCACAAATACGGACATTGTCATATCATGAACAATTTACATGCATAATTCAATAAGAGTACAAGGCAATCAATTTAGTTAGTATATTTTTAGTCCATCACACAACATAGGGGTACTTCTGACCCTACCATATATATATATAAATGTTAATTGGGAATTGCCATTATAAGCCCGGTTTAAATGGTATCAAAAATTGCTATCTTTAGCCCCATTCTTTCTAAATCTACCCCAAATTATTTCTAGATAGGACTCCACTAGAAATAACATCGTGCAAGGATCATCTGGGTGCTTCCTAAGGATTTGTTGCCATCAGCCCCCTATCTCAAGCAAAACACAAGCAACACACATATTTATGGTTTAGTCAATTTTAGCATCTAACCTAACAAGTACATATAACAACCATGTGTTACGAACATGGATCACTTTGATAGATGTAATTAAGAGTCTCTTTAAACTTCCTTCAAAAACCACAAGATTACTTCTATTAATTTCTAACTTAGAATGTGAGTTCTTCCTATACAACAAAACGCGATCCTATACTATTTAATATTTAGATCCTTTCTAGAAACCTAATCTACATATATAGGAAGGGAGTAAAATAATTACAAATCGAAGAGGATTTTTCGTTGGACACGTAATAGGAAGTATACAAGTTGGTTGTGCTTGGTAGCATAACATACTCTACGATGGTCTAAAGAGAAAGTTATGTGATTGTGTTGCTACTATGCACTCCTTCTTCTACCTCCAAAATTCAAAACCCCTTCATTGTAACTCCTCAGATCCATACTTTTGCAACTCCTCCTTCAAAGCCCGTTATTTTTGTGAACAAACAATATCCTAAAATCCTTTTACTCACTAATACTTAGATCTAACATCAAAACTTAGCCTTGTTATAAAGTAAAAACACTTATGTGAATTGATCGTCTTAAAGCAAAACCTTCACCTTAAACCTTTGTTTGATTGCACGACCTTTACATATCATTTTAGCATGCATTAGAAAACAATATAGATCATCTTGAAATTGTTAAAAAGCCCTACCTACTACATTATAGCAAACTCGTGTACAACACAACTTGTTCGCCTTTACTAATATTTCAAAGATCTGAGTTTTGTTTAAAACTTTAGCAAACACTACGACACAATGAAATTGATGATTCAAACCTAATATGGTTGTAGCTTACCTTAATTGTTGGAGGTGCATTTGTTAACGTGATAAGGAGAGGTCAAGGAGGTAATACTGTGAGAGGTTGGAGGAGAAAAAGATTATGGAATAGGGTTAAAGCTAATGTGGGTTTTAATCCTTACAAAAGACTAAACAACCCTTCTAATAAACACATGTTGTCCTTTGTTTTAGGGGAAAATACCAAAAATCCTTATAAATTTTGACTTTAGTGCATATTATCTCTATAAACTTCCAAAGTATAGTTTTTGGTCCCTAAACTTTCATAAATTAGTAAATAACCTCTATAATCCCTTTTAATTTTAATTTTAGTGTGTAAACACTTATATCAAAATTAAAGTTTAAAAGATTATCCTCAACCTAGGGAATTGTTTATTAATTTATGAAAGTTTAGGAACCAAAAACCATACTTTAGAAGTTTAAGGAGGTAATTCACACCAAAATTAAAGTTTAAGGGGGTCTTTTTCAATTTTCCCTTTATTTTATTTCCTCTTCCTACATATTATTATTTTTCCATATATTACAATCAATTTCTAAACAAATAAGATAATAAGAAGTATTTTGAAAATTTTATTTTATTCCCTATCTATTACCTCTAAGAAAATGAGTTGTGGTTTTCTAACTGTATAGTATCATTCTCTTAACTTTAATTTACCAAAATTATAATGAGATGTCAAACATAAAATTGGATGTTATCTTTAAAGTTAAAATAAAACACGATGCAAATTATATATATGTAAGATATGTATAAGTGCATATATACATGCATGCATGTATGCTTACATACCTATATACGTATGTACATGTATATGATACAAGGCCAAAAGGCTCTTGGTGTTTCAAATTGAAGTACAATAATTGTGCACTGGAAAAGTTTATTTGAAATTATAAACATTTTTATCAAGTATACTAAACAAGCGCATCTCGGACACTTGCGATATATATATATGAAATACTTTGGTATCTCTATTAATCATTATTATTTAATGGTGTGTATATTGATCCCTTGATGAGATGGACCACACATGATCCCATCATAAAGTTGTGGTATGATAGTGAACAAAGAAAAATACATGAAAAAACTGATTAGGAATATAGGCGTCCATGCTGGGATTTCAAGTAACACAGAAGCGCTAAAACTCGAAATTTTCCGATGACTTAACTCGGCTTACCAGATTTCTTGATAGCTCAAATCCAAGCATTGAGTCTGATTTTCCCAAAAACATAACTTTATTAATTCAAATTTATATTAATTCCTTCCATTTAATAAGATGTTCAAGTAAAATTAGGATAGGAATTTTTATGTAAAAATTTGGAGTTTCCATTTCTTACGTTTATATTTTTGTTTATTTTATTCATTTGTCATTTTTACTCTATTTGTTATCAATCGCATTTTAAATAGTGAAGAATGGGATGTTTATCTTTGTCTTTTTAAGGTTTTTTATATAAAATTGGTCATAAAGATAAAGAGATGCCCTTTTTACCTAACACACTAAAAATGAAAATGTTGCATTCCCCAAGTTTATCCATTCCTTTTCTTTCTTCTGGAACCTTTACAGTAGTAGAAATTCCTTTTAACGTAGCACAGTGCTCATTGGAGCTAGTGAACTTGAAGGAAATTGATTTCACACGCAGGATGGCACTTCATTCAGCGGACAATCCCAAAAGAATTTGTTTAGAATAATAGGATAATGATACTCTGAGTTAATGCTCCTAAAAGAAATTGATTTGAAACAAGATTATGCTCTATTGAGCTACAGATCAACGAAGAAATTGATTTGAAAAATAAGATGGTGCTCCACTGAAATAATGATCCTAAAAGAAGTTAATCTAAAGTAGGATGATGCTCCATGGAGTTGGTGATCCTGAAATTGAAGAATAATAACGCTCTACAGAGCTGGTAACCCTTAAAAGAAGTTGATTCAAACTAGAATGGCTTTCCAACGAGTTATTGATCTTAAAACAAAAGAAGGATTATGCTTCACAGAGCTAGTTACCCTTAAAAGAATTTGATTTAGTGAAAGATGGCACTTTATCGAGCTAGAGATCCTAGAAGAAGTTGATTACAAAGCAATTCAATATTTATGAATTGATTTCAACCTTGATTCAATTAAGTGGTATTTCAATAAGTTTTAATAAAAGTTTTCAATCCACAAGTGGGGAAGTGTTAATTAATAAATTAAAATATAAAGCAATATTACAGCTAATTTACTTAAATTTTTGTATCAACTAATTATATGAATCTAATATTTCTTAGTTATAAGTCCCATTTATGTAAATATAGAAGCCACGACAATTGAAAAGTGAAAAAGCAAAGACTTGAGGATACGGTCCATTGGGACTCCTCTATGGATTAAAGAGTTCATATAAAGAGTTCTCTGCTTTGGAGTTCCGATTCCATATTCTTTTGTTAATGCAAGGTTGCAGCAATCAGGTCGTACTATAATGGCTTAAAAGGAATACAATATTCTTTTATTAATGGAAGGCTCCTGCAATCATGTTGTACGGTATGAACAATTTTTTATATAGTTTAATAAATTATTTTGAAGAGGTAGAACCGACACAAATGTTTCCTTTTCATGGATCTTTTCAATCTCGGAAACGTAATTAACTCATGACAAAGTAAAATAAACACGTCGTGCAGTACAGCTCTGGCCAATAGACCAAATAAAATAAATCAGCCCAGAAAACAAGCTTCACCAACCTTCTTATATGTTTTCAGTTTTCTACACCCAAACCCAAATAAACCAAATTAAAAACAGGGAATTGGTCAACATATACAGTCGTTAATAAATCTCACTGGGTGTTCGACGTATAAACTTCACGAATCAATCATTTACCCCCCAAAACATGCTTTCTATATTCTCATACGATCTCCCAAAATTTCCCACAGATTAAAATTTCCAATTTTCATAAAATCACTTAATATACATGTAATAATATGAATATTCCAACATATGAATTCCATATTCTTTTCATAATAATCCTGATCGTCCTTCCACATCATCCCTCTTCCGCCGTGGAACTCTGTTCCCCCACAGCTTGTGGTGAAGGAGATGACAACGAACCACCAACTATCCACTTCCCCTTCCGGCTCGGCCACCACCAATCCCCTCGTTGCGGCTACCCCGGATTCACTCTATCATGCAACATCACCAACCAAACAACCCAACCTCAAACACTTATCCACATACCAAACTCGGGCCTCTTCACTGTCCAAAGGATAGACTACGTAACCCAATCTATACACCTCAACGACCCTGATAACTGTCTTCCACGTAGACTCCTAAACTTCTCTCTCGCAAACTCTCTCTTCAAGGCGCAAAACCCACGAGACTTCACGCTATTCAACTGTTCGAACGATGCCGATGACGCGGCCGTGAGGTCTAGACTCATACCGATAACATGTATGAGCGAAGGGAACTACACGATATATTCGGTGCCGACAGTGTTTTATAATGCGTATTTAGGGAGTGTGCCGTGTAAAGAAGTTGGGACGATTATGTTTCCTGTCCCGTCGTCATTCTGGTGGGATATTAACGAGGATATGAGGTTGAGTTGGAATGTTCCGGATTGTAGGGCTTGTCTTGAACGTGGAGGTGATTGTGGGTATAAAGGTGGGAATAGTACAGAAATTGGTTGCAGTAGAAGCGGTGATAGTAAAGGTGAGAATTTTTGTTGATTACATGCCATCTTTATTTGTATCTACATCTATATATATGATTTTTTTTTTCCCTTTACAGTTAGATGTAGGAGTCCCGGCATACCCGAAAAAAAAAGAAGAAAAGAGGAATAACTTTCAAAAGTGTTTTCTTTTTGTTCCTCAAATTACTATTATAACTGTTGGGAGGAGAAATCGAAGTGATATATCCCCATTAAAAAGATAGTGTTTATAGCAGTGAGCAATAAGCGCTTGGCGTTATCACATCGTGTTAGCATTTGATAAAATTTGGCATGTTAATGTGGCCGGCCATGGATTAGGTGGCCGCCATTAGGTAAAGTTGAACCATAGCTGGTATAATTTTTTAATGTTCTTATTTAAGGGAATTGATTCCCATATGTTTAGATAATGTGTCAAATAAGTTCTTTACTGATGATAATAATGGAGAAACTTAAATGTGAAAAAAAAATATATATATATATATATAAATTACACCATTCATTCAAATATAAAAAGTGATTATTTTTATAATTTAATGATATAAATACAATATCGGTGAGATAAATTAAATTTAAATATTCTCCTAAATTGCTAAGTGATATAATAATTCGAAAAAAATAAAAACAAATATAATTTGAAGGAGAGAGCAGTGGGGGAGTGTAAGGATGAGCCCTGATGTGGATATTTACTTGATATAATTTAAGAAGAGAACGAAAGAGTTCCGGTGGGGATTTCGAAAAGGTACAGGCAGAAGAGGATGTGTCAGAAGACATTCTGGCTGCATAAGGTAGTGGGTTTAGCATTTGATAAGCCTTTCGTACTTTCTAGGTTGTTTTTGTTTGGTTTCTTGGTATAAAACACATTCACGAAAGTTCGATGAGGAAAAAGAAAGGGGAAAAAGGTAATAGTTTGTTGGATTGGCTAGACTGGTGGCGTATGAATTTCAGTGAGTGATAAAAGTTCCGTCCAGGAGATGACACTACGGAACCCACACCGACTTGTGTGCTTTTCATCAGCTATATCTATTTGGACTTCCAAATTTAATTTTTTTATAGATTATAATTCATATTTTATGTATTTTGGACCTGTAAAATATAAAGGATAAAGTAATACTGGAAAATTCCAGGTGGTTGAAGGTGCAAGATATCCTGATCTGTATGAACTAGTTTAATTATTTAATAAGGATAATAAGAGCATTTTCCTTTCTACATGTAATATAATGCGTTAGTTGAGTTCGAGCTCATTCCATAATAAGTTAATTTTTAGTAATAAACTTTTGTTGATATGTTAAATTAAGTTTGAAAGTTTTCAATACCAACTTGGTTACAAATTCTCCGGAATTTTGTAAAGCGTGGTCCACACGTTAGAAAAAATGATGGTTTGGTATAATATTTTAAAACCACTAGATTAACGTTTGAATTAGGAGCGGACAGGTATATAGGTATATATATATGGTATAATATCTTAAATTTTAGAATTATTGGAACTTATTTTATAAAATGTTAAAAATTGTATGTAGTAGAACTTACGGAATATAGAATATCTTATAAAACCCTCTTTTTCTCTAATAGTTATATATTTATTGTGTTTTCTGACTTAACGTTTTAGAACAAAGGTACGTGTCACCACAGTTCAAGAAGAGAACATAAGAAATGAAGAATCTAGAATAAGTAAGCTATTAGGTTAGGTGGGGAATCGCTTTCATGCTGGCGGAATTTCACCAAACGCAGCCCCACGTGGCATTTCTGGTCCTAGGTGCAAATGCATCGTCAAAACCGGGGCACAAAAATTGGAGAAAATCCTTAGTGCCAAAACCAGACACGATGCGTACGAATAGAGGTGTAAGTCAACTACATTGGTTCGTAAATTGCTAGAACTTACTCGTGTCTTACTCAAATTAAATTACTTTGAATAGTAAATTGAGTAAAATTTGAATTTTGAAATATTTGGCTCGTCAGTTTAATTGAAATTACTATAATTTATAATTTATTTTTATTTTTTTAAATACAAGTAACCCTGAATTATTTAAAAAAAATTTATAAAAAAGTTTTAATTTAATCAAACTAATTGAGTTAAACTCAATCTTATTATATATTTCTTCAAGTCGATTTTAAGCTTAATATTTAGAGTCCAATTAAACTTAAGTTGACCTCGAACTTCAAAATTTTAAATTGACCTTAAACTAAAACTCAATATTACATCGTCAATTCGATTCAATTCGATTATACTTTATGAGCATCGTTTGACTAGTTAACATCCCTTCTAGCTATCAAACGTGTACTATACTATGTCTTGCAAAGAATAATTTACATTCTAAATTAAGTCAATCATTACATTATTAGGATCTTGCTTAATGACTAACACCATAGGAAGGCCTTCAGGTCTCATTTAAACAGGTTATCATTTCTTATTGATTTGGTTTTTACGTATAATTTTATTTTTTTAAATCATCTAATTGGTGTTTCATCGAAATATATACATCATTAAATGCAACTTAGCCGAAATAAAAAGAGTTCCAAAAAAATCCGTAGCATTAACAGTAATACAAGTGATGCTCTGTCCAAGGAATGAAAAGGACTTCCGGTTGGATGATTACGAAGTTTCCAAGAAATTGAAAGATGCCTGAACCGAGTTGGTTCTTTAGTATATATATAGATATCCATTTCCTTATCTTTTACGGTTTCCAATTTTTTCAGGTCTTACAAGAGGTGCCAAATATGGTCTCATTGTAGGTGCTGGTATACCTGGTTTATTATTGATGGTTGGATTAATTTCATTTATTTATGGAAAAATTACAAATATGCGCCAAGCAAGTCCAACCCGTGCCGTCGACACCTTACCGGTGCTAGGCGTGCAGCGGAGTATTATCTCAGTAGGCTTGGATGAGGTCACTATTGAATCCTACCCGAAAACTGAGCTAGGTGCAAGCCGGCGCTTGCCCAAGCCCAACGACAACACTTGTGCTATATGCTTGGGTGAATATCAACCTAAGGAGACATTGAGGACTATACCCGATTGCAACCACTACTTTCATGTAGAATGTATAGATGAGTGGCTTAGGATTAACATAACTTGCCCTGTATGTAGAAATTCACCTGAAAGGTCTTCTTTAGCCACGCCCATTTCTTCAGTGCCTTCATCCTTGTCTTTAAGTTCATCAGAAAATTAAAAATTTTGTTCATTTGTGTCATGACTTTGACTATTATATTATTGTTTTGCACCGATTCTAGGCTTGCATTTTTTGTCTACGTGCACGATAATTGAACTTGTGAAATAAAGCTTTGTGTAAAGCTTTATTCATGATTACATAAACGGGGTAATGCTTTTCTTATATCTAAGATCTAGGTATTGTATTTTGAATGAGAGAAGTCTATTAAAGTTCAGTCGGAAATTGATGCCGGGCCATTGAGTTCAGATAGGATATGACACAATCATAAAGAAATCTTGTTACAAGAAAAGAAAAAACCGATACAACTAATAAACGGGTGAAAAATGTTCGGACTTAATTATAAACGTGTCCAAATTGACCTAGCTCGAACTCGAAGACCTCAGTACAAACCTGCTAAACCACTTGAAATTAAGGTCTTTAACAATTTCTTATAAGTGCTTACTCTTATGTTAAAACCTAATTCTAGTGGAATTCTTGTGTAATTGATAATTAGGTATCTTTTCTTGTATTTCTGGTTTGATTTTTTGAGAAGTGATATTTCAAAGTGGAAAATTCAACTGTCTTAGCAGATACTTGTATATGATGGGAAATTCACTTTACCTTGTATAATGATTGATCTTACTCTGGCGTAAGTTTCATTTGTGGTTGCCTGTGTAATATATGAATTCATTTTGAGATATTTTGTATGTTTCTGGTCCATATTAGAAATTGGTCAAAACGGTCTTATTGTTCTGATAATCTTATCCCATTTCTCGTTGCAGCTTTATGCTGATATTAGGTTTTGATAGATTAAAGTAGATTTTATTTTATGTTATTTAGACTAGATATGATTTTATTTCTTACTTATAGAATTTTATTAGATGGGTTTATTTACGGGATATCGAATGTATTAATTGCCTTTTTGATATTTTATATATTAGAATAGTTATTTATTAATTGTTAGATTATGTTTAGATTGCTTCTATAATTTTCTTGAGATAAAGAAATTATATTATCAATTTTAGTGTGGTACCTTTCATCTTCAATGGCAGTACGAGGCTATCTTTATCTAGACTAGAAGAAGCAATTAGATTTTAATACATTAAAGTAGATTTTATTTATTTCATATTATCTAGACTAGATATGACTTTAAGATTTGATTTCTTATTTATAGGATTGGTATTTAACCAATAAGATTTCGAGCCTATTAGTTGTCTTTTTGTTATTTTATTTATTAGAGTGGTTATTTATTAATAGATTAAGCTTAGATCGAAAGGCCAATATTTGAGCTTACTTCTATAAGTATCTTATATTATGATGTTGTTTGATTGTAATAATTTCATGTATTAGATTGGTTTAAATTATTTGTCTACTTTTTGTACTTTGTTTAGTTTGCATGATTGGTTATGGTATTGGATAAAAGAGGACTTAAGTATTGGACAAAAGCTTAAAAATATATAATATATATTTAATGGTATAAAAGTTTATTTTATATAGTACAAAATAAATATAACTTTAAAATAAAAAAAAAAAAAACTAAATACCGAATTCCCAAATCACATAACTTTATTGTAATTTATATTAGGAATGATTATATTTTTAATTTTCTTATAATTTTTCAATCACAAATATCTATGTTTAACTATATACATTAAATATGGTACAATAAGGTTGTATTGTCATGTGCTTTTTGTATTATGCTATCCAAATCTTCTTACCATATTCTAATTCTAACAATGAAACGTTACCTTAGAGTTTAGAAAAAAGTCATTATGGAATCAAGAAATTATTTTTCTCAAGATCATCATGATACTTTTTATCTCTATTGATGGTGTAAAGCTATCATTCCAATTGTTAGTGGTATAAGATTATTAGATCTATCATTTCCAAGCAATCATTTCTTTTCTTAAAAAAATATTTTATTTATTTTATGGTGATTTCTTAGTATACTCAACATAATTATCATTTAGATTAAGCGTTTTTTTTTTATTTCCGTACTTTCTGTGATTTTTAATTCTTTATAACTTTTTCGCTTTTGTTATCCTGTATTAATTTGGAATTAGAGTCTTACAACCTATATTAGTGTTCTTTCTTAGACCAAAATCTTTGTTCTACCTAAGGGGGAAAGAAAAACTTACTCGTTTCATACCGAAAAGGAAAAATGTATGGGACTGGAGAAACTCAAAGTGGCATAACTTAGACGTTTTGAGATGTTTGAGAAGGCAAGTCATGAGCAGGTGATAAAGAAGAATTTGAAAATTATTGAACAAAAAAGAGAAAATGAGAATTCAGATATTTCTTTCTTTTGCACAAACAAAGTGAGTGATTCATTAATTAACCACTGTCCAGTACAAATAGATGCACAACTGGAAACATCATTACAAGAAAAAGCAAAATCAAGATTAAGTAGTCTCTGGCCACTAATCACACGGACACATCCTCCTCCTCCCCGTACAGTTGGCCACCAAATCAGCTGTGGAATTTGCCTTTCTCGAACTAAAAGATAGGGAACATCCTGAAGTTGAGAATATGTCTTGGTTAATTTCAGCAATAAAGGGCTACCAGACCAGCCCACTTTTTTATAATTCTTCAGGATAGACTCCACCAATATTGGATGCATCGGATTTAATTACAGATGATGCCCAACCCATCTCCTTTACTGAAGTCATGGCCTCTTTAATTGCTAAACACTCAGCCATCTTTGCGTCCAACACCTCCACTTCCTCAGAAAAACCGGCACAGATGCTACTAGCGAACCGTCGAGCTACCCTAGATATCGCCGCCGACCTGTCGTGTAGGTTGAAAGCACCGTCCACATTTACCTTGATTGTCGAGCCCTCTGGTTTCTGCCACTTCTAGGGTATCTTATCTCTCTTAGAAACCCTACCAAGCAACTCTTTTTTTCCTTAAAGATAACCACTCTTTCTCTTGAAACCCTACTACCCTCACCACCTCCTGAGGATCAATCTTCTTCCTCTCAAGGATTGCCGCACATCTAGCTTTTCATATTACCCACAAAAACCCAAATTATCCTCGAAGCCATCAAACTTCACACATTAGATCTAGAGTCCACGTTTTCTTGGAGACTCAGCCAAGATATAAACTTCTCCATCCGGATACGTAAGGCCCCAAACCAGATCAGTTCCATCCAAGGCCACCATAACGGTGCATGTTCTAGGGTTTCCACAACTCCACAAATCTCGCATGCCTCATTCTGGACAACGTTTCTGTTCATCAAATTCGAGTGCACGGGTAAAAAGTTTTGAAGAACTCTCCATAGAAAATGTTTGAGCTTTGGTTGGATGTCCATATTCCAGAATCATTTCCGTTCTCTTTTAGAATCGAGAGTGAAGACGTTGCCATATGTTTCAGGACTTCCATGATGTTTTAGAGCACTTTACTTCTCTTCAGTTAAGAAGCAATACACAAACTCAACCGAACAATCCCCTAACTTTGTATATGGCTAAATCAATCTGTCTTCCTAGTCTCTAGTAGGTATGATCACTTCTCTGATTGCTCTCCTCTCCTCACCAGTAATATTGCTGTTGATACAGTTTAGCGACCAAAATCTGCCTTCCCTATCTATTATTTTATCTATTGTCAAATCTGTAACCAAGTCCTGGTCTTTTTTCTCTAGTATGAATCCTTTCAAAGAGGGCATCCATCTATCAAGCCAAATCTTGATCCATTTGCCATTACCCGCCTGGCAAACACCCCCTTTGAATAAAACATCCATTCCCTCTAAGATACTGGACCATCCCCATGATACTTTCCCCCTACCCCGCCCCTTTTCCTTTTTTACATCTTTGAAATTAGATTTCGGGAAATATATGCCTTTTAAGATTTTTGCCTATAGTGCATCTGGATTACACAATATCCTCCAAGCAAGTTTAGTTAGAAGCGCAAGGTTAAACAAGTGTAAGTTTTTGAATCCGAGTCCTCCTCTTCCTTTAGGTCTTCTCATTGCATTCCAACTTAGCCAATGGGTCTTTCCCTCATTCTTTTGTTATCTCTACCAAAAGTTTGCTATCAAGTTATTAACATTATTGCACCAGCTAATAGGAAACTTGAAGCATCCCATAGAGTATGTTGAGATTGCAAAAGTTATTGCCTCTAACAAAACCTCCCTTGTCGTCAGGCTTAACAATTTCTGCTTCCATCCTCGAATCTTCTGTTCAATCTTGTCTGTAACAAACTTTACCGCTTTCGTTTTTTAGCGACCCCAATGGGTGGGTAGACCTAGATATCTGCTAGGATCTTTGTCAACTTCCACTTCCGATTGCTGGGCCACTCTCTCCCTAATTTGCTCTGGTACATTTATACCAAAAAATTGACTAGATTTAGCAAAGTTGACTTGTTGACTTGAGGCAAAACAATAATCAGTTAGAGTTTCTTTAAGCCTTGTCAATTTTCCTCATCTACATCCATAAAAAATAGGGAATCGTTAGCAAATAATAGGTGAGTAAGCATATGACACTTTCTTTTAATGTGCAGCCCTGTCACTACTCCTGTCTTCGCTAGAATGTACGATCTTCTGGACAGTACATCAGCCGCCAAGAAGAATAGGTAAGAGGATAATGAGTCTCGTCTTAATCCTCTTGTAGGTCTTACATGCCCCACCATTCTACTATTCACCATGATATTATATTCCACCTTCGTCATACACCACATGATCCAATTTACCCATCTATCATTCAATCCCAACTTTACCAAAGCTACTCTCAAAAAATTTCATTCCACTCAACCGTAAGCTTTATTCATGTCTAATTTTAATGCACTGTGAAATCTTTCCCTCTCTTTTTATTTTTAAGGAAGTGAAAGCATTCACGAGCCACTAAAATATTATTGTGAATTAGCCTACCCGATATAAAGGTACTCTGATTTTTAGAAATAATCTCTTGGATAAAAGGTTTGTCTTTTAACAAGGATCTTAGAAATTATTCTATATAAGATATTACATAAACTGATAAGTCTAAATTGAGTGCCTAACTCAGGGGTAGGGAATTTAGGAATTAAGACTAAATTAATGACATTGAGGGATTTTGGGAACATACCTGTGGTAAAGAAGCTTTTAACAGCTTTGATAATGGAATATCCCGTGACGGCCCAATAGTGATGATAGAAAACCCTCGAAAACTCGTCCGAACCTGGCTTTGAGAGCTCCGATAGTAAAGACAGCCTCTTCCATTTCTTCTATTGTAACTTCCATGCACAGAATGTCGTTATCATTTTTTGTAAACTCTAGCTCCATCCAATCCAAGACATATGATAAATCACGGTCTGATACTTTAGAGAAAAAGATGATTAAAGAATTCAGTTAAATCTCTAGCGATTTCTTCATCATTCTCCTTCCAAATGTTCTGCATATTCTGAATTCTAGAGATGGAGTTTCTGCGCCTTCTACTGACTGTTGTCTTGTGAAAAATCTCACCGTTTTTTTCTCCATAGTTCAACCGACTTACTCTCGACCTCCAATGCCATAACTTTTCTTCCCTCCCCATAACTCTTCAATTTCTTCTAGAATATGATCTTCCTCCTCCGAATCTTCCGTCAGGTCATTCTGCAAAGTACTCAACCTATAATCCAGTTCTTCAATTTATTTTTTGCTGTTGGAGACTGACTTTTTGCTCCATGCCTCCAACTCTTTTCCACAGTATTCAAAGTTCTTCATTACATGTGCCATAGGATTAGCGTGTAAGCAAGAGTTCCAGCATCATTTTACTACTTCCTCACATCCCTCAACTCTCCTCAAAAAATTTTCAGATGTAAAGAATTTCATTCCCTTGAACTGCTGAGTCAACCAGTTGCACTAATAATGGTGCTCAATCTGATCCTATAGCCGGTTTATGTATCACTTTCATGTTAGGGAATTTCATCAACCATCCACTAGTGACTAAAGCTCCATATATTCTTTCCTTTGCAAGGACACTATCAAAATGTTTGGTTTAACCAAGTAAATTTCTGTCCATGGTATCCTATATCTTCTATATCAGCTCTTGAAATCGTATCCTTAAATCCTTCCATTTGATGACGACTTCTAGAACCTCCTCCACACTTTTCATGTTCCTCCAATAATTCATTGAAGTGACCAATACACATCTAAGGTTCATCGATAGCATGAGAGAGTTGACTGATATTATTCCATAATTTCTTCTTCCCATTAAAATTTGTAGGCGAGTACACCCACAAATTCACCCCTTATGGCCTCCATTAGTATATTATATCTTAAATAGTATAAAGTTCTTAAATGAATCAAGCACTTCAATTAATACATCTTGAGTCCACCATAGAGATAAACCGCCCGCTTGTCCCAGAGGGGCAACATGGAAGCTACCATGGTATTTGAGCCTTTGCCTACTTCTGTACACGAAATGTGATTTGTTTTTTTCCATAAGAAAGATCAAACAAGGGTTACAATTATTCACGATGGCACTTATATTTCGGATTGTCAAGGAGGGCCCTAATCATTGATAATTCCAGCTTAAAAGCTTTATGGTTCCGTGTGACTATTAAGGGCCAGCTACCCACCGCCACAAAACTCCTCATCTGTTGCCATCAAGATAAGCACATTCGCTAAGTTAAGCTTCCCATCACAATCTAGATTGAAATCCAAATTAGTAATTCTTAATTTTTTATTTTCATGAACCATTTGATCTTCCCTCAACCTCTTCAGATTCATTTTTGTCAGGGCCTTAATAACCTTCTTTGGCACAAGAATGTTAAGTTCCTTATGGTCTTTTGCTGTTGAAAAAACGTTGTCATCATCCTCTAGTGATAGTTCTACAAAATAATTGTTGTCAAGTGATTTATTTACTGATTTTATTATTATTATTATTATTATTATTATTTTGCTGCATTGAAGGTGTTCGAGTAAATATGCCTATTACTAATTGTATCCCATTTTATTTTACTTTTTACTAGGTTTATTGAAAAATACCTAAAAAAATTTCTAAATGCAAAAAAAGAAAAATAGGATGAAATCAGAAAAGGAAAAAATACGAACAAGTATCAAAAGAGGGAAAGATGAAAGGAAAGTTTCAAAACCTAGGTGGTGTGTCATTTTGAGCCGAAAAAGGAAATTTTATAATCAAAAGATCCTTATGTGATTTGATAATTTTTCAACTTTTGATAAAAATATTGGGTTTACTAAAAGTAAATATTTTGAGTAATGTCTAGTTAAAATATTTTTAGAATTACAAAACCTTGTCGATTTAAGTTAATCATAGTTTTAAATAGGCCTTTGAGTGGACTTAAATTGATTATTTTATAAAAATTTGAATATTATGTAAATTGGGCATTGAATAAATCGAGGCTACTGAATTTATCAAATTAGACTTGAATCGACAAATTAATTTTACATATACATTTTTAATCATTTAATTATCTTAAGTGCATGCCAATTGTGTTAAGAACTAGTTGAACTAGACTTGGTTTAGGCTTAAAGTCCCAAAATTGGTTTAACTCAAGTGTCCTTAGAAAACATAATTTGCAAAAAAAGATTAGGCCAAAGCAAGCAACCATATTGTCAAGGAATGAATGTGAGTAGACAAGGTTGCAAGCTTAAATGAACTAGAGCTATGTAAGCAGGGTATACATTTTTTTTAGCTTATCTCGCTTAACTTACTATTAAAAAAAAAAAAGTATTGGAAAAATTACCATGGTTTATTGTCAATGATTTAAGACAAAGTACATTTACCATTGCAACTACTAGCTCTCACATTAAGATTTTGTATCTTAATTTATTTGATTCTTCTTTTTTCACTTTTTGCCCTCTTTTTTTTCACTCATTAAAGTCTTCAAGATATTAGTAGACCACTAAAATATTGGGTCTTTCTTATAGAATGAATATAAACAAGGAATTAGTGGTTAAAACTTTAATCTGGATGATATGAAAGCTTAGGCCTCTCTAGTATATATACATATTATCTTATCTCATTTTGATGACATTCAGTATTTGAAAATTTCTTCTATTAAATTTGAATTTCTTCTCCTTCAAATAGATCTAGGATGGTGATGAGCATATCTATGATACTAACCAAGATGGTGGTAATAATTCTCTATCTTCTCTTGATTCATCTAAGAGCAATTAATTCTACAAAGATCTTGCTTTAGATAGGTTTGAGAACCTATGGAAATGGTAACTGAATGTTCTGTTATCCATATTACAATTGGTTATACAACTATATGAAGCTCAAAATTTTCTTCATGCTCTATTTTGCAGCAAGATAATGATATGCTTAAAAAAAAAATTGGTGATTTGGTCTGCTTAATCAACTAACCTGTTATAGAGTAGGTTGGATTGAAATTTTTAACCTACATATTAAGTGAGATAAAGTAGGTTAGCCTATTTAGCTCGTAAGTCAATGTAGTAACTAGGAAAGGGGGGTTAGCTCGTTTAGCTTGCTTACGTAGATCTAAACTTAGCCCTAAGTACAATACGCATTTTCTTTTTGGGTTAGATTAGATTATGTGCATTCTTTAACCTTAGGACATCGATTGGAAACAAGATAAGGAGGAGATATCTAGCGACTTCACCACCCATCAAATCTTTTCAAATTCTTATCCTTTTTGTTACATTTTGATGTAAAATAATCCAATTTTCATCAAAGATTCTTTTTAATCAACTTTTTTGCATTAATAAACTTGAATAAAGGCTTGATAAGATTGAAATGACTTTGTGCATCTTTATTTGAGATTAGAAATTGATCCAAACTTTGCCATTATAAATAAAGAAGCTTAGGAAACATTTCAGGACCTTCAATTCTACCCAAGAATAATAGAATCAAACTCAATGAAGCCTTTTATCACTTTAGCCTTCCTGCATTGCCACTTGTACTCTCTCTCTACCTAAAGTCATAATATACACAACTGCAAACCAAAATAAACATTTCATCATGTTTCTAAAAGTTCCTAGTTCTAGAAAACACAATTCTTTTTGATAAATTTTTACTTGAATTGATCAAATTAATTTCCATCATTTCTCCATCAATACATATCATTGAACCAAACAAAGCTACAAGTATGTTTCTAGGTTTCATAGAAGAGCAATCTTGGTGATTGATTTTGAAATACCATACTAGAAACTCAAGAAAAAGTGTTTTTGTGTATGTATGTGTGTGTGTTTTGGGTTCGGTTAGGGATGGGGGGCAGTAGGAGGGAGAGAGAGGAAAGGGGGTAAATTGAGTTCAATTCCTAAAATTTAATTTAGTACCAACTTTTAATTCGAATAACTAAATAAGTGCAATAACAATATAATAAAACAAAAAATCAACTGTTGAAATTAAAAGAGTAAAGATTAAAGAAATTAAGACTGGGATTTTAACATGGAGTTTAGATCGCCCCAACTCTCTACTATTACACAATGTCTCAATCCAGGCATTTATACAGTTATTATTGACTTCAAACACAATGATTTAGGAGCCTAAAACTAATCTTGTTTACATAATCTTCACGAGCACCATAATATACTCAATCTCAAGTATAGAGTACTCTCTAGAAATAAGCAAGTGAAATAGCTTGGCTTTATACTATGATTTATAAGATATTTGCAAATAAATGAGCACAAAAGAATTGGAGTGTTAAGTAAGAGAACAAAAGGAATGTTTGTAGTTTTTTTACTCTACTAATTGTCTTTCAATTGCCTAACGACTCGTATTAATGCTTCATAGCGACTATTTTCTATGAGTATTAATTGGACGGTTCAGGAGATGCCAACTACACAATTTATTCAAATAGGGTCACCAACTAGACAATCTTTAAGTTACCAACTGCATGGTTCATCATAGCTTATTAGCCACAAAATGTTAGTTATAACTTGTCAAATAATTCAAGCCTAACCAATCAGTCGGTTCCTACAAGAACAGTGGATATCTAAATTTCATGCGCAAAAAATATTTTCAAGCTAGTCCAACACTTCAAACATATTGAACTTAATGATCTTATATCAATCAAGATACCATGCCAATCTAAATACCAATCAACATAATTCAGACTTTTGTAGATTAATCATGTATTTGTGGATTGCAAAGATGAATAATAATCATGATTAATTTAGCTTGATTAGCTTTGTATTATTCTCATTAAAATCACATGGGACCCTATCGATTCAACAAATTTTGGCTAAATTGTTAGGTTGAAGAAATCAAGTTTGACCACCGCTGTCAAGAGGGAGTTCTTAAGTATTTATAGAACTTGTTAAGATGAGTCTTCTTTTGATAAATTTGTACATGGGATCCTCACTATCTCTCTAAGTGTATGAGATACCACAAAAAAGGCTGAGAGCAAGTGAGCTAATTGATTGGTCTCTAGTCTCTACTTCAATTTTACCGTACTAAATCCCAAAATCTATAGATTTAAACTCTCTAGATCTAATTACTTTAACCCAATTAGTTAAACCTAGGTTATTACTTTGTTTAAAGTCTAAGAATAAAATTTAGCTTTTCATGCATGCTAATTGCTTAAAGCAATGGTTTAAGAAGAATGTACTTGCCCGTTATGTCAAAAACACCTAGTGCAATTATTTTAAATCTCTGCTTAACTCTTCTAATAATTAAAAGTTTGTATAATTTAGGATGGTCTTTTATATGATCTTTTATTTTTAGAGAATTATGAATATATACTATATTACTATCTGGAAGAGTAGAAATATGCGATGAAAACGAACTAAAACTTGCTTGAATGTATTTTTAACCTTCCTAATGGCTTTAATTGTACTACTCATCTACCTATAAGAAACCTTTAGGAGGAAATGGAGTTCTAGGTTCCAATGTTTAGCTAAAAGAAACTAAAATTGTATCGGATATAATATAAGGAAAACTAAATACAATTGACCATCTCTCCAAATGGTTATCCGCTTCTCTCTTCAATTTCCTCCCACACTAGATTTATGTTCTATATTTTTATTTTCCTCAAAAGAGATAGCCAATCCCTTCGGGTGCCTTTACTACATCAATGATTTACAGGTTATTTTTGCATTTATCATAATTAATATATAAGGATATCAAATATTTTTCTATAAATATTTATGGGTCTGTTACTTGTTTGAAAATTTCAAAACTCAACTACAAACTTTTTGCATATTTTCCACGATAATCTAAGCCTTTTCTAATCACTTGTTAGTAGATGTGCTTTGAAACATTTATTAAGACTCCAAATGCTATATCTTGAAGAGACACAAATACATGACTTATATTTTATTTGACGCCTTAAGAACCAATGCCTATTAATGAACTCATGAACCATGTTTCATCATGCATTATCTGTCGCTACTAAGTAGGGACACATGTTAACATCCTATTAGTTTATAATAATTCATTTAATATTAAATAATGTTATTGAATATATTGAATTTAATATGTGTAATTAGTAATAAACCTAGCTAGTTGTGACTGAATTACTTACAAATTTCCTGTGATATGTGATTCATAGAAGAATCATATTTGATTTATATCACTATGACGATGGGAAAAGTCTGATATATGAATGAGTGACTCATCAATTAGTCAACTAATTCAAGATCGTTTACAAATAACTATAACTATAATTATACACTTTTCTTTTCCTTTTCACCTATATTACAACTAAGAGGAGGGAATTTAAACATAATCTATCCCAATTGGAAAACCAATGTTTATGTCATTAGCATACAATGGTCTTGACTACAATTATACACTTTAATGGCCTATTGCCACTTATATTTCCAATATTCCTTTACATTTATCATATAGAAATTCTAATGAAAAATATCTATTACCAATCTCATAGTATTATTTTCTTGGCCTTGACGAAAGATATAACCATTGGCTTCATAGATACATCTAGACATGTTCATAGGTTGGTAAAAGAGTGAACTAAGCCAGGCCCTTAAGAGGTTTAGCTTGAGTCGGTTTGCTTGAACCAGCAGTTTAAAGGTGGGTTTAGAGGTATTTGAACTATGGGTTTTTTTTTTCTTTTTCAAAATTTCCTTAATTATTTTAAATAATTATAATAATTTGTAGATTATTCATCATTTTTTTTCACCTAAATCTAAAATTTTATATTGTTGCTCATGAATAAAAAAAATTTATTTTTGGTTTAACTTTTTTCAATTCCAAAATAATTCATTTTGGTCATGTAAGCGTGAATACATGATGTTACATTATATATAAATGTGTATTATAGTATATATATAATATATTAATCATTATATATTCTATATATTGTATACTTGTTTACATTATATATAGTATATATATATAGTTCATTAAAAAAATAGTATATATATCGTATGTTTCCAGTATATATATAGTATATAATATATTATTCATATATATATATATATATATATATTAACTTTTGGGGTTGACTTAGCTCGGGTCAAATTGTCGGTTTAATGGTTGTTTAGTGGCCTCTCGATTTAGCGGGTTGTGATGGTTGAATTGCATACACTTTTAAGGCCCAATGGTTCAATAGTTGGTTTAAGCTTACCCCAAGCGAGTTTAAGCTGGTTCATGGTTTAAAACCAGTTGCACAGGTTTAGATGCATCCTATATTTATCTCCGATCCCTTAGGAAGAGACGTTGTTAAAATATGATAACCAATCAACCATGTGATGATTTTCTTAGAAGATTCTTATCAATGTCCATTAGATGGATATTGCATGAAAACTCCTATAACTTTGAACTAAAGACATGTTATATTTCAAGTGTGTGCTTGTTTGGTTGAAAATACTTTTTACATTTTACTGTTAATACTCTAAAATTTATTGAATATTACTATAGTAAAATCTCAAAATGTTGCAATTACTAATGACTTTTAAGGACAAATATTGATGAGAGATAAAAGTTGTACCTAATAGTTAGTAGTAAACTATCATGAGAATATTAGTGGAAAATATACGTATGATTTAACTATTTATATGTGACTCATCATATGCATGAGTAATAACGAAGTAGTTGCCATGGCTACACTATAGAGAAGTAGTTGATATAAGAAATTGTGTAAGTAGTCCTAGCTCGTTGATCTATTAGTCCTTTGAGATTTATAAAAAAGTAGTCTTGTGATATTGCTTGAAAAATGTTTATATGATGGAAGTAGGAGTATTTATAATAAAGTGTTTAAAGATTGTTTTAAAGAGAATTTGGAGGGTGTTTAGGACTTTTGCTTTTTTTTTCTTATGATTTTTTTGTATCCTCCTTAAGTGTATATATAAGGTTTATATAGAATTCTAATGGACTTGGCATATCCTTGCATTTGATTTTTTTTAGAGGGTAAAAATGTAAACATTCTTGTTTACAGTAAATAATACACTAATTTTTCAAAAGAATTTACTTTTTACATAGTAAATAGTACAATAATTTTTCTAAAAAAGTCTACTTTATGAATAGTGCTAGAATTATTCTTGGTAAACTTGTCACTTCATTATTTATGGCAAAATTATCTCTTGGCAAAAGGAATCTCATCATGCATTTCATCATTCAATCTTGAATAGTGATAAAGTGGACGTTTCTCATCATGTATTCTAGACTTCATCATTCAATCTTGAAACTATTTTTTTAAGCTTCTCTTAACCTCTTATCCTTTGAAGCTTTCATTGTAGAGCTTGAACTTTCTTCTATGAAATGATTTTCATATCTTTTTATAGCATCCATGGCTTTAATTTTTATAAGTTCTCATAGAGCTTAATGGTCTTGAGAGAAAATGCTGTAAATCTTATTTTGAAAAATTAAGAAATAATTCTAAGGTTGATTTAGAATTTGAGCTAATTGATAACTTATCCAATTTCTAATTTGTTCAATTAAAGATTTTTTACAAAAATATTCTCTGTTGACTTGATTTTTATTTTTCTCAAGATTTGGTCCATATTCAACATCCACATAAATGATATGATATGTTAGTCTTATATTATATCCAAACCATTTTGGAGGAATAGAATGATAAGTTATTTTTACACAGAGTAACTTTCCTCTTTTTGAATGATCATAACTTAATGCGATCATAACTTGATGTTACTTCTTTGATTATAGGAACAAATTTTGAATTTTGAAATTGCTGTGGTGTTTCTTTAACTATGTTTATTAAGCTATAGTCTAACAATATTTGTTCTGTAAAACAGTATTCGTCTACATAAATATTCATAAACTTTTCTATTCTATATCAAATTTGTGGATGTAAAATTCTACTTTATTATTTTCATTTCCAAATATATAAGGAAAAATATTTTTATAAGAGATTTTCAATGTATTAAATTGGAAGACATGAAATGGTTTCCAAAAATTATTTTCTGTTAGTTTACTAATGTATTGTTTACATTTTAATGTTAATTTATCAATATAAGGATGCTTTTTAAAGAAAATATATGCATATGTTTGTTTGTATAAAATATATTTATCTTCTTCATGTTTAATGTATTGTTTAGGAAATATTTGTTTAAAAGTTTTCCATTTATCTAAGGTTTCTTTCATTTCTATTGGAGGTTTTTTTTTTCACTTGATGTTTATATTCGCTAATTAATTGTTAGTCTATTAAAAAGTCTTCATTCCCCAAAAATTCAATTAATTTTTGTTTAGCTTTGGCAACAGAATTACAATCACTCCAGATTAGGTTGTAATGATATTGAAAAAGAGAAATTACTTTATACCATTTGTTATAGATACTTATGTTAAATCCGTTTATTACTGCATAACAAATAAACTTTCTATCATGTGAAAAATGTGTACTTTCTTGTTAAGAGTTAAGCTCATTACTTATTTTTGTAAAGTAATTGGATAAGGTGACACAAACTTTTAATTTATTTTTATCTATGCTTTGAAGTTTTCATATTGCATCAATAAGTACTTTTTGGGCTTCATCTACATCTACTTTAGTTGATTGTTTAAATTTTAAAGATGAGCCTTTTGGATAAATAAGAAGTTCTATTCTATTATAATTCATCATTGGGAATATATTACTATTGCTACCACTAGTAGGCCTTGGAGTCAGCTTAAAAGTTATCGATCTTTATCTATTTGTAGTGTCCATTTGTCTACTATTGGATGGAAATCCTATTAAGCTTTGGCCCATTGGACTTTGTTGAAGTGGCCTATGTTGTAGTTCTCTATTAAAATGTATCTACTCAAAATATCAGCTAAATTATTATCTTTTTCTTTTATTTGTTCTATTTATACTTTCAGACCGTTATTGATTAGAATATTTATGAACTTGACTCACTTTTTTTGTGACATGCTTTTATTATTCTTGTTTTTATAGAACTTGACAATAACCTCATAATCAGTCCTTAACAAGATTTCGGCTTTATTAATAAAAAATAGTCTAAAATTATTTAATCTATAAATAACTACAAGAATCTCCATATTTATACTATTGGTTAATCTTTTTCCTTTAAATGTTCTACTGTTATATCCACAAACTTTCTCTTTATTTTTGGGGGTATATTTATGAGGTTTTTTTAAATTTTTTATAAGACTCCTTCTCATTTATTTTCACATCCATCTTTTTCTACAATAAAATAGTCACTTCTAATGGTAGCCTTAAATTTGGCTATTTTCTTACCAATTCTTTTATTTGCTTTACTTATTTTAGCTCTTTTATGTTTAAATGATTAAAATTATTGGTTTTCTGATATAATTGTTTGGTATATTTTTCTAACTTTTTTATAAATGGTCTAGCATAATTAACTAATTCTAAAAATTGTTGTAAAGTCTTTTTGTTAAATTCTTCACTAAATTCTAAGACCTTTTTAGAAATATAAGGTTGTAGTTTAATTCTCCCATTTTCTATTTTTACTCCTAGAAATTCTATATTTTTTCTATAAAATTAGGCTTTTTTATTACTTATAACTATTTCATTTTTAAGAAATTTACATAAAATTATTTCTAAATGGGATGTATGTTCATTTTTAGTTCTTAAGTGTACTAAAATATCGCCTATATATACATAAACAAAGGGATATTTTGAAAAAAAAATCTTATCCATCTTCCTTTGAAAGACTGAATGTACGTTTGTTAATCTAAATGGTATGACTAATTACTTAATGTATCCTAATAGAAATGTAAAAGCAGTCCATGAAATAGATTTTTTATGCATTCTAATTTACCAAAATCTTGATTTATAGTCAAATTTACTAAAAATGTTACTACCTTGTACTCTATTTATTAAATTAGTTTTTTCAGAAATATCATATGCATTTGTCCTTGTATTATTTAGCCGTCTATAATCTATGACTATCCTACTTTTACCTTCAACTATTTTACTATAGTTTGTAACAATGAATGTTAAGCTTCTATAGGGACTATTTGACCTTTGATAACTCGTAATTTTAATAATCCTTCAATATGCATTTCAAATTCTTTTCCATCTAAATTATCATGTTCTATTTTCTTAAATCTTATTTATAAATCTGGATGAAGTATATCTAATTTACAATATATTTTATTTCTATCCTATAATTTTATGAGATTTTCACCTATAACTTCTTCTTTTTCTAATATATCAATTATATTATCTATTTCTGTTATTCTTGTTTCTATAAAATTATAACTTTTTTTATAATTTAAATAATTATTTATCAATTCTAAATCCTCATATTTTTCTATTAGCTGTTTATATAATTCTTGTTCTACTTCTATGTTTTCTTCTTTTTCTTCTTCCACTTTTTTATCAACTATTTTAACGTTACATATGTTTTGTATATCACATTTACATTTTTCTTTCAAAACACGTACTTTAGGAGAAGCTAAAAGTGTTAATCCTTATATGCTCAAACTAAATCCATAATTGTCACTTAACAAAAATTATAATTCTATTATACATATGTGCTTGCGGAGTTCCATATATCTTACATATGTTCTAGAGTCATGTAAACCATTTGCCTATCTATTATTTGTTTTTAAAACTATTTTATGTTTTGCTAATATATCACAGTATTGATGCAATCCACTATTCATTTGTTTTGTATATACACATTCACTTGCTGGTAACTTTTTGATCAAAAGTTTTGAGATTTGTTTACTATCTATACAATTATTTGATGATCTAGTATCTGTTAGAACTTATGTTTTTAATATAAAATCTCTTATAATAAATCTTATATTTATTCTCATATTTGTTATTAATGATTCTATATTACTATCTATTTCTTTTCTAAAGTATATTTCAGCTGTAGTTATATGGTTATCTTTTAATTTACTTTCTAATTTTTCTTCTATTACTATTCATTTTTCTATTCTTTGCTAGTGTTTTAGTTCTTTATTTTCTTCTATGTCTAATATTTATTTTTTCTATTACTATCTTCTTTTTTAAAATTTTTTGTTTTGAATTCTACTATTTCTCCTTGATTATCTAAGCAAATTTTATAGGCTTCAATTAAATAATTATTATATTGGTATCCAAGCTTTAATTGAGGATATCTATTACATAATTTATAAGAATGATCATTTGATCCCGATCCTTGATTACAACCTATTTTATCATCTACAAACTCTAGAATGCTTATATTATCAATCATTTCTTCTTCTTCATCTATTCCTTGTAATGCTTCAATCCCTCTTTTTGTTCCTATGATTTCTTGAATAAAATAATCATTATCTTCATCACTGTTAATTTCTCTTCTATCTTCTATGCTAATTATGCTATAAATGGTTTTAGTATCATCCATAAATTCATCTACTTCTAAAATATCTTCTTCTACATAGTTAATTAACATGGCACATTTATTATGGATATTATGTCTTCTATCATTGTCCCTAGCTAAATATCCTTCTTTTTTACATGCAAAGCATGTTAATGTGTTTTTATAATTTCTATCTTTATTATATTTTTATACATGTCTATCTTTGTTTAAATAAGATTTTCTTACTTTACTTTTTTTTAAGATAATGTCTTTTTATAGGTTTCTTTTATCTAGACCTATCATTTTCTTTTGTCTTCATATCTTTGAGGTGTATAGATATTTCCATAGAAACTGTATTCTTCTTTTAATTGTTTTGTTATTTGTATACTTGTACATTTTTCTACCAATTTTTCTATCACAAATTGTACTCTTGTACCTAGATTATTTAATTTTATAGGTAAGGTAAGTTCTTTTTGTTTTTTAAATTGTTTATAAATTTGCTGTCCTAATGGTCCTAGTAATTTTAAAAAAATTTATCTATTATATTTGTTTTCTAATAACATCTTGCCATATTACAGTGATAAAAGAAATCTCTTAAAATTTTTTTAACATATCTCTAATTCTTTAATTGTAATAGTTTGAAGTCTTTCGTAACATTCATTTTTACTTGTAGATCATTACCTATATTGGGATGTGTACTTATTACTGACATAATACTTTTATTTGTAAAATTATAAGAGTTAGTTTGTAATTGTAAATCTGCATGAAATTGTTCTGAAAATTTTCTTTTGTAACATTCCCATAGAGCTCTAATACTGTCTCTTAAATTTTTTTCTAAAAAGTTATATATTGCTGTAACATTATCACTTATATTACAATTTTCCCATTCGAATTACTAATTGAGTCCAAGTACTTAATATCTGTAGCCAGAGTTGGGGATCATGAGCTGCTAAATTTAATATCCTTCCATTATATACTAAATTTCTTTTATCAAATGTTTCTAAGGGCATTCATTTTCTTAAGCTTTTACAGTCTCTCTCAAGTTCTCTATAGTATATATAAAGGATTATACTTAGTTGTCTTATGGGGTTTTTTGCTCTTGTGTTAGATATTAGAGTGCTATTTACATTACTAGTATTTGGATTCCTAAGTTCTAAAGGTTCTCTATTATATGTATATTCTGGCATTATTGATTCATTTTCTAAAGATTCATTTCTTAGTGATATTTTTACTTATCTTACTATGTTTTCTAACGGTTCTAGATCTTGGAAATCTATAAAACAACTGGCTAAAAAAGTTTCCATTATCTGTTTTTCTTTTTCTTCCTATTCATTCTTTAATTGAACATTGTATCTTTGTATTATTTCTAAATTTTTTGGATGATTTAACCCACTATGTTTTATATATGTTTTTCCTATTAAGTCACACTTATTTTCTACAAAATAATATTCTTCTTCTTTTCATAAATGTCCCATATTTTTTAGTTCTTCTATTGCTTCATTAATTTTTTCCCAATTTTTAATTAAAAATCTTCCATTACTTAAACTTTCTATTGTAACTCAATACGTGGGTCTATTTCCACTAGCATCTAGCATTGTTTCTATTCTACTTTCTAAGTTTTCATTTATCGATTCTTCTTCATTTCATATTGTCTTTTCTTTGTAGTCTAAAAAAATTAATCCATATGATCCATTAAGATTTCTATGCATTATGCTATCTTCAGGAACTCTACTTATATTTGGACTTTCTAAATGTTTGGATATATTCCATTTAGAACCTTCTAATTCTTTGCTCTCTATTTTCATAAGTTGGATAAACTTCTATCTATGTTTAGTTTGTACCATCTATTTCTCTTCCTATAAATCCAATATTTATTAATATATTATCCCCTATTCTTCGTATCCTTTTCCTTATAATCCGATTTCTTAATTTTTTATATTATTTACACTAAAAAAAAAATCTAGTGCACAGTAAAATATGCCTTTATTATTATTTATGTCTATTTCCATTGTATTTATTATTGCGTTTTTAATGTCATTTTGCTAGGATTTATCTATTATTACTAATAACAATTTTGCTTTAGTTTGTTTTCTTACTAATTCTTTTATTCCTACTACTATCATTCCTAAAAGTATTAGTCTCCTTCCTTCTTACTTTAATTTTCTAATAGCTATATTACTTAATAACTTTTTATTAATTAGTTCAGTAGTTATCGAGATGATTTCCTCTTGGTTTGTTCTTATCAATCTTGTTCTTCTTAAATTTAACCGTCCTACTTTATATAATATTTTAGGATTTAACAAATCAATGTTTCTATTATTATAAATTCCTACATCTCTATCTATGTCAACTATTTCTTCTAGTTGTTCAATTTAATCTCCTTATCTACGTCTACTTGTTAATCTACTTAGGATTTCTTCTCCTATGGAAGTCTCTTCTCTAGTTAGGTTGTCTCTAAGTGTTCTATTATTTCCTATGAATGGAATGGTTCTTGTCTTGAAGCCATAATATTTCTTTAATTTTGTAATGGTTTATAAATCCCAAAAATGTTGCTAGGTTTCTTTGCCTTTTTCAACTATTTTTTTTTTTGAGATTTTTATTCTTTGAAGTTGTCCCATTATATTTTGTAATTCTTGTGAGTAATCTTTTTCTTCTTTTTCTACTTTGCTTTTATATTTAAATTCTGATTCTATCTGATCTAATTTTTTATGTAGAGATAACAATAATAAAATTATATCATTATTTTATCTTGTCAGTAGGAGCATTATAATTTGTTAATCTTTCGGGATTTCATAAGTATTTTATACTTAAATCTAAGGCTTTCTTATAATTAATATTTGATTTTACTTCTACTAAGAAATTACTATTTATTAACCTTGTACAAAATGTTTTATTTCTTCTACTAGGCTTAGTATCTTTCTATAATTTTGTTGTATTTCTTGAAGCTTTTGATTTATTTCTATATGTCCCTTTTGAGATTTTACGATCCATTTATCTTCTTCTAATTAATTTAATTTCCTAATAATTGTGCTATTTTGTTCCTTAATATATTTTTTGTTTTCTTTTATTTCTTTTAATATATTGTTTTTATCTACTAGAGAGCTTTGTATACTTTTCCAATGATTAAAATTTCTCAATTGTTGTTGAGCTAAAGATTTTACTAAGTTTATATGTAAGTTTATGATATTATTTAATTATTTATTACTACCATGTAGTTGGTGTTTAGCCTATTGAAAATAACAAGTATGTTTAAATTATCCTGTTTTTTTTTCTATTTGGATTATATATTTTTAAATCTAACTACTCTGACTTTTTTGCATTCTCAATTTTTGCCACTAAAGCATGAACATTTAGTTAATCATTTCTAAAATAAGTATCATATAAGTAGAAGTTTTCTCCTAATTTATGATATGCCTAAATGATATATACTAAAAACTCAATTGTATTTTCTAAATAGCACAAAAATTCTATAAAATCATTTTCATCATTATTTTTGTTTGTTGAGAGATGAGTATTTACAAACTTACTTAATTAATCTGAGTCTAATTAGTAGTCTTCAAATTCAGCATAAAGTTTTTCATTAGACGAGGAATATTCTTTTATATACAGATGTTTTAAATATTTAATGGTTAAAACTATGTAAATGATTAAGAATACTTCAATAATTCTAACCATGTCTTAACCTTCTAAGATAACTTCTTAATGAGACTAGATGATTACTTTCTAGGTTCCTAGGATGTTTAAAAGCAATTAATAGTAAGCAGTAAAACTTATCTCTTACTATCAAGCTAGGAATATATATTGCTTCTTCACCTTCTTTTATCACTAGTCTGTTAAGTCCTTCCAAGTTTGAGTCTATTTCTTCTCTTATTCTATGAATGCAATTATTAACTACTTCTATTCTATTTAATTGTATATCTTCAATAGAGTCAATGAAATTGTCCAGATTGTTCATTATTATTTTGTAAAAGAATTATGCTTATAAACAAACCCTTGTTATATTGTTACAACAATGTTTAATATGTTTCTGAGTTGATTTTAATTTTATCTTTGCTGTATTTAAAAGTAAATATGCTTTTGTAATTAAATTTTTTCTTTTATAACATATAGGACTCTTAATAATATTTTCTAAACACTATTTAGTACTATAGCCATTCATCTTATTATTCCTATGTCTTTACTTTTCGTTTTCAATTTAACTACCCTTTCATTAATGTCAGAATTATGTTCAATTTTTCATAAACTAAGGCTTCTACTCCTTAGTTAAACCATCAACCCTAAGCCTACAAACGCTAATCCTAAGCAATAAAATGGGCAACCAAAGCTAGATCTTGTAGGTCTTATCAGAAGAATATAAAAAACTTAAACTATTGCTCGATACTAAAAATAAAAAAGATTCTAAACAGAGAAAGGAAAGGAAAGGTAAATCATAAGATAACGAGAGAACAGCCTAGTTTCCTTTCACTAAGACTCGAAAAATAATAAAATTAAAGGAAGGAAGTAGAGAACTTACAGAACAAAGAAATATATTATATTAATGTTTTGTAAAATGTGTACACGATGGGAGTGGGAGTGTTTACAATGAAGTGTTTGAAGATTGTTTTAGAGAGAATTTGGAGGGTGTCTACGACTTTTGCTTTTTCTCTCGTGATTTTTCCATATCTTCCTTAAGGGTATATCTAAGATTTATATAGAATTCCAATGGACCAAGCATACCTCTATATTGGATTCTTTTTAAGGGATAAAAATGTAAAGGTTTCTGTTTATGATAAATAGTACACTAATTTTTTTGAAGAATCAACTCTTTACACAATAAATAATACAATAATTTTCTTGAAAAAGTCTACTTTATGAATAGTCTTAGAATTATTTTTGGCAAAGTTGTCTCTTTATTATTTCTAGCAAAAGGAATCTTATCATGCATTTTATCATTTAATCTTGAATAGTGGCAACGTTCGAGGTTTCTCATACATTCCAAACTTCATTATTCAATCTTGAAACTATTTCTTTTTTTTTTTTTTTGCTAACAACATTTTAACATTATTAAATGGGCAAAGTTCAACCAAATTCAATTTAAGACCCTTGACAGTTACCAACCTCTCTTCCTCGAGTCTCCTCAAAAGGGTCTCCCTATGAGTGAGGGTTTTTTCACTATCGCAAAGGCACCGTACTGCCTTCTGTTATAAGTTGCGAGGTGTGTAAGTGCAACTACATGATGGATGCGTAATGTGTACTCCCAAATCCTAAATCCCACTTGCTAGCTTTTAATTTCTCGTCCATTGACTTGCGCCCCTTTTCTTGACAAAAATAAAAACCCCCTTTTGTTTAGCCATTACTCTACTACACATGGTGCTCAAATGCCACGAACATGAGTGTGATTTAATCAATTGTCTATCTCCATTACGCTCTCTTCACATTATCAAAACCATTCAGCATGAACAAGTATGACTAAGGCTTGAAATTATTTTTCTAGTCCTTTTAACTTTCTCTTCTTTCTTTTTGTATTTTTATGATTGAATTACTATTATATTATTTAATTAAATATATTCCAAAATTGATACATCTATATATATATATATATATATATATATGTCTATCTATCCTTTTCTCCTACAGGTGCAACATATTCAAAACCAAGATGTCCAATGAAAAAATATGATATGTATTTCCTACCATTTTATGGTAATAGAATTGGATGCATCTATTTCATAAACATTTCATTCGAATAGTTGTAACATTGAATGACTTGCTATACTAAATCCAAACCATAGATAACAAAGTTAAAGAAAGGGAAAATGAAAAGAATGTGATGTGTTTTGAAGCTCTTACAATCATGTATTCCTAAAAAAATGAGATTCACACGTATCTTACATAAAAACCCTAAACAAGATAAAATAGTTATTATTTTCGCACTTAAACCCTAAATTGAGATGTCTCCAAGTGTGTTACTCAATCTGATTTATTCTGATTAAAGTACGTATGATTAATGTTCTACTGGGAGACATGTGTATCATACGTCACTTGGTTAGGTTGCTTAACAAAAATAATAAAGGTCATGCATTTGTAAAAAGGTAAAACAAATGTCAATATGTTGCAAAAGAATGAAAATACATGTTATTTGTTTGTAATTTTCCAAGAAACAAAAATTAGAGGATGAAATAGTAATAAGTCATTTTCTATTTTCTCTCAAGCATTATATTCATTGCTATTAAAAACTCCCTCTCTAGCTCTTTCATCTATTGTATATGTATAGATCAAATACTATAGATTTTTTTACGAAGAGCTTATTTATGCTCTATATTTTGTTTAAAATCTCACATAACACTTCTTTTTTAAGAGACAACTAAATTGTTTTATGCATGAGCTAGTACGGTATTATATGCATTGCTAACTTACATGTCTTTCAAAAGAAAAAGAATGTTATGGTACAGAAAGAAAAAGCAAAACAAAAATATCACATGCATACCACTAATTTTAGACTAGAATGATAGTGAAGTAGTGAGATAAAGGGTTTAGATTTCAATTAACTAAACAAATGTTTTTTCTTTTTGTTGAAAACATGACTACTTAAGTTTTGAAAAGATAATTATGGTCTTAAATTAAACAAAAAAGGGATAAGATTGAAAGAACTTCAACATAATATCAATATTCTATATAGAAATTCAACATCTAGATAATGTAAAAGAAATTTTAGTTTTTTTTTTTTGGCTAGAGAGATAAAGGAATTTTATTGAATACGGAGAGTATTTAGTATGTTGCATATCTCTTCCTTAGTAGAACAATGCTAAAAGCAAGAGATGTCATGAGATAGAACATTTCTAAAAGAAGATGGGGGTGTAGTAACCTAATCTACTAAAGACATCTTCTTACGAATACAAGTTGCTACCCAATTTGCAACTTGATTTGAAGCTCTATGAATTAAAGAAAATTCAACTAATAAAAAGTGATGATGCCTAGCATTAATCTCCTGCAAATGTGACTTAAGATGCCAAGGACTATCTAAAGAATTAACCGTATTATGAACTAGCAAATAATCCAATTTTACACAAATGTTCATCTAGTTTCTTTTCTTAGCCAGCTTCATTCCTTCTATAACAACAATTATTTTTGCCTTTTCCAAACTTCCAACTTTAGTTAGTCCAAAGTTGTTGCCAATCAATACTCCTCTATATTTTCTCCTAACAGCACCAAAGGTAGTTGTATCAAGTCATGAATCATATTCATGTTTAGTAATCACAACCTCTAATAGCCGTTGTGGTAACTTATCATATTTCACTACTACTTACTACTAAAAGTCACTGAGATTTGTAAACTTTCAAGATTATGGTAGTATTAAGATTTTAATTACAATAAATATCTAGATAATTGTAAAAAAAAAAAGATATATTTTCTACAAAACAAACAAACCCATGGATTTTGTACATTTCTCACATTTTTCATAATATTATGTTTGTTTTATTTGATAGATTTCATTCAAGATCAATACATAGTATGATTAATTTTTCATCTCTCTTTCAGCTAACGCTAAGTAGGGATACTCAATGATTTTGGATCACTTTAGCCCTTATGCATCATTACAATTACATGTGTTAGGTGAAAATATTATAAATTAGTAACTGAGATTATTTAGATAACACAACTAACTCACTTCAGTTATGCCTTAAATGATCATGAGCATCCATAAGAGCATAGATCCCACCATAAAAGAGTCTAATTATCTAAAGATTCAAATTAGTAATTATGGTCAATTACTTAGACAAGCAATAATACTTGTTTTGTATGCTTGCACAAGTAAAAGTTAAAAGAGATTATAAGGATTGTCTTAAAGTGCAACCATTATTTTCATGCAAATTGATTACAATAGTAGTTGAAGAGAAATACTATATGCTCATTCTATCGAAAACACTAAGTGTAATTATTTTAAGTTAGATTAATAGGAGGCTTGAAATAATTATATGTAGAGATTTCAATATAATAGGTAAGTAGCATCTCTCTTCAACCATTTCTCTAAGCAATTTGCATGGAAATATTAATTGTGGATAATTCTGATTATCTCTTTGAATTTGTACTCATGTGAGCATATAGAGCACATATTATCACTTGGTCAAAGCGATTGACCACAATAATCAATTTGAGTCTTTAGATAATTAACTCTATTATGGTAGGATCTATCGATCTTATGACTTCTTATGATTGTTCAAGGCATGATTGAGGTAAATTAGTAGCATTATCTTGGTGTCTTTGGTCAATAATTCATAATATTTTCATCTAATGTATCATATATTTAAATTAATGCACAAGAACCAAGGTGATCTAAAATCGATGACTATCCTTAATTGAAGAGGCATTATTGAAGATGACATGATTTGAGCATAAGAAATCTAGCATTGGTACTCTGATTTGACCAAAGCCATATAGCTTTTTCTTTTTTCCCATATGGTCAAAGCATAAATATCAAATTAACTTATGGCAAATAATCACTTGATTTAGACAATACGATAAGTGTCTTATTGAACTTCAAAGCTCTTGATATCAATGTATTGGAATAGCCTTAGTAAAATTCTATTAGTTGAGTCGATGTTTAAAGCCAAAATGAAGTCAACAAGGCTCATCAATTGGGAAAATTTTTGCTTTGGCAATACTTAAAATAAACAATTGAGCCTTATATCTAGTTGAGTCAAGATTTTACTCTATGTATGTATTGAAATTTTTTTTTTTTTCAATGTAATAGAATCAGGATATGTTTAAGTATAAAGATCTTCAAGAATGTTCAAGATCAACCATTTTCATGGGCTTGCACATCTCTATGCCCAAGTTGTATATAAGTAAAGGGTTGTTTTGTATTCAAACTGCATTTATGCATATGTATGAAAACTCATGTGTCATGGAAAATTAGAAAGGTCTATAGTAGTTGTTTCAAATGATGAAGTTCATTAACTAGGAAGGCTTTTTGATTATATAACTCCTATATACGATGCAATATAAATGGTTCAAGGAATCTAAAAGGTCCATAATAGGAAAACCCCCTCGTATCACTTCCATAAAGGTTGGTAGAATAATACATCTACTGTTGTGCTAACAAAAACAAAAGTTTAGGAAATCAATTTACTCAGGAATAATATAAATATTTAGAATATGTAGATATTTTGATTTACTTAAATGAGGAAGGATAAGATGAAGGAGCTTCTAACATTAAGTTAATTGAAGTTGAGTTGCTTCCATTAAAAATTTTGAGTGAAACAACAAACATTTTAACTAATTTTGTGAATTATAAGTAATTTTATAAAGTTCAGTACTTTTTATAAACTTTTGTAAGGTTTTACAAACTTTTCAGTATTAAGTGAAATTAATGACATTAAGTGATTTAGTAATTTCCAATTATAGTGAATTAGAACTTTTAGGTCATTACAAATCATAAAATAGTTTCATAGATGATGCTTCATGATTTGTAATGTAAAATTGCGAAATATCAATTCATTTTATGAATTTATGTGAATTACAAACACATGGCCTTCTTTTAGGCTTTTGACTAGATTTATGGATTAAAAGTGAAATTATGAAAGTTGAGGTCATTTTATGATCTAATGTAAAATTAGAAACCTTAAAGATTTTCTATAGAAAATTATACACCACATAATTTCAAGCCTTAGAAAGTAAAGAACAAAGATGAAATAAAATTTAGCCATAAGAAATACTTAGGTGAGAAGATGCAGTAAGAAGATATAAGAAAGAAAAAATAAGATACCAACCTTTAGGTGTTTATACTATTACTGATGACATTGGAGAAGGATTAAGACTCAACCCACTTAATAAAGTTAAAAGAGCTAATTTGAAAAATCAAGACTCAAAAAGATATAAGAGATATTTAATAATGCATGAAAACTCATGTGAGGGGTGCATTACACCATGTGCCTTAACACGTGGCACCCTTGGATTAGGCGATGGCCAATGTGGCGCCACATGAGTGCCACGTAGCATGCCATGTCAACTACTACTTATGGCACGATGTGGTTGGATGACATGTGATGGGAATCAACTACCATTGCAGCCAAACTCAAGGACTAGAAGGGTTGGCACAATGAATTCTTCTGTTCCAACCAACCCTTGCTGAAGCCGAATACTTCCTTGTCAAGTCAACTTTAAGGTCGTGTCATATGACCGCCTATTATTCTATGGTATGCTGAGTTAATGATTACTCTCTAGCGCCAAGTCGATCAATTACTTGATATCAAGCCTGGTTTTTCACTCTCTTAGTTCTTTTTATAAAATTAGGTCTTCTTCAAGCCGATCAGTACTGAACCCTACCCATTTAATACTGATCATTGACTAGGGTTTAAAAAAAAAAACCATTTTTTCAATTTAAAAAGGGATTGGAGTCACCACCCAACTGGAGTCGGGAAAAAGGGTTAAGTTATAACCATTTAGGTAGATTAGCTATAACTTAGCTATCGGTCTATCGATTAAAAAAAAAAAACAATTTGTAAAATAGCTTTTTTGAAAATCAAAGATTTAGGTCCGGGGGCTAATTTATTGAACTCTAAACAGATACCACTTTTTAACTTTTCGAATTTACCTTCGCTTTTCAAATATACTGTTTTTAATTTGTAGAACAGCTACTTATAAAACACACGACTAAATTGATCAATTCACATAAATGTCTAAAAATAGAAAAAATAAAACTTCCACATTTTAAGTCGCCCCACACTTACATTGGGGTACTTACATACCCGCTATTTGGGATCAGACGTACGTAGTTTTTTTATAAAAATTTTAGTTAGTGGTTTGATTTTAATTTTTGAAAAAGGGTCGTATTTACGTTTTTACTTAATTCAATTTATTCAAGGAAATTCTTTTAAAGGGTCCTGATTGGTGTTTTATTTTTGGAAACTCTAAAATAGTCTTAATTTGGAAAAAAGGTCTATTTATTTTTATTTATTTTTAGAAAACTCAATTTAAGTATCAAAACGTTTTTTGTTTACTAACCTATTTGTTTATTTTTATTTTAATTATATTATCTTATTTATTTTATACTTATTCTATCTATTTCTATTAAAATAAATAAATAGACTACTTCCTTTCTCTTTTTTTTTTTCTCTTTTTGTTTTTCTTCTCTTTCTTTTTTCTTTTTCATTCTTTTTTATTTTTTCTCATTTATAACATTTACAAATAAACAAATGAATATAATTAACAAAAAAAGGAAAGAAAAACAAGGTCGACTCGGATTGGCTTCGGATCGGCTCAGAGGCAGCTCGGATCGGCTCACTTTGGCTCGGTTGGCTCACTTCGGCCTGGATCGGCTTGGAGTTAGCTTAAGAAATTTGATGGTGGTGGTTTTCATCAAAAAAATACCGTAAGGAATGCTATTTTAGAGAGAGAGGAACCGTGCTAAAGAGAATAAATTTCGATTTTTGTTTTTCTAAAGTGTTTCGAAGTTTTTGTTGTGTTTTGAAAATAAAAAGTAAACCTCTATTTATAGGTGTCATGGTCGAATTAAGGATGGAAAAAATTAAATGCAATATGATTTTCTTCCAATTTTGGATTGGATTAACTTGAACAATATGTGGTGCTAAATACATAGTTACGTACGTATGAATGTGCCAGAGTGTTTCTACTACACTTAGAAGTGAGTTGGCTTGTGATGTGGCGATGACATGGCAATAAGGTGAGAAAAGAAAAGAAAAGATACATTTTGCACTTTCCATAGATTGAATCCATGATCTCTAAGTCATATGCAATATAAAGTCCAAGTGCTTATCCAGCTAAACTATTGGTTTTTCGTTATTCATATGTATAATTAATTACACATATAGACTAGGTCAGTCTGAGCTAAATTTAAATCTAAGCCTAGACCCAACAGCCTTTTATTCAAAATTATTGAAATTAAAATTATTTTTTATTTAAACAACCTAAAAATTTATTATTTTTTAAATTCCTTATTTTTTTTCTATTTTCTTTTATTTTCTACATTTCTTATTTTTTATTTTTTGGGGTTTTCTTTAATTTTCTAGTTTTTTTGAACTTTTTCTAATTTAGGACCCTATAACCTAATTTGAAAAATAAAAGGAGGGCAAAAATTAGGTGTTTACACTTGGCATCATCCTTGTTGAAAAGACGAGAGATAGAGAATCCAGACTGACTAAGTTACCGCTGCTCGTACAAGCCTATTTGTCCACATATAGTATTATATGTAGAAGCTGTAGTACCAGTGATTATTTTCCTTGTATATTCATTTTTACCTTTTTGTATCATGTACATTGCTTCTTTAGGAAATGTCCATTTTGTCTTTTCCTTTTGGGGTAAGTTGCCCTAACTTACAAGTATAAATACCTTTATACTTATAGCTGTAAATGATTAGATTACCTTCAATACACTCTCGAGTACTTTCTTCCTGGTGCAAACACTGTTGTCTACTTTCGGCATTACTCTTATCTTTTCCCTTAAGCAAGGTTAAGTGGCAAGTAACCTCATTGGACCAATTCATGCGTCATATTGAATTGTGCTGTGAGTCTTCGAAAGTTCCATTGGTATGTTATATCCTCTAGAGTTGTTTGTGGGTTTTTGCTTACTGTTTTATTCGTCATTTTTGTCCCCTTTCGTACCTTTCCCCATTAACCTTTTCGAGCTTTCTATAAGCTTTGATTCATTTAGCGACTAGCCTTATCCGTTCTTGGTCATGGTTCGCAACATTTTGGTATTAGAGTGGAGGTTTTGTGTGAACTATAGTTAGTTCTTCTTGAAGTTCTGTTGTGTTTTGTTTTGCATGTGTGAAATAGAGTTAGTTACTGTGTTATTAGCTATTCACTTTCTAAAGTGTTTGCTTAAATTTAAATCTGTGAGGAAAAATAACAGATCCAAGTATGAATGTTAGTACTGGTGATGACAGTGAAGTTATCCACCATGGACGACAACCTCAGGGAATTCCCAAAAGCATTGACGAGAGACTTGATGAGGTAGTTAACCTCTTAGTAGATTTGACTCTAGCTGTTCATGTGCTGTCCTACCAACCCATTGAGGTCATACATAACACTCCACAAGCTGCTTAACCTATTAAGGTCAGTACCTAGCTCGACTAACTCGAGGTAGAGGAATTGGTGGACAAGTAAGGTGAAGGATAGACTTGAGAGAGCTTGATGAGGAAGAAGAAGACTATTTTGAAGAGGAGCGTATACGAGTCCCTAGAGCATTCGACCATGTAAAGCTTCGGATTCTGAGTTTTAATGGATTTGGGAATATTGACGAGTATCTGAATTGGGAATAGAAGATGGAGTGTGTGTTTGATTACTATCAATATGAAGATTATGAGAAAGTGAGGATTGTTGCTGTTGATGTTGAATTCTCTAAATATGCCACCATGTGGTGGAAGAATTTTTAGGCTATGAGAAGAAGAGAGGGGTACTAAAATATTAACACTTGGCCTGAGATGAAGAGAGTGCTTAGAAATAGATTCATGTTGGAAACATACCGCTGCGATACTTTCACTCGACTTTAGGAGTTGAGACAAAGAGACCGAATTGTTGATGAGTATGTTCAAAAATTCCAAATACTTATGATATGACACAAAGTGGAGGAACCACTAGCTCGAATAATCTTAAGATTTATTACTAGATTGAGAGGAGACATCCAAGACATTGTGGAGCTCCAATGACTAGATACAATGGATGAAGCCGTTAGGATTGCCCAGCGAGTAGAGAGGCAAAAAAGGAGCCAAGTAACAACTAAAATGCGAACTAGCTAACTGGGTCAAGCAAGTCACCAAGCTTAGTCAAGTACCGAGCTGAGCAGAAAGGTTGATGTTAGAGCAAAGCAAAAAGGCCGATTAGAACTCATGAGAAGGGGCTTGTAAGAAGACGAGTTAGATCAAGTGCTTCAAGTGCTAATGGTTCGGATATATGGCTGCTCAGTGCCCAAACTAACGGATGATGGTCATTAAGGGAAACATCCCGAAGTTAGAAGTAGACAGTACGGATGAGGAGCCCAAGGAGGAGGAGGTTTTAGCCGAGAAAGAACTGATTGAGGAGAACGTATTTCCCAAGGTCTTAGACCAATTACTCATGGTTATTCGATGCACGATGAGTGTGAAACTCTCATGAGAAGAGGAGCAGAAAGAGAATTTGTTTCATACCACTTGCAAAGTGAATGATCAGATGTGTAACCTCATTGTGGATAGTGGGAGTTGCACTAATGTGGCATTGGTTGATCTTGTTTCCAAACTGAAGCTATCGAATGTTGCACATCCCAGGCCATACAAGTTACATTGGTTGAGTGAGAAAGGAGCATTACATATCACTTGGCAAATACTATTACTGATCACTATAGGGAATTACTCTGACTAGGTCCTCTACAACGTACTGCCTATATACGCTTCCCACGTGTTATTGGGTAGGATGTGGTTCTTTGATAGGAGAGTTATACATGATGGCTATAAGAATATGTATATGTTTAAGAAGGATGATTGGAAGATCACGCTAAATTTGATGCTGTTGAGAGAAGTTAACAAGTTGTAGATGAAACTTGCTCATAGATCTAAGAAGGCTCTAGTGATAAGTAGAGTTGAGCTTCGAAAGGCCATCAATGTTGACAAGCCAATCTTATTGTTGGTCAGGCAACCATTGGAAATGAAGGAGAGCGGTGAGCTTCCCCAGGAAATCAAGGAGTTGCTAGATGAATATGCTGACTTTTTCCCAGAACGGTTACCTGAGGAGTTACCCCCAACTTGAGGAATAGAGCACTGCATTGACTTAGTACCTGGTGTTGCACTACCGAATAAGCTAGCTTATTGGATGAATCCCGAGCAGGATTTTGAGCTCCTACGTCAAGTCAATGAGTTGCTAAAGAAAGACTATGTAAGAGAAAGTCTCAGCCCTTAGGCTGTGCCTGCACTTCTAGTATCGAAGGATGGAACTTGGTAGATGTGTGTTGATAGTTGAGCCGCAAACAAAATCACGATCAAATACAGGTATTCGATACCGAGGCTAGAAGACATGTTGGATGAATTGAGTAGAGCCAAGATTTTCAGCAAGATTAATCTTAAATCTGGCTACCATCAAATCTACATGAGATCAGGAGATGAGTGGAAGATTGTGTTCAAGATTTGACATAGACTTTACAAGTGAATGGTCATGCCTTTAGGCTGGTTGAATACCTCGAGCACTTTCATGAGGCTTATGAAACATGTGCTAAGACATCTCATAGGGAAGTGTGTTATGGTGTACTTTGACGACATCCTGATATACAGTGCCAACATGCCGAGTCATTGTGAACATCTTAGAGCAGTCTTGGATATCTTCCATGCCAAGATACTATTTAGCAATTTAAAGAAATATTGTTTTTACTAAGAAGAAGTGGTATTTTTGGGCTATGTAGGTAGTGGGGGAGGCTTGTGAGTTGATGATGAAAAGATTTGAGCAATAGTCGAGTGACCGACTCCTATTAGAAGCTTCTACGGACTAACTTCATTTTACAGAAGGTTTATCATGAATTTCAGTACCATCACCATGCTGCTTACTGAGCTAACAAAGAAAAACACTGACTTCTGATGGGGAAAAAGGGAGAAAAGGAGTTTTGTCGACATAAAAGAAAGATTAACCTCCTCTTCAGTATTAGTACTACTTGACTTTGACAAAATTTTTGAGCTGGAATGCAACACATTAAGCATTGGAATATGCATTGTCTTAATGCAGGAAGGTTAGCCAATTGCCTTCCATAGTGAGAAGCTTCGAGGACCACAACTGAACTACTTTGTGTATGACAAGGAACTTTTGGCACTGATCTGAGCGATGTAAGTATAGTAAGATTATTTATTGCTGAGAGAATTTATCATATATACTAACCATGAATCGCTGAGGTACCTCCAAAGTCAGACTAAGTTGTCGAAGTGACATGCAAGATAAGTTGAATTATTAAAGGGATTCGATTTCATAATTAAGTACAAGTAGGGAAGGAGCAACGTAGTTGTAGATGCTCTTTCAAGGAGACATGCGCTTTTATTAGAACTGCAGACTAGTCTGTTTAGGTTTGCAAATATCAAAGAATAGTATTTCTAGGATCCACACTTTGCACCAACAATTTTGTGATGCCTGGATGAGAGGACAGTGGATGAGTATTATGTAGAGGATGGTTACTTGTTTTAAGGAGGGAAAGTGTACGTGCCGACTTGTTCCTTATGGTAATTATTAATTAGGGAAGCCCACAGCGAAGGACTCTCCGGAAACTTTGGGGAGAGGAGGATAGGTGAACTATTGAATGGTCGATTCTTTTGGTTAAGAATGTAGAGAGATGTGCACCAAGTTGTTGAAAGCTGTACTGTGTACAAAGAGACCAAGTGTCGAGCTGAACAAAGGAAAGCAATGTCCTTACCTATTTCGACAAGGCTGTGGACTAAACTGAATATGGACTTTGTTCTTGGATTGCCGCAAATTGCTCGAGGCAAAAATTCTGTAATGGTCATTGTGGATTGGTTCAGTAAGATAGCATACTTCGTGTTCTACACCAAAACTAATGACACTTCGGCTATTACTTCTCTTTTCTTATAGGAGGTTATGTGGATACATGGTGTACCGAGAAGTGTAGTCTCCGATAGAGACTTGAAGTTCTTAAGCCATTTCTAAAGAATCCTATAGCGTTGGTTGGAAACCAAATTACTCTTCAATACTTCATGTCACCCCCAAACTAATGGCCAAATAGAGGTGGTTAATTGTACTTTAGGTTTACTGCTCCGAGCTGCAGTAGGAAAGAACTTGGCTAATTGGGATGTTTGCTTGCCAGTAGTTGAGTTCGCTTATAATCGAACCATGCATGACCCTACTAAGCAGACTCCCTTCGAAGTGGTCTATGGATTCAATCTCGAGTTACCCCTCGACCATGCCCTTGTATCAATGCCTACACAAGAGGACCCTAATGCCTCGACCAGAGCACAATCTCTTTAGCACATCTATGATATGGTCACTCGGCACATAGACCAATCTGTTAGAAGAATGTGAGAAAAGACCAAGGGTAAGTCAGCCAAACAATTTCAGCTAGGAGACTTGGTATGACTACACCTCAACAAGGAACAGTTCCCGAACAAGAGGAAGAAAAAATTTTCTGTAAGAATAGAAGGACCTTTTAGAATCTTCTAGAAAATCAATGACAACACCTACAGGTTGGAATTGCTTGAGGACTATGGGGTTTCTAATGCCTTCAATATTGCCGACCTTAGTCCATATTACCTTGATGGAGAACTAAGCAAACACCATTTGGATTTGATCCCAAATCTAAAACAACCCAGAGGGAATAATGGGAATTAGACTACCAGACCTCTGATTTGTAACCGAGCTTAAAGACTAGAGGGGCTAGCACGATGAATCATTCTGTTCCAACCAACCCCTATCGAGGCTAAGTAGTTCCTTACTTAGTTACTTTTAATGCCGTATTATATGACTACCCATTATTTTGTAGTATGTCGAGTTTATGATTACTCTCTAGCACCGAACCAACCAATCACTCGGCATCATCCTTGTTGAGAAGATGAGAGATAGAGAATTCGGACTGATTAAGCCATCCTTGCTCGAACAAGCCCATCTGTTCGTACTTCTTTTCCGCATCTCCTAACAACCTCGCTAAAACAGCATTGTTGCGCGTACAGTATCATATGTAGAATCTGTAGCACTAGTGATTATTTTCCTTATATATTCATTTTTATCTTTTTGTATCATGTATATTGCTTCTTTAGGAAATGTCCTTTTTGTCTTTTCCCTTTGAGGTAAGTTACCCTAACTTATGGGTATAAGTACGCTTGTACTTGTAACTGTAAATGATTAGATTATCTTCAATACACTCCTGAGTACTTTCTTCCTTGTGCATACATCATTGTGTACTCTCGGCATCACTCTTATCCTTTCCCTTAAGAAAGGTTAGGTGGTGAGTAATCTCATTGGATCAATTCGTGTGTCATATCGAATTGTACCATGAGTCTTTTGAAGTTCCATTGGTGTGTCATATCCTTTGGACTTGTTCATCGGTTTTTGCTTACTATTTCATTTGTCATTTTTGCCCCTTTTCGTACCATTCTCCATCAACCCCTTTCGAGCTTTTTGTAAGCTTGGAACCATCCAGTGACTAGCCTTATCCATTCTTGGTCATGGTTCGCAATAACATAGCTGATGTGATGCCACATCAGCCCCTTTTCCCTTCCTTTCCTTTCTCTTTCTCCCCCTTTCTCTCTTTTCCCCCAGGCTTTGTTGTACAAAATAAGTTAGTTAGCCTACTTCTACATCATTTTCAACCTCCCTCAAGCTATAATTTCACTAAATTAGTGGCGATATTGCAAATTAGGTGTAGCCTAGTTTCGATTTTGCTCAAAATCTTGTCTACATTCACGATCATACGCATTTAAAATCGTATTGAAAAAGGTAAAAAAAATTTCGAGTCAAAGCTCATCAATGTCATTCAATTGGGTTTTCCAATCTTTCCAAGTTTAACCGATGATAGATTAGTATAGGAAGAGCTTTTACATCCATAGACAAGCACGAGAATCTTACTCACGAACTCTCTCTCTCTTCCTTGATCACTCTTTCTCCACTAGCTGCGACTCTCTCTTTCTCTACAATTTACCCCTCTCCAACCACTTCCGAGCTAACTCACAATCATTACATCAACCCCATAACACAAGCTCTCTAATGCCACTAGCTACGAGCCCTGTCGTACTTCCATTACCTTCAACCAACGCCCTAAGTTGAAACCTTAACCACCACAGTTGCCCAACTTGAGACCACTTACTTCCAACACTCCTTAGATGAACACACATACATGGTTACACTCTTTACATCTCAAAACCCAACACTACAGTCCCTTCTCATACCCAGTAGCCACCTTCGAAGTTCCCCTAAAACTACTGCCACTATGCATCTCCGATGGCTACCTATGCAACTCCCAAATGCTATTGCATTAAACCTACCCCACTAACCTTAATCTAAAACACATAAAAACCTTTTTACCCCTTCGATTTGACATCCAAATCGCCCTAAACCAACCACGGTGTGGCTGTTGAAGAAGAGCTTAGATCTGACCCGAATCTAACTCTCGACCTGGCCTTGAGTGCCTAACCCAACCGACCTGTATCCGACTAGCCCAATACGATCACTTAGGTTCGCATGACCAAGCCCTTCCATCTTGGTTCGGCCCTTTCTCTTATGTAAGTTGTTTTGAAGAAGAGCTTGGATCTGACCTATGTTTAGCGGTCAACTTAGCCTAAGCGCTTGACCCGACTTGACCCGTATCCGGCCAGCCTAATACGATTGCTTAGATCCGCATGACTGAGCCCTTGCATCTTGGTTTGGCCCTTTCTCCTATTTAAGTTGTTTTGATTGTTTTGTATTTTTTTTTTTAGTTTGTTTATTTATTTATGCAAATGTAAATGGTAATGTAATATAAAAAAAAAAAAGAAAAAAGAAAAAAAAGAAAAGAATAGTCTATTTTCATTTTTTATTAAAGTAAATAGAAAAAGATTAAATAAAACAAATAATATTAATAAAAATAAAAATAACTAAATAGGTTAGTGAAAGAACAAATCGCCTTATCACTTAAGAAAACCAAATTTTCAATAAAATAACAAACTAAACCAACCATTTTTCAAAATTAGGCCTATTTTAGAGTTTCCAAAAATAAAATACCCTAATTAGGACTCTTAGAAAATTTTCCTTAAATATACATAAAATTGGTAAAAATGTAAACTCGACTTTTTTTTTTTTCAAAAAAATTATAATTAACCAATTTGCTAAATTTTTTGTCAAGAGAACTACGTATGTCTGATTTCGAATAACGAGTACATAGGCACCTACAGGGCAATAATAAAAAATGAAAAAACTATTTTTCCACTTTAGTTTAAATTATTCAAATTCATTAACTATTGATTAAATTTCGTTTTTTCTAAGATAATTATTGAAAGGTGATTTTAAGGGATTATGTTTAAAATTGGAAAGTCAATGGCACACATAAAGGGTTTAAAAATCCTAACCCCCACATCTAAATCTTTGGTTTTGAAAACTGTTTACTAAATTGGTTTAATCAAGAGATTGGTAGTTAAGTTATAATCAATCCACCAAATTGTTTATAACTTAACTCTTTTTCCTGACTCTGGTTAGGTGACGACTCCAATATATTTTTCAAAATAAAAACCAATTTTTCTTTAAATCTCAATCGAAGGTCAATATTAAATGGGTATGGTTTAATATTGACAAATTTAAAGAAAATTAATTTATAAAAATATGGGAAAAAAAAAAACCAGGCTCGACAGCTTGGCAACTCCACTGGGGACGTCAAGAGAGTTAGCCATTCAACTTTTGAAAATTAAAATTAATCTCTAAAAAATCACCTTAGTGCAATTTATTTATTTGTTCTTTGTTATTTGTACCATAATTGTACTAATGTTTCTATAGGTTTAGTTTGAATTTAACTATTTAGGAGGGGAACTTATTTTATTACCACAAATGCATGAAATATACAGTTGAACCCAGACCATCTTAGGACCTTAGGACGAGGAGCCATTGTGTAAGTTGTGGGTATAGTGGGGTAATTGCTGCTCGAGGCCGATTAGGTTACCCTACTTAAACTTTGATGTGACCAAGGAATCATTTTTTTTTTAGAAATACGTAAGGTTACAGAGTTTAAGGACTTCTAGAACCCACGCTTCTTACATACATTTTTTACAATTGTTGAATAACTAACAAGGTGGCATTGTTATGAAAAAGAAAAAAAAAATGACAAACCCAAGGTTTATTTCCCCATACTTTTCCTAGAATTCATGTACGTAGGAAACCAATTATATTTTCTTTTGATGTAAATTTTATTCCCTTTGTAATTTATGTTTTTCTTATAATCTTTCAGAAATGGCCAAGTGTTCCAATGCCAAGGTCTTCGCTAAAGAGATTCATGTTCACAAGCCCACAAACTTGAAGCCCATACTTAATTAATGGTTTCAAACCTTCAGCCTTAGAGAACAAGAATTCATTACCAATAAGATTAGGTCTATACTCTCACTATCTAAGGTAAATGTTAACATCACACTGGTGAGGACCTTAGTCCATTTTTAAGATCCCAAAGAAGTCGCATTTGCTTTTGGGCCACACTTAATCAGCCCAACTTTAGAGGAACATACCCCGATTGCTTCAAGCCCATCCCTTGGATGAAATATATGTTCTAGAGTTCAGCTTCAGTCTAGCCTACATTTTTTCAAAATACTCAGGGATCTGTAAGGTTAAAATAAATGAAGCCATAAATGATTGCAACAAATACACCATCAAGATATGGGATCTAATCCATTGGTTCCAAACAGAACCTAGATCCAACAAACGGGCTTTGTTTCTTGGTAATTGGGGGGAGAATCGAATCAAGGCCTATATATTTGCAATGTTTGCCACTATCTTATTTCTAAGTAGGTCTTTTTCTTATATACTTTAAGGTAGCAGGATTAGTGGCTTAATTTTGGGAAGGTAAGTCTTATATTCTTGCCTTATTTGTTGAATAAATAAGGAACCTTAATTTCCTTAAGAAAAGAAGATACAGAGATCTTAGGACAAGCATGGCACTGTTAATGATATGGTTCGTTAGCTACATCAAATGCTTCAAGTTAGACTTGATAAAGGGTGCATTTGCCAATAAGATTGATCTTATTGACTCTTTCATTGATAAGATCAAATCACCAAAAGATATCCTTACCCTTCTCTAGATCGAGGTTTTACAAGATTTCTAGGTTAAGAACATACTATGGACCGTTAGATGGAGTAATTACACTAAAATCATATTGGTTTATAAAGATTATCATGCCATACCATTAATTGAAATAAGTTGGTGTATAGGTTATTATCCAAACAACATGGTGAGGCAATTTGGGGGCATCCAGAACATAGTTCATAGACCTTCATTGGAGCCATTCACTCTTAATCTTGAAGAGCCTCACTTCATAGAAAAGGTATCTAAGCTTTACAAGATCAAAGCTTCGTGGGATATTAAGACCATAAGCCTTAACATCAATTTAAGCAAATTCATAGGAGAAATAGACAAACATCGGGTCACTAAAGAATACTTATATGATCAACTTCACAAGGTAGGCATGATGCAGTATCAAGCATCAGAGGTCCTTCGACCTTCCTCCACAATTATCAGCTCTGAAATTGTGACCCATATGAACCAAGTAAAAGTTCGTGTGGAAGTCCTTTATGATGAAAAAGATAGGTGGGAAAACCTCTTTCGGGAGTTTAAGTAAAGATCGTATGCATTAGAACACCAGTTGAAGATGGCTCAGAAGAAAATCTAAGAATTTGAGGAAGCAACTGAGCATGGTCAAAAGCAGGGTAAGGTAGTGGCCGTCAAACCCGGCAACTAGAAGAAGAAAATATCATTCGACCTATAGAAGAAAAGAAGATCAGTTTAGATGAATTTGTATTTTTCTTTTCTTTTATGTAATAAAACTTCGGGAGTTGAAGAATAAAAAATAAACTTGCTGTTTTGTTAGTTAATTGCTAATCCCCTCCTTTTCATCTGTGTGGCATACTTGCGTTTCATTCATTTATTTCAATTCCATTAAAATATTCATGTGCTAACTTGCTGAGAAATGATCTTAAACTAGGTCACCAAGATAGGTCCTAAGCGTCAAACCTTCTAGAAAAGTCCTATCTGAACTCACTCTTAAACAAGAATGGTTAGCTAAGAAAACGACAACATCAACAGCAACAACAGTAGTGTCAACCCTGAAATTGTTGATCCCACTAAGTTGAGGTTCTACTCTTTAGAACGAATAGTAGGGAAGATTGCAGATCAATTGAGCTTCCTTACTGACAGCATCACCTTACTTAAGTCTAGAGCTTCAGTAAATGAAGAAAATTCTAAGGCCTAATATGGAAAGAATGTTGAAGCTCTACCTCTTGAAGCAGAAGAAGCCTATCTTAAAGTCAACACGGCCTTTGAATCCTTTGAGATAAAAGGGGTTTATCTGAAAGTCAACCCGACTTTTGAACCAAAAACTTACTTGTTTCTAATCAATTTAAAGCCTGAAGCTAATCAAGACATATTGAAAGAACTGAAAGGCGATTGACCCAACAAATCATTGAGAAAATGAAAATGTTTGAAGGGTATGATGGATTTGAGTAGGCTAGTATAACAAACTTCTCCTCTTACAACTATAGAAGCTTCCTAGAGAAATCTAAAGTACATGACTTCGAGAAGGACATTGTGACTAGATGCCCTAAATTGCATACTCGGCTGTACATATGCAAAATTGATAAGTATGTGTAATATGACTAGCTAATCGTCCAAACTTTTCAAGACAGCTTGATAAGCTTCGCTTTGACCTGGTATGCCTATTTGGACCTGAACGAGATAACACATGGGAGAAGTTGGCTAGAGCATTTTATAAGCAATATAGGTTCAATGTTGAAGTAGTGTCGACCATGATGGACTTAGTTCTCCTGAGGAAGAGGCACAATGATTCTTTTATCAACACTCTTGAGAAACCCTACTTCTCTCGCCTGATCAAGTAAGCCTCTTCTAGTTTTGTAGAAGTAGTAGTAGCAGGGTATCGAATTGAAAGTATCGTCTCCTTTAACAAGTTGTAAGAACCATTAAACAAAAGACTACCTTCTGCTAAACCTACCACCAACAAGCCTAATGAAGCTACTGTTAGCATGGTCAATTCAAATACTAGACCTAACATTCGAGTCACTTTCAAGGCAAATCATTTGCCAGTTCAACAACAGTTTAGAAGCCAATTGCAAGTTAGTAGGGCCCTAAGGTAGTTCAGTAAAATACATGTTCCTCTCATTCAGATACTTGAAAAACTAAGAAAGGATAATCTGCTCTACTCTAAGCCACCCAATGAAAGGTATAGGCTAAGATTTTTTTATCCTAATGCAAGGTGTCAATATCATTTAAGGCAAGTGGGCCAATCAACAAACTCATGTTAGAGATTAAGAAATAAAATTCAAGATTTAATCAACAAAGGCATAATCTAACTAGATTTCGTAGAAGCTCCAATTCCAAACGTTAACAATAACCCCTTGCCTAATCATGGGTCCATTATTAATATGATATTTGACGACTTAGATCTCACAATCAACATGATCAGTTCCAACCGAAAATCCAAGGCTTATAGATTTTATAAAAAAAAGGAGAAGCAAATTCCACAGACTGAAAGGTACACCTTCTATGTGCTTATAGCCCTCGAAAATTATAAAACTACCCCTCTCAACTACCAGGCAGTAAATCAAGAGCAATCGAGTTCGCTTGTGGGAAGGGATGACCTGCTTTGGTAGAATCTACGGCCCGGAGAGGACCTAAAAAAGAAAATTGTATTGGAAAGGCCAAACAATGAACCAGCTGAATATGAAGAAGGATTGTTTGCCTTAACCAAAATAATCAAGTCTAGTGAGTATAAAATAATGGAACAGTTCGCTAAGACTCTACCACAAATATCCCTCATAAGTTTATTAATGGTGTCAGAATCGCATAAGGAAGCTTTGTTCAGAACATTAAGGGAAGTTAAAGTCCTTTGTCAAATACTGGTTGAAAGAATAGGGTCTGTCACCAACTCTATCTTCATCATGGATTGGATTTCTTTCTCCGCCTAGGAGCTAGGTAAAGAATGTAACCAACATACCAAGCCTCTCTTCATAATAGTGGGGGTAAACAATGTTGTCATAACAAGAGTCCTCATCGACAATGGATCATCCTTGAATGTCTGCCCTCTCACCACCCTGGATCTATTGGACATTGATACGACTTCTATCAAGCCAAGTTTGACAATAGTTAGGGCTTTTGATGGATCCATAAGAGAAATTATAAGGGAGATTGACTTATCTGTTGATATTGGCCTACAGACTTTCAATATTTGATTCTAAGTCTTAGATATCCCAAGGACCTTCAACCTGTTATTAGGAAGACCTTGAATATATTCAACAAGGGCCATACCTTTAAGTTTGCATCAAAAGGTTAAGTTCATCTCAAATGGTTAGGTTATAACGATTTTGGGTGACTAGGATTATGAAATGAATAAAGAAACGGCCATATCTTATATTGGCATTGAGGAGCAAGAGGATTTTAGGCTCCAAATGTTTGAAGAAGTATGCATGATTATGGATTAGGAGAAAGATGAGAGGTCGAAATTCAAAGAAAGCCAATTTGGAACCTATGGGCTAGGTTACATCCCAACTCTAGTGGATAAGTTGCAAAATATGTAAGTAAGGGGTAAAAGAGGTGATATATTGTATCATGCCTCGATGACCTTCCCATCGTTATCAGAAATTTTCATTCGGGCCAAAATCCAGAATTCAGAGCTTGCCAAAGAAGATGCTTCCAACAAGAATAAAACAACTGGTCTATCCAATAAGTCTCAGCATTTGAATAATTGGTTCTCCATCTCTATAAATGGCAATAAGTCTTCTCTAGGGTAAAAGATGAATCACGGTTTAGTATTTTACAGAGTTTTGTAATAATTGTCTTTGTTCTACAACATTGTACTAAAAAAAATTTCTCTTAAATAAGAATAAGTCTTCTTTCTCTTAACTTCTTCCTCATTCACACTCTTTCCTTTGCATACTTTTTGCTCAGATCCAATGCTTCGAATAAAGGCCATAGATACCTCGTGCAAATAGGTGATGAAAATATTGATATCACTTCTGGCCCTACTAGGTTAGTCATTGGGAATAATATCAATGACCACAGTAGTGTACAAGAAAGTTGGCAAAGATATGAAATAAGCAGAATTTCCATTGACGAGCTAATTGAGATAGTTAATGTTAAGACTGATGATAGCTCCAAAACATTGAAAATTGGAGGGAATTTGAAAGAAGAACAAAAGGTAGAAATGACCGTATTATTATTGAAAACCAAGATGTATTTGCATGGTCTTATGAAGACATGCCTAAGTTAGATCCATCAATCATGGTTCACCGCTTACCTATATGGGAGGATATCAAACCTAAAAAGCAAAGGTTAAGAAGGTTTCGATTGGATGTCTTATTGAAAATTAAGGAAGAAGTTAGAAAATTACTGAAGGTCGGTTTCATTAAGGTATCTGATTATCCTAAGTGGGTAGCCAACATTGTACTAGTAAGAAAGAAGAATGGAAAAGTCAGAGTATGCATGGATTTTCGAGACCTTAATTAAGCAATCCCTAAAGATAATTTCCCCTTGCCCCATATTGACATCTTGGTCGATAACATAGCCGGAAGCCATCTTTTTTCATTCATGGAAGGGTCTCCGGAAACAATCAAATTCAAATGTCTGAAGAAGATAAAGCTAAGATAATATTTATTACAACTTAGGGCCCATTTTACTATAAAGTAATGCCTTTCGGACTCAATAATGATAGGGCAACTTATTAAAAGGCCATGGTGGCAATCTTTCATGACATGATGCATAAAGAAGTTGAAGTTGATGTTGATGATATGATTGCAGAGTTTAAGGAAGGAGAAAATCATGTGGATAATCTGAGGAAATTGTTTGATATGTTGAGAAAATTCCGGTTGAAGCTCAACCTAGAGAAGTATACCTTCGGAGTGACTTCAGGGAAATTGTTGGGTTTTATAATCAGCCAAAGGGGTATTGAAGTAGACCCTAATAAAGTCAAAGCAATAGTTAACTTGCCTCCTCTATGTATACTTAAAGAAATTAGAGGCTCATTAGGCTGTTTAAACTACATAGCTTGGTTCATATTTCAACTCACAGACAAGTGTTGCCCCTCACTTAAGTTGTTGAAAAAGAATGCTAAGATCAATTAGGATGAAGAATGTGAGCAAGCCTTTACAACAATTAAAGAGTACCTCATGAACGCTTTAATTTTGGTAGCTCTAAAACCTAAGAAGCCTTTATTTCTATACCTGACAATATTACCAGAATCCATAGGGTTTATGCTCAGCTAGAAAGATGAGGAAGGAAAAGAATAGGCTGTATATTACTTAAGCAAGAAATTTACTAAAGGGTAACAGAAATATTCAGAAATTGAAAAAACCTACTGTGCTTTGGTCTGAGTAATGCATCGGCTTAGACAATACACACTTTACTACCAAGATGAATTGTTAACTTAGTACGATCCCTTGAAGTACTTGGCAGACAAACTAGCCCTAATTGGCAGAATCTCAAAGTAGCAAATATTACTATTAGAGTTCGACATTACATACGTGAACTAGAATTTAGTTAAGGGACAAGTTATAGCAAATTAGTTAGCAGAAAATCCCTTCGATAATACCCATTAAAAGGTACAAGTCAATTTCCTCGATGAAAATATCTTAGCAGATGAAGGAAGTTCTGATAAAGAAGAAGATGATGAACCACCAAAGTGGAAGATGTTCTTCAATAGGGCAGTTAACGTATTTGGGTGTGGAATTGGGGTGATATTGATATCCCTTAAAGGTACGTTGTACCCTATGGTTGTAAGGCTCATTTTCCCATACACCAATAATATCCCCAAGTATAAAGCATGTATCATGGGACTCAAAATGGCCCTAGATAAAGATATGTAAGAATTAGAAGTGTAGGGAGACTCTTCACTCATTATCGACCAAGCTCGGGGAGAGTACAAGATGAAAGATTTGAAATTGGTACCTTATAACTGGCACTTGATTGAATTGATGAAGAAGTTCAAAGAAATCACTTTTAATCATGTACCAAGGACTCAGAATCAATTTGTTGACGCCTTAACCACTCTAGAACCTATGATCTACATATCCGGTAGAGTCAAGATTTAGCCCCTTACTATTGAAATTGAAGACAAGCCTACCTTTTGTTTGGTAATTGAGGGTACGAATGACCAAAAGTTGTTGTAACATGTTATTAAAATGTTCCTACAACAATGTACATACCCTGAAGAGGCCAAGAAAAAGGATAGAAGGATGATAAGGAGATTAGTCACCCAATTCTTAATAAGTGAGTCCACTTTGTACTGGCAATCTTTTGATGGTATACTTTTAAGGTGTGTGGACAACAAAGAGGTTGAGGTTTTAATGAAAGAAGTACTCGAAGGAGTATATGGCCTTTACATGAACGGTTACATGTTGGCCAAGAAAATTATGAGGCTCAGATATTACTGGTCAACAACAGACGGCGAATGCATCAAATATGTCAAGTACTGCCACTTATGTCAAGTTTATGCAAATAAGATTAACGCCCCGCCTCAAGAATTGCATACGTTCTAGGTACCATAGCCTTTTTTGATGTGGGGAATAGATATCATTGGCCTGATTACTCTAAAAGCATCCAATAGACATCGCTTTATACTAGTCGCCATTGATTACTTCAGCAAATGGGTTGAGGCCTCATCTTATTCGAGCGTTACTAAAGGGTTTGTAGTTAAGTTCATCAAGAGAGATATCTTAGCTTGATAATAGTGGCACTAATCTCAACTATAGGCTTATGTCAGAGTTGTACTGATAGTTCAAGATCATTTACAAAAACTTTGCTCCTTATAAACCCCAAATGAATGGAGCTGTTGATGTAACCAATAAAAACCTCAAAAGAATAATTGAAAATATGACTGTTACATATAAGGACTGGCATGAGATGTTGCCATTTGCACTTATGGCTTATCGAACTTCCATCAAAACATCAATAGGGGTAATATCCTACTTGTTGATATATGGCATTGAAGTAGTGTTACCAGTAAAAGTTGAGATCCCATCTCTCATAATACTATAAAAGACCCAGTTGGATGAAGCTAATTGGATAAAGAAACGCATCGAGCAGCTGAATCTAATTGATGAAAGAAGATTGATAGCCCTATGCCATAATCAATGTTACCAACAAAGAATGGCTTAGGCTTTCAACAAAAGAGTACAACCCCATAACTTTAAAGAAGGTGATATGGTGTTGAGAAAAGCTATCCCCAATGTACAAGACTCTAGAGGAAAGTTTGCTCCCAATTATGGAGGTCCTTATGTTGTGAAGTGGGAATTACCAGGAGGGGCTTTAATTTTGTCCCAAATGGATGATCCAGAATCGAGAGATCTTGTAAATACTAACGCTGTAAAGTTGTATTACTCGTGAGAAGTCAATGGAAATTTTTACTTAGAACATGAAAATGCTAGTCGTTTTGAATGTCATTGTAGTCTAATTTTCATTATTTGCAAGCAAAGTTGGTATCCTTGATAGTTGTCGAAGTTGGAATCACCACCCTCTCCATTAAAAGGTCTAGCTCCCTTAGTCCATTTAATTGAATCCATATACTGAAAACATGAAAGAAGTTAAGAAGTGAGATCTAGGACACTGGTGATTGACAAAACTCTTTAAAATACTTTATTACAAATTAATCCTCCTCGATAGGGACTTTTTATTGTCTATTTTTCAAGGAAATGTGAATCCAGATAAGCAATCACCTCACAGCAAATATTTATTAGTCGAAAGTAAGGGCTTCGATTCATAAAAGTTCCAAAAAGACAAAAACAGTGGGTAGCATTTTGTATCGGGTTAATTTCTGTGATTTCTCTAAAAGAGCTAGCAAAGTCCTAGAGGTTCCCTATTAAAATCAATTAGGTTGATAACAAAGGATCAAAGAATGAGTTAGTCTGTTTTGATTGGACTTTCCAAGAATAGGTTTGACAGTTTGGGCGTTATCAATAAGACTAGGTAAGTTCGTTTATACGATGTTAGCGCATTGGTTTTTGAACATTGCATTTGCATTTGCATTTAGACTATATGACCAATATTTTACGACTCTATCTACAATAATCTTTTGAGCTAGCTCATAAGGCGCTCACCTTTTACATTACCTTTTGGTGCTTAGCTAGCCCTTGAAGGTGCTATCTTGACTCAGTTCATTACTTATAGCGAGCCCATAGGTCGCTTCTCTTCACTAAGTTCTCTTATCGAGCCCATGAGGCACTTTCCTTCACCAACATTCTTTTAACGAGCCCATAGGGCATTTAATTGATTCGAATTTAGGGTTATTAGTCTTCGAGAGACGCTCCTACCTAGGTTAATAAGCATAGAAGGGCACGACCAGGTTCTCTAGATCGATTCTAGCTTAGGGTTATTGGTTCTCGAGATATACTCCCTCTTAGGTTAGTGAACCCAAAAGAGCACAATCAAGTTTTTCAAATCGATTTTAGTTTAGGGTTGCTAGTCTACGAGAGACACTCCTCCTTAAGTTAGTAAGCCCAAAAGGGCATGACCAAGTTCTCCATATCAATTCCAACTTAAGGTTGCTAGTCCTTGAGAGATACTCTTGCTTAGATTAGTGAGCTTAAAAGGGCACAACCAGATTTTCCAAATCGATTCTAGCTTAGGGTTGCTAGTCCCCGAGAGACACTCTTGCCCAGGTTAGTGAGCCCAAAAGGGCATGACAAATTTTTCCAAATTGATTTTATTTTAGGGTTGCGAGTCCCTGAGAGATGCTCTCACCTAGGTTAGTAGGCTTATAAGAGCATGACTGGGTCTTCCAAAATGATTCCGATTTAGGGTCATTAGTCCCCTAAAGATGTTCCTACCTTGGTCAGTCAACTTATAAGGGTACAACTAAGTTTTCAACACTTCCTTAGGGTCTTAGCTAGCTCAAAGAGTGCTTGCCCGCTTACCTTAGTTTGTCAGCTCGTAAAGGCACGACCAAACCTTAATTCCTCTTTCACTCCTTCGGTTAGCTCATAGAGCACATCCTTTCTCTCTACAAAATCCCTAGTAGACCGGGCTTTAGATAGCTAACTAATTGAAGCGCTTCTTGGGACAAAATCCACCTTTGGGGCAAAAATACTATCTCTTTTGTCTTTATGGCAAAGTTTTGCTCAAATTTTACCACAAAGGAGGGCAGCTATAAATGCTCCATTTTTGCCTCGCTTTTTATTCTTTAGAATCGGTTAAATGGTCCTAAATTAGAAAAAATACAAAAAATAGAAAATTTTGGAAAAATATAAAAAATAGAAATATAGAGAATATAGGAAGTATAGAAAATAATAAATTTTTTGTTTAAAATAGAATTTTTAATAAAAGTAGAGAGGAGACCGTTGGACCTAGGCTTAAATTTGAGACTAGCCCAGGTTGGCCTTGTCCAATTGCACATATGAACAAGGTACAGGCCAACGGCCTAACAGTAAAACACTTAAGTATGGCATTGGGTATAACTTGGAGGACTTTGGTTTGAATCTTAGCAAAGGCATGGAAAGTCTTTTTATTTTTCTTAGAAGACACATTGCCACATTGTCCAAAAACGGCATTGCCACATATGAAGGGTTCATTGCGCTACGTACCCTAACACATGGTGCCCTTGGATTAGGTGATAGTTGATGTGGCACCACATGCGCACTACGTAGCATGCTACGTCGACTACCACTTATAGCATGACGTAGTTGGACGACACGACTGACGTGGCATCACATCACCCCTTTTCCCTCCCTTTCCTTTCTCTTTCTCCCCCTTTCTCTCTTTTGCCCCAAGCTTTCTCGCACAAAACAAGTTGGTCAACCCACTTCTACATCATTTTTGACCCCCCTTAAGCTACATTTTCGCCAATGGCAAAATTGCAAAGTAGGTGTAGCCTAGTTTCGATTTTTCTCAAAATCTTATCTACATTCACGATCATATGCATTTAAAATCGTATTGAAAAAGGTAAAAAAAATTTCGAGTCCAAACTCATCAATGTCATTCAATTAGGTTTTCTAGTCTTTCCAAGTTTAATCGATGATAGATTAGTATAAGAAGAGCTTCTACATCCATAGACAAGCATGAGAATCTTACTTACGAACTCTCTCTCTCTCTTCCTCAATCACTCTTTCTCCGCTAACTACGACTCTCTCTCTCTACAATTTACCCCTCTCCGACCACTTCCAAGCAAACTTACAATCATTACATCATCCCCCATAGCACAAGCTCTCCAATGCCATTAGCTACGAGCTCTTACGTGCTTCCATTACCTTTAACCAACGCCCCAAGCCAAAACCTTAACCATTGTGGCTGCCCAACTCAAGACCACCCACTTCCACCACTCCTTAGATGACTACGCACACATGGTTGCACTCCCTGCATCTCAAAACCCAACACCTCAGTTCCTTCTCATACCTAGCAGCTACCTTTGAAGTTCCCTTAAAACCACAGCTACCACCTATCTCCGACAGCCACCCAAGCGGCTCCCAAACACTGTGGCATTAAACCTACCTCCTCAATCCCAATCCAAAACACATAAAAACCTTTTTACCCATTCAATTCGACATCTAAATCTCCTTAAACCAACCACGGTGCAGCTATTGAAGAAGAGCTCAGATTTGACCTGAATCCAGCTTTCGACTTAACCCAAGCACCTGACCCGACCCAACCTGTATCCAGCTAGCCTGATACGATCGCTTAAATCCATATGACCAAGCCCCTGCATCTTGGCTTGGCCCCTTCTCTTACTTAAGTTGTTTTGATTGTTTTCTATTTTTTTAGTTTATTTATGTAAATGTAAATGGTAATGTAATATAAAAAAAAAAACAGACAAAGAAAAAGAAAATGAAAAAGAAGAAGAAGAAAAAAGAAAAAGAAAAAGAAAAGAATAGTTTATTTTCATTTTTGATTAAAGTATAATAGAAAAAGATTAAATAAAATAAATAAATAATATTAATAAAAATTAAAATAAATAAATAGGTTAGTGAAAGAACAAATCGCCTTATCAATTAAGAAAACCAAATTTTCAATAAAATAACAAACTAAACCAACCATTTTCAAAATTAAGCTCATTTTAAAGTTTCCAAAAATAAAACACCCTAATTAGGATCCTTAGAAAATTTTCCTTAAATAAGCTTAAAATTAGTAAAAACATAAACCTAACTTTTAAAAAAAAAAAATAAATAAAATTAACCAACTCACTAAATTTTTTTTTAAAAGAACTACGTACGTCTGATTTCGAATAACGGGTATGTAAGTATCTACGAGGCGACGGTTAAAAATGAAAAAAAGAAAAAACCATTTTTCCACTTTAGTTTAAAATTTTCAAATTCATTAACCATTGATTAAATTTTGTTTTTTCTAAGATAATTATTTAACAGTGATTTTAAGGGATTAGGTTTAAAATCAAAAAGTCAATGGTACTCATAAAGGGTTTAAAAATCCTAACCCCCAGATTCAAATATTTGGTTTTGAAAACCGTTTATAAAATTGGTTTAATTGATAGACCGTTAGCAAAGTTATAACTAATCTATTCAATTAGTTATAACTTAACTTTTTTTTCTAACTTTGGTCGGGTGGCAACTCCAATACATTTATCAAAATAAGAATTGATTTTTCTTTAAACCCTAGTCGAAGGTTAGTATTAAATAGGTAGGGTTTAACACTGATCGGTTTAAAGAAAACCAATTTATAAAAACCGAGATGAAAAAAAAAAAACCAAGCTCGATAAGATGTACTCTATCTTTCTACTATAATTATTATATAACAATTTCTACAACTAAAATCTGCTGATAATAAAACTTATAGTTCGAGAACCATACGTTTCTTATAGAAACAGATGATTAGGTCTTATAGAATAGTTTTAGTGTTTGAAGGTAGTCAATTATACTATTGTAGTTATGCCCCTCCACTACCTAAGATAAAAAAAGTACCACATACCATTTGTAAAGGGCTGAATTCGTTCTATTAAAATATTAGAGCTAACCTACTATTTATTTGTACTTCTCATAAGCTAAGAGATAAAGCTTAAGGAGTTTAGTTTATAATTGAGTTAACTTAAAGAGATTTGGTTCGATGGATGTAAAATAAAGATTGTTAGACTCGTTAATTCGGTCTTAACTTCTCTTAAGAAGACTTACATACTCAATATAGTAGGCTACTAGCTTTTAAGTCATTGTAGGCTCATCAAGATAACCTTGAATTGAGTAAGCCCAATCTCATCCACTAACCATCAACATGATCTAATGGATGCCATTAAGCTAAGAGTTCATAAATACTTAATTATGCTTAGAGCTGTGTAAGTGGGTCACGTGGGCTAACCCACCCTTACTTACATTAGCCCTCTTGAAAAAGCAAGTTGAAATTTCTAGCAAAACCCATCCTGTGGTAAGTTGGTGGGTTAAGTGGGCCAATCTGTAAATTATACTATCCTTCATTTCTCACAAATGTATTATGTAAAATATTAATAAATTATAAATCACAATTCTCGACCTTATTGGTTCCAAAAACATTTTGCTTTTATTTACTATAAAAATTAATTTTTATTTCATTTTAGAAAAATAAAGTTCTAATTTTTTGACAAAAATATATTATAACATGTATATATATATTTGCATTGACGTTTATATTCTTTATAAAAAGCAAACATAAAGATGAAAGAGCAAAGGAAGTAAATTGTTTTTTGGACTTATTTAACAACATATCGATTCATATTTATAATTATCTTTACATAACAAAAATGATCATATATACTACAATATCAACATGACGATCAACTTCATTGTATGATTATTTTGAATGTTTCATATATGTTGGTATCACGGTAAACATATACTATATTTATTATTTCCTATTACAAAAAGTTAATAATAAACATATTATTATAGTACGATATATTAAATAATATAATTATGGTTAATTGGATATGAGTATTTAATATAGCATTGCTTAGATTTCAATGAATTAATGTGTTTTGAAATAAAATATAATATCAATTATATTTGTGAAAAACTTAATCTTAGGACCCAACATACACCTGAATAAAATGTATGAATAGAGCATTACAAGTTTTCATTTTTTTTTTTTTAATACAGGTTAGCGACTAACTTACCCTGCAATGGGTTAACCTGCGAGTTAAGTGGGATCGGTTAAAAGAGCTCGCATTTAAGCTGATCAAAATTTTTTAGCTCAACCCATATTTTTTTACGAGTTATGCAGGCTAGCTTGCATAACCCACCCCATTTCCTAACTCTAGTTATGCCTCCTTATTTTGACACTTCAAAAGCTCTAGAGATTGGAGAATCAATACAAGTTTATAAGATCTCTTCTATTAGAGATCAAATAAAGAACGTGTTAACCTTACACCTTTCATAAGTGTGTATGAGTCACTCAAACTACCTATTTTCCTTCTCCTAGCCACTTCCCTTTAACTCTTCTCCTTAAACGTTATCCTATCACTCCCCTAAGGTTACATACGAGCACAAGACCTATGTAGCATCTACATAACAAATGTCGATAGGAACTCTACCTTTACAACATCTAATTAAGTAGATTTCTTGGGCTTACTTATGTAGTGTATGTTATACCAAATTGGTGCATGGGGTTTATAAGATGGTTTATGTGCTTGGAGATAGCCAATCATACTACTGTTGTGCCTCTCCATTACCTTAAAAAAAAAAAAAAGAAGAAGAAGAAGAAGAGGAAAAGGAAAAGAAAGTATCATATACCATTGGATTAAGTACACATTGAATTATTAAGATATCTAAATGTTAAATTATGAATATGAAGATCTTACACTTAACGAAATGATTAAAGCAATGATCCAATAAAAGATTTTAGAGGTAAGCAGGTACAGATAGAGTTCATAAAGTATGGGGCTTATTTGTACCCTCCTCTTTAAGGTACCAATTTTCAAATTTTAGAAATGAAACCTATCATATGATTTAAAACTTGTAAATTTTTTCTATTTTTCCATAAGTTTCAAATTTACGTGATATTCAAATTGTAATTTACCTGTGATATTACAAGTTTTTCCATATGTAAAGTCTAAAGATACTATAGCTTAACTTATTATTTCAAGTTCATGTGATAATAAATAAAATCTATAGAACCTATAGAAAAGTAGAATGAAAATTATCATTTACAAATGTTAAAATATCACATATAATTTGGAGATCAATTCATTTATAATTGTAATATCAGTTTTGGAGCACTTCTATACTCATTAGCCATAGAAGATAATGAATGGCTTCTATAAAATTTAGAAGATAAAGCATATACAACAAATAAGGTGACTTTTCATTTATTGATGTATATGATATTATTTAATAAATTTTATAAGGCATATATAGGGTATTCCGAAAGTTACACCTCGTATATCTTATAATATATATTTCAAATTGGGTATAGGGTATAAAGATATCATATCTATACCTTATTTTATAGGAACGTGTTTTGGAAAATTGATACATGAAACCTATCATGTAACCCTATTTAGTCAAGTTAGATATGGATGAAAAGCCTATATGGGAGGATATTGGTCCACCCCAAGAATATTTCACATCTTAACTTCAATACAAAAAATATTAATGCGAAATTCCTCACCTTGTCTCTTTCAATTCGCTCTTGTAGATTAAAGTTCTTCTAAATCCGTACTTAGTTACAATTTTGCACTAATACTGAAATTCCTTTTATTTCGATTGTTGCATTTATGATTCTCGTTTATCATATTTTTGAGTTAAATTTTGAACTTACAATCTAAATTTGAAATAATGATATATTTTATATCATTGTTGATTATACATCATTTCTACAAAATACAGCAATTCATGAGATATGCTCGATCTCGTTCTTTGTTCAACATGTATATTTGCACTCCACGTAAAATGTCATCGTGATTTTTGCTTAATTTTCTTGGCCCTTCAAAAAAGGAAAAAGCAAAAAAGAAAAAAAGGAAGGGCGGCCAGTGGGTGCGGTGGTGTGGTGGGCGCTGTTGGATGGAATTTGGTTTGGGCCTAAGAGCCAACTAGTAGTTTGATTAAGCAAGGTTTATCGACCCGGTCCAATGTCTATCAAGCATGTAATACGATAGGAAATTGATGAGCTGAGGGCCCTTTGTGGAATCAACAAAAAAGACCCGAAGCGAAATTCGCTTAAGGGACGTATATACAAGAATCAAGATACAGCACGAATTTTTTTATATTTTTTCAAACTCAATTCTGTGCAACAATCTTTTGATCTCCTGTTTAATTAGATTCACCATTTGAACCATATATTATTGTCAAAAATTATTTTTTTCCAAGAATGTACTAAAGAAATGACTATTACAGAAATATTGGCAAGATCCGACATCAATTCATTAGGAGCGAATCCACAGAAGCTGAAGCTATTTCCACCATGTGTGGACAATGGCATGGGTCGAGTCGATCCGTGCTCCGACCATGACTCCTCTCAAATCCTAACCACAATTTAGGTCCTAGAGTTCTATATTATCAACAATTTTGTTTTTAATTTTTTTTTCCCTACCATCCCCGAGAGTTTAAAGAAATAAATAAGAAAAATCCATAGAAATTGATTATAGTACATATAAATTGGGAAAGAATATTTCTATTCACAATGTTTAGTATGCTGTTATAAACAATATGAGAATTCAGTTTGTATAGTTGATTCGAATATATAAGAAGATCAAAGAATAAAAAGATGAAATCGGATTTAATCGCGGTTATCAAGATTAGATTTGGATTGGTTAGATTAATTTTATAATCGAATCAAGTTAAATTAGATTTAACTGTATGAATTAACTCCAATTTGATAGTAGTGATGATAATGAGTAATTTTTTATGGAAAGCAACAACTCCGAAAGTCTACATCACAAAACACATTTGATAACTGATGAAATATTACTATAAGATTTCAAAATTAATTTAGAAATTACAATATTGAAGCTGCTCATAAAACAATATACGAATATTAAATAGATAAAACTTTGGTATTCATATTTTTAAAGAAAGGAAGAGAAAGTTGGGTAGCATGTTCGATTATCTTATGTACATAGAATATGAAGACAAACCTTTTTTATATATTTTTTATTAAATATTCGTTCCGCCGACATAAAAATTACATCAAGATTGGATCGATGGATTTTTTTTCATTTGGTCTAAAGGAATCAGACCCTCACGATGTCTATCTAGATCTGAAAAATTACATGCTGCAATATTATCGCTTAATGATCCGTTGCGTGGCTTGCTTGTTGCTGCTAAGTAAATGGCAACCCATATTTTTTTTTTGAAATTGTCGGTAGTTGAACCTCGCCTTTATGCTTCATGTCTAGTCTCCATTTCCAAGGCAAATATTAAAGACAAAAAATAAGACTAATTTCTTAATATGATATTCCTTTTATTTTCATTTTAAGAAAAAAATACATATTTTATCAAATATTTCAATATTTTTCAATTTTGTTTAGTTGATCTTTCTAAACCAATCATAAATTTTTAATTCAATTTAAAAATTTTTCTTATGAAACCTTAACAAATAACTGCCATTCATTTATATTGGTTTTATGCGACCTATTAATCCATAAGCGTTTTCTCAATAGGAGTCATGCCTAGGTGCTCAAGGATGCTACATTTGATTTGTCCAAGAAGATTGATTAGTCAGGGCATAAGCCCCAATTACTATTAAAGTATGACAACTAAAAATTGCGGATAGTGACTACGGTTATTAATAGAGACATGAAATTTATTTTGCATTTATAATATTTCAAGTCAACGAATGGGTGGAAAAATGAAATAAAACCAACAGATAAGCAACTTGCTTGAGATGGTTATCCAAATCGTTGGGAAACATCAATAGTCCTTCATCCATGGGCAATTATTTTATTGGTTGGGTGTTCATATGGGCTAGATCTTAATAATTTGTGGAACAAGTTAGAACGTCAGAACTGAAATGATCTAACTATTTTAAACTTGTAAAATCCCTTTTCAACTTATTGTATTCTTCTCCTAGCTAACTGGATGAAACAAGTGATTCCCCTCTCCATCATTATATAACATACTGTCCTCTCAAGAATTTTGCGATAGAGTTGATAGATTGGGCCTGATCAAAGAACCTGTAATCTGAAAAACAGAACACTGTGAACGATATCATGGGTTTGTCTAGCATCGTTACAATGATTCTTAAATCAACGAGTATGTAATGGCAAAGAATATAAGGATATGGAAGCCAGTATCAATGTGGGGGTCAACCCCTATTTATAGTAGTGGGGAATAGAGATATATTGGAAAGTGGATATATTCAAATTTAGCTGAAAAGGCAAAGTATATCTTCTTAAATTAGGTAGGATCTGAGATTCATGGAGGTGATATGGTAAGTGATAGATTGGTAATCCATGTAGGTTAGAGTGTTTGGCAAATCTTGTTCTATCCTTTAATTGAGCTTCCTAAGTAGAGTTCCAACCTATAGGGGACTTAAGCATGATTGCCATGAGTGGGAAATAACACTCCAAGTACAGCTCCTGAGCTATGAATAACTTAAGTGGCAAGAGAGGGTCAAATCCAGATCAAAGATAATGGGGAAGATGTCAAGTTTTAGAGTCTTTTAAATCAGATTTAAGATGATGTAGGTTGGCCTACAATCCACATAGATCAAGATGGGCCTTGGGAGCTTAGGTCTCGAAATAGCCTATCAATATATATTATGAAAAAGGATGAAACGTAAAATAAAGAGAAATCATAACTTCCGGATGAAGGAATAAGTGGAAGAAGTGCTTCAAAAACATCTACAAGATAAGATTCTAAATTGTGACTTTTAAAAGAAGGCAAATAATCTTAAATCAATTGCTTTTATTAAATTTTTTTTTCTTCTAATAAAATTGAATTTCATTGAAAAAAATTATATTAATCAAGTTGATTGATATAAGAGGAGTTTTAGATAAATAGTTGAGAGTACAAATATCCAAACCAAATAGATGTGTACATTTCTATAAGATTCAATATGTCTCATACAAGGATATCATTGTTCCTTCTAAAAGAACAAACCTTACACAACTGGTAAGTATAATTAATCCCATAAAAATAATAGCAGCATCTTTCAAAAGGGATAGCAAAAGAAGAAGAAAACAAACAAATATTTTAAATAAACCTATTTATCCTGGATGCCCATGATAAATACAAATCAACTAGATTGTCACTAAAGCGTGTTAGTCTACTTTGTGTCTTTGTCACTTGGTTAGTGCTTGTAATAATCATATCTTATACTCTTGAATCTTCTAGTACAATTCATTATTTAATTTGGAAAAACAAGTCCCCAAAAGGGATAAACCAATATCTATTGCCACACATAACAATCATATGACAAGTTGTGCACAATTCTATAATATGCTAAATGCAACAACTATAATTCAGTTAAGATATGAATTAGGTAAAACAAGCAACACCATACCTAAGCATCCTAAGATATGAAACATTCGAATTTTGATAATGTAGACATAAATTATGAGAGATATAGATATGCTTAATATATTGTAAGGGTCATCTAACCCCAACATTGACACCAATTAATTGCTAGAGTCACCTAATCCCACCATAGATACCAAATTTGGTTACTTCATACTAGTTTCACCACTAACATTAACCATCAAGTAACTAGTCAAGGTAACCATCTAAAGGGATGTCCTATAACACCAGTCTTATCCTTTTATAACTTCTCTTTAAAATATTCGACTTGTATCATAACAAGTAGTCATATCAACAACCAGCCTACTCATACGCATCAGTTTAGTGTCCAAACTATAAATCACATCATTTTAGATATCTGTTTCACTATAAGCTAATGGCATCTATCCATGATTGCTTATTTGGAAACACTTCATCAACTCAAACATAAGAAGTAATCCTTGATCATTAATGGTTAAATTATTGTAAATTCATTGTTAATCTCCTATAGGCACACTCGATAAACAAATAAAATAATTACTCGCTTTTTTTTCTCTTGCAAGCTTTATCTTGCTATTCATATAAATTGTTCAACAAATTTTACTTAATTATATAATCTATTCCTATATTTATTTTAATTTGTTCTTTTTGGTATTAAAATTATTTTAGATAGTGTGTTAGCCAATTACAACAATTAGCTCAACTTAGTCTGAGAGTTTGTTGGCCAAATGATGTCTTAGTAAATCTAGTTGATCAAAATTGTAATGTGGTTAGCCTAGTTTGCAACCAGGTCAAACAAGTTCCTAATATGGTCAATCTATTGTTGATTAAACTAAGATATTTATTCACTCCCTTTGCTTTCTTTACATATATGCATTCCTAATTTAAGTTATAAGTCTCATCATAGTCTTTGGGACATCATTATCAATTATTTAACTAAGATCATCTTTACTTATTGTCATATGCCCTGAATTCCAATTATCATCTATCACTTTACTTGTATCTTATAAGATGGTTAATTATAAAATTGACTATTTTATTGCTGTATTTTCTAAACCCCAATTACTTTCTAATTTAAAGATTGATATGTTCTTAATGAAACCTTTTGTTCTTATCATAATTTTGTCATTCCATTCATTCGGGCTATAATTTTAGGGCAAAGTATGCATTTCATCTTCAATATTTATCCACTTTTCTATTTGAATCCTTAATATTTTTTTTTTATTCTATTTGAGCCATCAATGTTTTCAAAAGTTTATAAATATATGACTTTCATTGAATCCGTTAAACTCTTTGCACATCTTGAGCATATGTTAGCTACTCATTTACTTTGGGATCATTAGGCAATGTTTCTAGAATTTATACAAATTTTTTAAGTCCATTTTTCTTATATTTAATTATTTTTATGATAATTTATTATTATTTTATTGCATTATATAATTAAATTTATTTAATATTATTTTTAATTATATTGTACAATTAAATATATTTAATATTATCACTTCATTAAATTCATTATTTTAGACTAATTTGAACCTAATATATGTCATGGATTGGCGGATAATTCAATGAGTTTCATGGAATTTCTACTTTAATGTTTATGAAACTTTGATGACTCAAATAGAATAAAAAAAAAATGGTTGAGGACATAAGTAGAAAAGTGGATAAACATTAAGGACTAAAAATACACTTTCCCCATAATTCAATAGCTCTTAGCAAATAGAGTTTACATACTTTTGCAAAGTGCTTAAGATTGTTGATCTTACAATTTAATCATATAATTTCTTTCTATTTAGAGATCTTAGGGTTTTCTAGTTATAGATTGAATTTCTAGGTTTTAGGTTATATGGGGGGCTATTTTAGGAGGCCTAATTTATGTCACGGAGTGGTTTTTAGGGCCTGTAATAGGACTCAAGGAGCCGCACCTAATTTTAGGGATATCTAAGGGAGATTTAGCTCAATAGTCTTATGATAGGATTTGATAGACCAATTCATCTACTCGTAGCATTTTTTGGTTATCTTGTACACAAAGGAAAGTCTTTTAATGGGCCTTTATTCTTAAGCCCTCATATAGGCTTCTTTTATAAGCATTGGGCTTTAAACTTATATATAAAGAACTAGGTTTAGCTAGATCCATCCACCATCAAAAGTCCATAAGAGTTATAAAATCACAAAAGACTTTATCTCATTCATTGATAATTAAAAATGATCTAACAGAAGTCATGAATAACTCATCTTATCTATCCATCTAGAATCATCTAGTTGAGATTAAGCACCTAAATTTACAAATAAAGGCCTCCTTCTCATTAACACAATTCAAAGCATTGCAAAGAATTTAAGAAATGTAAGCACTAAATTGAGATCGCTCTATGATTGATCAAAACAACTAATCAAGCAAGAGTGCATGAAGAAAGAATAAAGACGTCTAGTTCCCTTTACTATCACATGAGAAACTGAATTTGCATGTTCATCTGCCCGCATCACTCTTTAGTGTTATCCCTTTACATTTCACTAACTCAAGGTTTCTTTAGGTTAACTAGCACATATAACTCATAGATGATTGACCATTCGCCATAACCCTACCCTATAAGTTAGCACTACTCTAGCAATTTCTACATTTAATGACATTTCATGATCCATACTTCTGCATTAGGAGTTATGATTAAGTTTTACAATTAGCTACTATCGAGCAAAAATTTTCGATTTGTTTGTTTTCCATAGTTTGATTTTAACTAAACCCTAAGCCTATTTGATTTAAATCCTTAACTGAAATTAAGGAAAATCTGGTTTCTTGTTTTTGAAAATAAATGAAGTTGTCACCTAGTAAAACCGGGATAGAATGTTTAAATTAGAATCAATTAGGCTGATTGATTCTAATTTCGCTACTAGCCTGTGATTTTTGAAAACTTTTTAAAAAGGTTTCAAGAAAACTAGATACTTGAGTATCGAGAACTACCTTATTAAACCTTAATCAGGTTCCACTTCAATTATTTCGAATTTAGTATTTATCTTTCAAAAATACTTTACTAATAATATTTATTCACATTTAGAAAAGGAAATTGTACCTATTTACCAAAAAATAAGAAACTAAAAGAAGAAAATTTATGAAGGGGAAAAATAAATTTTTTCCATTTTTTAAGTCGCCCTAGAGATGCTTACATACTTGTTAATCGAGATTAGACTTCTATAGTTCATTGTCTGAAAACATTAGTAGATTTTTTTATTTTAATTTTAAAAAATTGATCGGCTTTAAGTTTATTAACCATTTTCATTTTAAAATAAAGAATTTTTAAAATAAAGAATTTCTTAAAAAAAAGGTCTTAATTTTTCAAGTTCTTATTTTGGAAGAGCTTTAAATAAATCCTAACCTTTCAAAAACAGTTCATTCATTTAAAAGAAGTTTAAATATTTTTACTTAGGAAAATTATTTTTCTAAGTTATAAAACTCATTTATCTACTAATTTTATTTATTATTTTTATTATTTACTTATTTATCGAAGCAAAAAGAAAAATAAAAATAAAAAAATAAAGCTTTCCTCATTTCCTTTTTTCTTTTTCTTTTTTTGTCTTTTCTTCTCTCTCTCTCTCTCTCTTTTGTCTTTTAATTACAATAGAAAAAAGAAGAGAAAAAAAATTACAAAATAACAACAAATTCACCAACAAAAAGAATGGATCGAACTTAGGCTTAAAATGCAGCGTGTAGGTTGGAAGCCGGTTTAGAGCACAGGTGATGCATAATCCACACAACGGTCTCGGATGCCAATGGGGTTTGAATGGGAACAAGGAACAGAAAATGAGAACGGGGTTTTGACTATGAATGTATATGGATATCACACACTAAGGCACAAACATAATCAGTGGTTGAGCTCGAAATAGGGTTTGATATAACTTACGAACACTAAATGTCACTCAAGTTTCAAATGAGAGGTTAGAGGCGACTCACTAACTCGCTTAAATAAAGGGTTTACCATAATCTTAAAGGTAAGATTGATAAGAATATGAGAGATTAAGGAGCACAGCATACTTAATAATCTGAAATGCCAGCTCAAAGGGCTTAAGAATGTCCTTACTTCCAGAAGGAACGTTTAAATATAAATTCACTGTATGAATATTCTTCACTGTTTGTCTTCCTTGATAATTATAAATTTTGCTATTTATAACAAGTCCTAAAGTCTTAGTAGCAAAATTGTAAATAATATATAAGGCCTTAAACCCAAAAGAATAGCTCATAATCAAAATAAGGAAAATATTTACAAAGTATATAAAACTGTACACTTAAAATGTAAATTCGCTGTATGATTATTCTTCATTGTTTGTCTCCATTGATAATTACAAATGTTGCTATTTATAGCAAGTCTTGAAGTCTTAGTGGCAAAATTGTAAATAATAAACAAGGCTTTAAACCCAAAAGAATGGCCCATAATCAAAATAAGTAAAATATTTACAAAGTATACAAAACTGTGCACTTAACGGAGTGGTCAGCATGTAGTCATCCGAGCTGTCTGTAGACTCGAGTAGGGGCCGGTTGGCAGTTAGGTGTCTAAACAGGGGTGGGATGTTTGGAAGTCTTATTGTACTTGGTTGAGCTCCCAATGAGATCGGCCTACAGTTGTTGTACTCATGGATTACTTGGCACAAACTCTCTTATGCTATGTCGAGCTATTCTTTGGCTTCGAGTGCTCAACCGTATGGTTTCTCAGCTTCTTAGCAAAAGTTATTCGACCTTAGCTTTGAACAATTTGGCCTCGGGTTAAGACAAGTCAACTGCAGCTTCTAGTAGGTCGGCGTTGGCTTGGGACAAGTTAGCTTCGGTTTAGATATCATCGTGGACTGGTTCTTATTGTCGGGTAAACGAATTGGATCTCCTATTTGAGCACCAGAATAAGCGGGTGAATTTGATTTTGTGTGGTTTAGATTAGTAATTGGGTATTGGGGGGTGGTATTGGTAAGCAAAGTGCTACGAAGTTAGGAGCTTGTTTGGTAGTTGTTGGAGGATGGTAGCAATAGCAATTAGTGGTTAACACACGTGGCTACTATTGATAGAGAAATTGGCTTGAGGGTTTTAGGTGGTGGTGAATATAACCGAATGCTCGGTTTTGGATGTAGTTGAGTGGTCATGGTCATTTCGAACAATGGGTTGCATAGTAACGTTAGGGTTTTGATGGTGGATACTTGGTTGGGGTAGTTAGGGGGTATGACAAAGCTCAAGGTGAGCTGGGTTCAAATGTGTAGTGGTTGGGAAACACTATTAAGGTGGTTGCTTTGCCTAGAAACAACGGGAGGGAGGGAGAGAGAGAGAGAGAGAGAGAGAGAGAGAGAGAGAGTGAGTGTGCGTGTGTTTGGGAGCTTGGAGATGAGAGCTTGATGCTAGGAATAGGATTAGGGGTGGTTATTTATACTAGTCTTTACTTAAACAAGCTTAGAAAGTTCATCAATGGAGGAATTGGATCAAGATCGAACAAATAATGTGATATCGAAATTTCAAGAAATAATCTTGATTCGGGCTATAATTTAGAGATATGAGTTGATGTGCTTGCTCAAGAATCAAGAAAAAGCTTTGAAAACTTCCTCGTATGCTTGGATTCACCATATATTGCAAGACTTAAGATCTCATATGGTGATTTTTTTTTTTGAATTTTCCAACCCAATTTGAACAGGGAAACAAGTGTATTTAGATAAGATCTTGGGCTCTATTTAAAGTATCCCATGTGATCTCCATGATTTCAACATTAATTTGGTGAAATCATGGAGAAAAAAGGACAAAAAATGGCTTGAAATAGGGCTATTTAGAAACGAAGCCGTGGTGGAGAAGATGGAGTCAATGTTGACTTGTGCACCTAATGAGAATCTGCTATGTGGCGCTTTTGTGTGTAGCCAAAAAAAAAAAAAAAAAAAACAAAGAAAAGACGCATTGTGACTATGCTTAGAATCGATCCCTTAACCTTTTAAATGTTCATGTGTACTCTTTCTATCAAGTCGTTGGTCTGTACCTTATCTATATATACAATCAAATTGCACATATGGATTAGGTTGGTTTGGGTTAGATTTAAATCTAAACCTAAGCCTAATATTCCCTTTGTTTAATTAAGGCCTAAATATTATATAAAAGCTATTCTAAATTAGCCACTTTTTCTTTTTCTTTTTCTTTTTTAAATTTTATATTTTTTTTGTACTTTTCTAATTTTTCTAATTTTTTATTTTTTCCATTTTTTTTTTTGTATTTGCTAAATTAGGACCCTTTTTCCCTATTCTAAAAATTTCTAAAAATATATAGGGTAAAAAATGAGATGTTTACAACTACTTCTAATTTCTAAGCCCTTATTTTGAATTAAAAGCTTAGGGTTTAGATATATGCTTGTTTTATCATAACCTTCGAGTGGCTTCCTCTCTTACCATAACAAAAGTGCTTTTCGTGCTAGAGTGAGTTGTACAGGAGTCACCGAGACTTTATATATAATGTTTACAATAGGTTAAGGTATGTTCCCTCGTATGGAATCTTTTACTTTTTACTTCCCTTTTCAATGTTTATATTTTATACTTGTGAGATTCTTATGTTAATATGGTTTCTTCTTATTATATTTTGTAAATTATCTTTATTACTCTAATTATCTCTTTATTCTATGAAAGCCCTCTTTACTTACTGCAGTTTTTGAAAATTGTTATTTATTTCTTTCTATTTCTAGTAACATCAAATGTTATATATTCATTTGGTGTCATAACTCATAAATATGTAATTGTTTATATATTTATTCTATCTACTTATTAGCATATTTATTTTCATATCCCTAATTCTAAAGTATTTTTACAATTGTCTTCAAATTAATCGAATTTATAGAAATAAATTCATGGAGGTAGATTCATTATGTAGATGGGTCAATGAAGGTAGTAATAATAGAGAAAGATCATATATTGATAGAATTATTGAAGAAAATCTTCAAACACTAAAGCCTAAAATCAAATCACCTCACATAAAAAATTATTCAATTTGAGATAAATGGAAGCACACCATGTTCCATTGATTTGCACACCTTGGATGGTCTTTTAGCTGCCGTATGTAAAGACTCTCTCTTTAAGCGTTGGGAGAACTTATAGAGTGAATAATATATATATATATATAGTGTACACATAGCTAGAGACCATAGCCCTAGCAATAATTATATGGGCTGGGCCATCAAAAGAGCCCATCTAGTATCAATAATAGCTCAAGGTATCTACACACACACACATATAACCTACATTATTAAAAGATGCTAAGGCCCATTAACATAATAAATTAATCACTAATTTAGGGCCAATAACTTAATTTATTTATGATAAACATACAACCACTTTTTGCAATTGCACGTGCATCCACATGTCCAAACACGTCAAGCTTACGATTACACAAGAATTAAATCCAAATTTCAAGAATCTCCTACTTAGATTGTATATTCATGTGCTCAAGTGTTTATCCCAATATAGTATGAGAAACATAACTAAAATGAAGTAGCTAGATATTTAAAAAAAATGCCATCTTAACCATTCCTGTCCATTAGCTTTGTTAATATATGGATCAAAGGGGTAATTGCCAAAACTAATCCTTAGCTAGACCTAACAGTGTTTACACACACCAAATCAACTAAATGACCTAGATTGAGTGTGGATATATAGCATGGATGTTACGTATCAATTGTGATCTATACATGTGTACTTCTAATTGGTCCTACCAAATTGAGGTCATAAATCAAACATCATTTAGAGCCAAAAAAGAAAAAAAAAAAAACTGAATAAACCAAATGCAAGTGTCATGACATAGTAATATAACAAATGAGCAAAACAAATAATACAAACTCCTGCTAAACCTAGGCATTATCCAATGAAACTACACCTATACGAGTAGTATACTCAATAAAAAAATTTAGTGCTAATGCCTTGGTTAATGAATCTATTATAATGGAGTTTATGTATATACACTCTATACTAACTAAACTACTCTAAACCCTTTCTTTTACAATAAGAAATTTAATGTCAATATGTTTTGACTTTGATGAACTCATGTTGTTATTTGAGTAAAGAACTGTTACCTTGCTATCACAAAATAATTTAAGTGGTTTCTCAATCTTGTCAACAATATGTAGTTTTGAAATAAAATTATGAAGCCAAACAGCGTGATTAGTTGCTTCATAACAAGCTATAAATTCTGGTTCCATAGTAGAGGAACCAATGATCGGTTGTTTAGCACTCTTCCACACAATAGCTCTCCCTGTTAGCAAAAAAATATAGCTTGAGGTGGACTTCCTATTATCATGGCATCTTGTAAAGTTGGAATTTAAATACCCAATGACCTCAACCTTTTCCAACTTTCTATATGTGAGCATGTAATCGTTTTGAAGATACCACATGACCCTCTTGGCTACGACCCAACGGTCCTTACTTGGATTGTTTTGGTATCTTCTTAACATCTTACAAATAAATGTAAGATCTGGACAAGTACAAACTTGTAAGTACATCAAACTCGCCATTATTGATGCATGTGGGATTTTCTCCATAGCTTTAGACTAAAAAGCATTCTCAGGACATTAATTTAAATTAAATCTTTCACCTTTACTCATAAAGGTATCATATGGTTTACAATTTTACATGCCAAACCTTTGTAGTCCTTTTCAATATAGGCCTTTTTATGATAATTCAAAGATTCCATGAGAACAATCTTGATGGATTTAGATTCCTAATGCAAAAGAAGCTTCACTAAGATCCTTTATTTTAAGGTTTTTAGAGAGAAAATTTTTAATTTCTTGCAACAAACCTATGTCCTTACTAGCAAGCAAAATATCATCCACATATAAAAGTAAGAAAATAAATTTGCTCCCACAAAACTTGTGATATACACAATCATTAATTGCATTAACCTCAAAACCAAATGATAAGACAACTTGATGGAATTTATGGTAGTATTGACAAGAAGCTTGTTTAAGCTTATAGATGGATTTCCTTAATTTGCAAACCATTTGCTTGGAGTCATTGGAACTCAAGCCCTTGGGTTACACCATATAAATTGTTTCATCAAGGTTTCCATTTAAAAATGTTGTCTTGACATCCATCTAATAAAGCTCTAAATCAAAATGTGCCATAAGTGCCAAAATGGTCCTAAAAGAGTCTTTCGTGGAGACCAGAAAGAAAGTCTCTTTGTAATCAATACCTTCGTGTTGAGTATAACCCTTAGTGAAAAGATATGCCTTATATCTTTCCACATTGTCTTATGAGTCCTTTTTGGTCTTGAAAACCTATTTGCACTTGATGGGAGAAGATCTTAAATGTCATTTTCCTTCATGGGTTTTAACTCTTCATTTATGTTATCGTTCCATTTATGAGCATTTGAACCTTCAATGGCTTCATGGAAGTTGACTGGGTCATCTCCTAATATAGTCATTTGATATTGCACTTCTCCACTCTTTAGTTGACCTCCTTAAAGGCACTAATTCTTAAGGTTGTTGAGGTTGCTACTCTTGAATTACTAGTTAAGGAGCAACTACTTGCAGGGGAACATTATCCTCAAAATGTTCTTGAACCTCACCAAGATTATACTCTTGACTTGGTGTCGAAACAAATAAAGGAAGAGGAATATAATGTTGTTTTAGGACTTCATTAGAATTATGCTCTTGAGTTTGAACCTGAGTAATATGTAGCATGTTCCTCTTCAAAGACAAAGTTTTTAACCTTATCCACCCCCTCAACCTTGACATTCTCAAAGAACATAGCATTTCATGTCTCAAAAATTGTTTTATTTAAGGGATCATAAAATTTATAGTCTCGTGATCTCTCAGCGTAACAAACAAAATGATAACTAATAGTCATTAAGTCTAGTTTCTTCTCATTAGGCTTATGAGGCTTAGGCCTAGTTGGACATCCTTAAACCCTTGTGTTTAAGAATAAGTTTCTCACTTGTCCATAACTCAAATGAGGTTTTAGTTGTCGCTTTAGTTGGTACTCTATTAAGAATATAGGCTGGAGTCTTTAATGCTTCACCCTAAAGTGAGTGTGGCAACTTGCATAACTAATCATACTTCTTACTATATCCTTAAGGGTTTTATTTCGTCTCTCAACTACCCCATTCATGCTAGGCAAACTTGGCATGGTATATTAAGAAACAATGAATTTTGCAAATGGCCGTGGATGATGTTCACTAAACCGTCATTTCTACTGTAACATTCACCTCTATGGTCAGATCTAACATATTTAATTCTTTTACCTAGTTGAATTTCAACTTCGGCCTTAAATATTCCAAACACATCCAAAGCTTTTGACTTCTCATGTATTAAATATAGGTAGCCATAGTGTGAGTAATCGTCTATGAATGTAATGAAGGACTATTGACCTTTCCATGAAGCCGTAGGAAATGGCTCACATATATCTATATACACTAATTCTAAGACTTCCTTAGCTCTCTTAGCTCCTACATTTTTTTTTGTTGGTTGTTTTACCTTCTATACACTCAACACAAATTTGATTACCATCCAAATAGTCAAGTGTATTAAGTATTCCCTCAATCAAAAGTCTATTGATTCTCTCCTTAGAGATATGTCCTAGTTACTTGTGCCATAATGCATAGGAATTTTCATCAATTAATTTTTGTTTAATGCTTCTTGAATTGACATGCAAGTAATCAACACAAATTTGATTACTATCTGAATAGTCAAGTGTATTAAGTATTCCCTCAGTTACAAGTCTATTGATTCTCTCCTTAGAGATATGTCCTAGTCACTTGTGCCATAATGCATAGGAATTTTCATCAATTAATTTACGTTTAGTGCCTCTTGAATTGACATGCAAGGTTTCATATGTTGAATTAATGGTTTCAAGTATATAAACATTGTCTATATAAGATAAATAACCGATACCAATACAATCAGAATTACGAAGGAGATGACATTGTCTATTACCAAATGACAAAACATAGACTTCTTTGTCTAAGACAGACACATAAACCAAATTCCGTCTAAAAGACGATACAACAGAAGTATCATTTAATTCTAAAATAGAATTAGTCTTTAAACACAATCTAAAAACACTAATAGCTTAAACTTCAACTTTACTACCATCTCCCATATAGATGTATTTTTCATCTTCACTCAGTTAGCAGTAGCTTTGGTGACCCTATATGGATATACTAATATGAATAGTAGCTCCTGAATCTAGCCACCAAGTATATCTAGGCACTGAAACTAAATTAATCTTTAAACAAACAAGAGTTAGAGGCATACCTTTCTTTATGCGCTAAGCGTAATACTTAGGGCAGTCCTTCTTCACACGAGAGAAATATTTGTAGAAAAAGCATTTTATGTACTTAGACTTTTGCTTTTTCTTATTTGAAGCTTTTGTAGCCAACTTGCCCTTTCTTTTCTTGGAACCTTTAGAAGTAAAAGCCAAATAAGTGCTCTCAATCTTCTTTTGAGAAATGAGCTTGTTAATTGTCTATTTCTCCTTCTGATTATTATCACTTACCTTAAAATGATTGAATTGAAGAGGCAAGGACATTAAAGCAAAGTACACTATTACTTCTTCAAGAAGGTCCAAATGTAGTACCTTTAGCTTTGACACAATATGAGACATTTCAAGACCAAATTCCCTTATGTTCCTTAAGCCATCATATTTCATGGAGACTAACTTACGCAAAAGCATGATCATCTCTACCTTATCGCTTTTTACAAAGTGTTACTTTAGTTGCTTAAGGAACTCCACTACACTTCATGGTCCCAAGAATGTCTCTACTATTGCACTCTTCATGATCATCAGACTTAGGCGGTTTGAGCATTCCCACCAAGCCATTTCCTTTCATTGCTCAGGATTACTATTTTTTGTAAGCTTAGAAAGATGTGGCTCCTGAAGTGCCAAGTTTAGATCAATGTAACCAAAATGAATCATGACCTTTTGCTTCCAGAGCTTGAAGTTGGTACCATTAAATACCGAGATGTTGTTGGAAGAATATGAAGTAAGGGTATAAGTACTAACTGTAACAAATTAAATTTATCACCAACTATATGCTCACATACGTAAAACAAATGAAGAAAAGATGGGTTAAGAACTCATAATAACTACCTCATCATAAGAAAACCAACATAACACTAAGTCTAGTCTTTGGATAAAGAGTTAGCTTACAATGATTTTCTTGTTGTAACAATTGAGCCTAAGTGATTAGTTCTAGTCGAACATCAATCTTCCTTTAGGCTGACTAATGCTCACAATGAATACTTAACAATCATTAGAGCTCATCGCCACATGTGATCATAAGCCTCAGTCGAATAGTAGAAACCTTCTTTTAGGTCAATTACTACTTGCATGAGATTCACAACCACGACATATTAGTAGTTTTCACCTAATGGTTTCTGTGAGAGAGTTCACTTTAGTGAGGTACAGCTTCAACATGTCGGATATACTGGTAAACACACTTTATAGAACTTCCTTGCTTAGGTAATTTCACCTAATGGTATCAATAGGAGAGCCTAGTTTGATGGGATCTCACTTCAACCGATTTGAAATTATCAAAATATGTTCATAAGAGTAACTTTATGTTATTCTAAGTTTAAATGTGTTATTGTATACCGTTAAAAACACACAAAAAAAAAATATTATAAGTAATAATTAAGCAGCTAAAATCACGGCACTTCTAAAACAATCCATAGTGATTAAATTACGTATTAATATCATCAGAGAATTAAGGTGTTACAAGATATATATCATTTATTATTAGGAAGATCGAATTCCAGGATCGATACCAATCCTATGCACTAACTTTTAAATAAAGGGAGCAAACAAATGATATATATAAGATTCTTGTTCAGAATATCCACCTTTGTTATTATAGTTATTCTTCGTACCGATTCGAAAACATAGCATTCTCAGAATATAACATAAATTAATGATTAACCCGGAAAGAAAATTAAACAATATAATCTCCCTTTTTATTTCTCATGCATCGTGCAAAAGATTGCACACGGATTTAAAAAAAAAAAAGAAAAAAAGGAATACGAGAAAAAGACAATAAGAAAGGACAAGAAGATATAGATTTCCAGTTGCTTGTTCCATGGATTAAAAATAAAACGAATATCCAATATGTTGAATATATAAGCGAGTCCAACGAATATCCATCAAGAATCACGAAACTTCACGCAACTTTACGAAAGCAATGGATACAATCCAGGGACGAAACCAATTGTGTGGAGAGGCTTAGATACGTTACAAGATATAGAATTATGAATCTAACAGTCGAAATCAATAGATACATTCCAAATTGGATTCTTCTGGCCATAACATGTGTCATACATTCCATATTGAATTCTTCTGGCCGTAATATAGGTTTTACATTCCATGCCGAGATTTACGAAATAAGATTTAGGAGAACGAAGAAAAACGCTTTCGAATAAAACGATGAATTATACGAAAGTGAATCAACAAAAATTACCCAATCTAAATCGATTTTATCATAAAAATTGAATAACCTTAACGTAAGATGGCTCTGATACCGATTGATAAAATTATTGAAGAAAATCTTCAAAACCTAAAGCCTAAAATCAAATCACCTCACATAAAAAAATTATTTCATTCAAGATGAAATAGAAGTATACTTTGTTTCATTAATTTGTAGCAGCTATGTGGGTGGATGATCTTCTAGTTGAAGTGTGCATAGACTCTCTCTTTGAGCCATAAAAGAACTTATAAAACGAATAAAATAGAGGCTCTAATATATATATATAGTGCACAAGCAGATAGGAACAATAACCCTAGCAATAATAATTATATGGGTCAAGCTAGTGAAAGTGCTCATAACAACCCAGGATATACACACACATATATATTTATATATATAATCCATACTATTAAAAATGACAATACCCATTAATATAATAAATTGATAATTAATTTAGGGCCAATAACTTAATTTAAATATACAACTATTTTTTGCAATTGCATGTGCGTTTACATTTCCAAACGTGACTTAACTAAAATGTAGGAAGTTGAGATTAGTAATTGCAAATTTATGAATTTAGGGTGGTGTACAAAAGGAAGGAGATTTAGAAGAGGGGTGGTCATCCCAATTCGATAGAAGAGTATGATGTAGGATCGTGAAAATGGAAAATTATAAAGGGAATGGAAAAGACAAGATAAAATATGAATAGTTATGGAGAGACACAAAATTCAGTTAGAATAAGTAATTCGAATAATAATTATATTGAGAATACTAAGAAATCGGCATAAAATAAAATAATGCATAAATTCTTTTTTCTTTTATGAAAGAAGAAAACACTTAGAAAAGTTGATATGACTAGGTTTTGTACCATGGCTTCACACCAAAAGTACTTTCATGTAGGCCTCATACATACTAGTCCATGATAGAATCACACCAATAAGGGGTAATATGAAATCACACCAACAATTACGATGGAGTCAGACTAAGATAGTATTACAGTTTCACATGAGAAAATAATATGGACTAAGCATTATATTTAAGTTTAAGGAGCTCTCTTACCTATTAAGTTAATCTTTTGAGTTAAACTCTCCTTTTGGACTTGGATCATAACAAAAAGCAAGAAACATCACATCAATTGTTGAAAGGTTAATTTTTATCAAATATTCACTTATCATATTATATAGGCTCTTTCTTGATCCGCATTAGAGAGTGATTTAATTATTTTTCAATTAGTACTTAGAAGTGGATAGAGAATAGAATCATAAATTTGGGTTTTATTCTCTTTCCCATATTTGGAAGTACTTTTAAATGGTGAAATCGTGATTTCGTAGAATTGATGATTCTGACTTTAAAAGGAAATTTGATTATGTATTTTAGAAAGCAAAATCACAATCCATTCCGGCTACTTAGTTTTCATTAATTGAAAATGACTTATTTAACTTTGAAGTTAATTATAACATATGATAATATAATGGCATTTTTGACAAATACTATGTATGCATTTCATTGCATTCCACTTTGTGGGCATTTCCAAACATATTAAAAGGATTTAACATCTCGGTCCTAATTCTATTTATTTCATTCTATTCTATTCCAAACCATTTTTGCATATCATATGGAGTCAACTAAAACAATTTGTACAACGCCATACTTATTAGCATCATATTGAACAACGTTATTTTTATATCTTTTAAGTTATAGTATATAATGTAATATGCCATAAATTTTTTAATGGGTATATTTGTAACATTAAGAAAATGAAAATCATCATATTGAAGTGCCAAACGTAGTTTGAACGTCGAAGTCTTACATTTATATGATCAAAGGTGATTTGAACTTATGATCAAGATGTTTTTTTTAGAAGCATAAAGGATGTTATAATTAGGTTTATGTAGGGAGAAGTAGAAAAGAAATTACCATCTTATGTGTTAAGTTTCTTAATTTGGTTTTGATGATAACAAAACACGTGATAAGTTATTACTAATATGTTTATGAAGTATGTAGATATATCATGATAAACATTGATTAATTCTTAAAAAAAAAAAGCATGGTAGAAAAATGTTAAAATATATTTAATAGGAATAACAAGTGTGCAAGTCAATTTTAAAATGAAATCAATTCAAGAAAGAAAATTAAGTTTGAATTTGTGCTGGTCAAAATATATGTTAGAATGTGTGTTAAAAAGTGTATCAATAAAAGAATAAAACAAAATAATATAGATTGTATACAGTATTGAGATCAGTTGTTGTTCTTAAGCTATTTTCTGAATAATTTATGCAAGTTAAGTTGGAAAAATATAGAAAAAGTCTAGCTCCACTTTATTAGGCATATTTGAGTTATGTGTTCAATTTTGTTCCACTAAAGATGACTTAGTCCATGGGGATTTTAAGTTAGATTCTTTTTATTGCTTAAGGATCGGATTTGTAAATTAAGTGTTTAAAGTTTGAGCAATATATTTTTAGGAAGAACATTTTATGATATTTTTAGTAAGATTTGAAAAAGGATTTTACGCTTTAGAGTTATATATCAAGATCTCTATACGAGGTTTCATTGGTCGAAGTTGTGTTCGAAAATTTTAAAAACAAGATTTTAGCAAGTTCTTGAGATAAAGTTATAGCTTAGTTTGTTGGAATCAAATTCTTGAATTTGGAGATATTTTGCTTAAGATAAGGCTAAATATCTTGGAAAAATCTAACCTGATCTTTGATGAGAGTTTTATGACAAAATATAAATAGAGATATTGAAGAAGAGAGAAGATTTGTTCACGGCAGTTAGATAAATAGTGTTGAACTATTTTTTGAAGAATTGGTTATATGAAGATTTGTTCATGTTTTTTTTATGTTTATCCTTATTATTTAAAGTGTATTTTAGATTTCTACATAACCAAAAGAAGATTAGAACAAATTACCTCATACATCAACTATCAAATGACTCAAATTTGACAAAGAAACAAATCAAGATCAGCTTGATTCAAGTTTTCAAATATTTGGTTCCTATTTTCATGAGATATTTCTCCAACGACAAAACTAATTGTGTTTGAATAAAGATATCTTGGAGAAAAATCTAGAACTATCTATTTCTAGCTGTTACACGAGAGTTTACTCGATTTAAAGACAATGTTGTATATGATCCGGAACTATAGACTGAATATCAGCATTGAATTTAAAAAATTCTCTCTTGTAGATTGTCGGATATTATATCAAAAACTTAGTCAAAAACTAAGCGAAAACATTTTTATCATTTTATTGTTATTGCATTTGTGCGAAAGTTGTAAAGAGCTATTTGAGTATATTATTTCAATTTTGTTGTAAAAATTATTGGAATTGTATTTGAGTGAGTATGAGATTAGGGAGCTCTTTGAGTCCTGTATTTAGCTTAGGAAGAGCTAGCGAGATAAAACAGAAAAGCGACTAGATATTCTTATAATCTCTCATTAATATTTGTTTATTGAAAAGTTTAGATTAGTGGAATGACACTGGTGAGGAAGACTAGGTTTGTAGTAGTAGAGCTGGAAGAGAGCAGTAAGTAAAAGATCGAAGCTCTATAAATTGATTGCTTGATCTTCTTTCTCTTTACTCTATTTAGTTTTTGATTTTTATTATTTATGTTGCACATAAAGTTAAAAAATCAATTTTCAACTACTTGTCATGCCATTTAAGTTATTAAGAGGGGATTTATTTTAAAAATTGAAAAAGTTTCATTTTTGCAAAAGATATAAATTTACACCCCCCCCCTCTCGATATCTTATACGGGACCTACATTATGTATAATTTATTAATTTTTTCTATTTCGTATAAACTCATGATGCAAGTACATATTGCATGTGTTATTCCAAGTACAAATGCTAAACGTTTTTAAAGGCATATAATTGGTATATCTTATATATTTTTATATCCATCTTATGTTAATATATACAAGGGGAGGAAATTTTCTATATACATATTAAAATTACATGCCATGCGTCACAGTCTAAGGCTTTCTCTAACACTTAAATGAACCGTATCTTGCCTTTATAGTAGTAACTAAGCCTAACATGTACGCAATATTGGCCAACAAGGCCTAGACTTGTAAGCAATACGAACAAGAAGGAAAGCCAACAGTAAATATAAGGGATACGAGCACGAATCAAAAAATGAATAGCATACTTTTATTAATTCCAACGGTATTACATAGCTCTAATATGTGTGCATGAGGGTAATGTGTATATAATAGGTGCTGTCAATTGTGATCAACCAACGTAGTGAGTAAGAGCTTTAATTTAGAAGAGTACTCACACCCCTATAAAGAGCTTTACGGACATTTTTAGGCATAACAGAAGGAGACATTACAACTGGTAAAATGGTATTAGTTTTTAAAAGTAGAAATTTCTAGTAATAGTAAGGCCCTAGTTAAAATGAAAAAAGCCCCTCCTATGTTACAATATGTACAAAAGAATAGGCCCTTGCTAGTATAAGTACGTTACAAAAATGGGACCTTAACATCCTCTTCCACTTAATTTTATTGACGTCCTTGGTAATATATACTGGAGCTTGTATCAAGTGGCAAAAGCCCTTTGGTTGGCAAGGTTGACTTTCTCTTAGATAAAGGCTTAAGGTCTTCTTCAATCTCTTAACTAGTATCTTCTTCTCATCGATCTCTCCACTTAACTAAATACTGTGTATGTTCTTCTCTAGTGGTAGGATCTTTGATTTTTTACTCTACAAGGATGTCTTCCATAGCTTGACTTAGGTTAAACTTGATCTTAACATACAACCACTTGGACACATTGCGAGATGGGTCTTCCATGTCTGGATAATATGGCTTTAAGATGCTGACATGAAAAATTGGATGGACCTTCAACCATGTAGGAGGCTTGACTTTGTAGGCTACTCTTCCAATCTTTGAGATGATAGGAATTAAACCAATCTACTTCTAGATCAATCTTCTGTCCTTATTTCTCAATTATCTGACCTATTCTAGAGGAAGCTTTATGAGGACCTGATCTCCAACATTGAACTCTTTAGGTCGGTGGTTCTCATATGTCCATTTCTTCATTCTCTTGGGATCTTTCTCAAGGTATGCTTTCGCTACTTTTGAACTTTGCTTCCAACCCCTAGTAAATTGATAAGCTCTTGGGTATCTCCCGGTATATGGTACGGCTACTATATAGGGTAATAGTGGTTGCTGACTCGTGATAATCTCTATAGGGCTCTTGTTAGAGGAAGAGCTTTGTTAGAGTTGGAGCTTTGTTAGAGTTGAAACATAACCAGGTGATATCCAGTAAGTCAACCCAATTCTTCTAGTTGGCACTGACAAAGTGCTGAAGGTATTCCTCTGACAAACCGTCACTCTAGGAATGGTAGTTGGAGGTCATGCTCAACTCGAAACCCACGAGGTTGAATAACTTTGTCCAAAACTTCCTTGTAAACTTAGCATCCCTATCACTTACACTATTCTAGGGCATACCTTAAAACTTCACAACATGCTTGAAGAAATGCTGGGTTATCTCTTCTGCACTTGAACTCTTCGTGGTAGGAATGAAGGTGGCATACCTAAAGAACCTGTCAACAATAACAAGATTGGATGAGTTCTCTCCCACTTTTGGGAAGGAAGTGATAAAGTCTATGGAGACGCTTTCCTATGGGCAAGATGGCACTTAAAGTGGCTCCAATAGGCCTGCAATCTTTCGCCTCTCAACTTTGTTTTGCCAATAGGTTAAGTAAGTCTTCATATAACTCATCACATTCTCCTTCATATCCCACCAGTAATAGCCTTGCTTAAACAAGTTCGGTATCCTCTACTAGTCGGGATGTCCAACTTATAGAGTATCATGACATTCTCTCATGAGTGCCCTTCTTAAGTTGCCTACCTTCAGGACATACAACCAGTGCCCCTTTGTATAGATGAGGTCATCTTCTACCTAAAATCTGTGAGTCTTCCTTTCTTCAATCAATTGCTTAAGATTTTTGGCCAACAGGTCTTAACCTATATGTTGCTTGATCTGCTCTTAAATTGAAGTTGAGATTTGACTCACTAATTGGTGCACAATTTGCATTAAGGAAGCTAAATTGGCTATCTTGCTTGAAGCATATACCACCTGATTAGTCCATCTGCTGTGATACTCAATCTCCATATCAAACTTTGCAAAGAACTTTTTCCATCTAGCTTGCTTTGCCAAGAGCTTCAATTGAGTCAATATATGGCTAGCAACAAAATTGTTTGTCTTCACTAGAAACTTTGATCCTAACAAATAGTGTTTCTAGGTCCTCAGACAGTGAACAATTGCAAGAAACTCCTTCTCGTAGGTTAAGTACTTATGCTTTGTGTGATTTAGCTTCCTACTCTTGTATGTTACTAGATGACTCTCTTGCATCAACACTCCACCCAATGCAATGTTTGAGGCATCTGTATAGACTTCAAAAGGCTTGGAAATGTCTAGAAGTGTGAGGATTGGCTCCTCCATCACTACACGCTTCAACTCTTTGAAGGCACTCTAACATCCCTCATCCTATGACCATGCTTGGTCCTTCTTCAATAAATCTGTAAGGGCTAAAGCTCGGCAAGAATATCTCTCAACAAATCTTCTATAGTAGTTTGTAAGTCTAAGGAAAGACTACAACTTTGTTGCACTCTTAGGGATTGGCCACTACTTAATTGCTTCCACCTTAGCCATATCCATTCGAATTTGCCCTTCTTCAACAACATGACCTAAGATGTTAATGCAATTCTGGGCAAAATCACATTTTTTATGCTTCATATATAAACGATTCTCCTGCAACTTCTCGAAAAGCATTTGTAAGTGCTTCACATGGTCCTATAATATCTTGCAATACACAACAATGTGATCTAGATAGACAATTACAAATTTGTCAAAATATTCATAAAATACATTATTCATTAAGGTGCAAAATGTTGCAGGAGTATCGATGAGACCAAAGGGCATTGCTAAGAACTCATAAGCACCAAACTGGCTTACACATGTTGTTTTGGGCTCATCATCCTCAGTAATGCAAACCTAATGATAGCCTCAATGAAAATCTAGCTTTGTAAAGTACTTAACCTTGCTCAATTGATCAAATTGATCGACAATTAGAGGAATCAAATAATGATTCCTTACTGTTAGCTTGTTTAGAACTTGATAGTCAATACACAATTCCAAACTCCCATCTTACTTCTTCTGAAATAGAATAAGAGCCTCGTATAGTGCTTTTGAGGGTCAAATGAAGCTTGCCTCTAACAACTCATCCAACTGCTTCTTCAATTTGGCAAGTTCAAGAGGCGACATTCTATAAGAAGCTTTGGCCGATGGTTTGGTACTAGGAATCAACTCAATCTCATGGTTTTGGGAGCTTGTCAAGCATCACAGAATTATACTCCTTCAGGACATTCTCTATTACACCTGGTATCTCTATTTTTCCTACTTCCTCTTTCTTATTAAAGACAACCAAGAAAGTTGTCTCTTAATGTTTAAGCCCTCTCTTCAATTGGAGCGCCGATAGCATCATAGCCCCAATATTATTCCCTTCCTTACCATCATTTCTTACCTTATTCCTTTAAATTATCACATAGCATAGCTTTTCACCCATGAATAACAAGTAATCTACTGCGAGCATGGGAATAGCTCTAGCTTGTCTCAAGAAATCTATCCTAAGGACTATGTTGAAGTCGTCCAATGGAATAGCCGTGAAGTTGGGATTTCCACTCCAATCCTTAAGCTTCGCTTTGATCTTGAGCCTCATTTGATCGAAGGCATGCTAAAAAATGATATCGGCCGAACTTCTCATGTTAATAAGAATCTTCTTGACCTTAAAGTTGGTGACTCTCATATTGATGACAAGTGCATCATCGTGCGGCCTCTGTATGCCTTCAAAATCCTCTTCCCCAAAAGATATTGTATTGTTAATCCTGACCTTCTTTCCGTAAATATTGCAAACGTAATTCCTAGTGTTAACCGAGTTTGAAGAACTCGATTGGCCTATATTCGGTCCGCCGACAATTGTATTAATTAATCCGTTAGGTGCTCTGTTGGGATTGACATCCCTTGCATCTCTCACGGCCATTGCTGGCCAAATGTCATCCTCATGTTCCTCTCTTCTCTTCTAAGACGGTTTTTCGATTCTTTCGGCATCATGCGCTAGAAATTTTCACAGGTGCCCATGTTGTATTGCATCTTCAATTGCATTTTTGAGTTAAATGCACTCATTCGTATTGTGACCCTTGTCATGGTGGAAGTCATAGCACTTGTTCGAATTTCTTCTTGAGGGATTCCTACATATTCTTTCCAGCCATTGGACGACACCTCTCTCTCCACGGACCTCCATCAAAATATCCAAGATTAGATTGTTAACAGGTGTGTGGGATGAGAATGTCGGGATCTTCAGTCTCTTCCTCTCGGTGTCTAGACTGCTGTCGCTGTCCGTGCTGTAAACCTGACAACCAGTCACTTAGGGTTTCGATCAATTGAAAGATCAGATCGAATCTAAATTATAAGTAAAGCTAGAAATATTAGTAAAATGATCCCTTAAGTTCGAATTTAAGAAAATAAGCAATAAAATAAAAGAATATAAGATTTTCAAATTTTAAGTATATAACTTGTTATTTACTGAAAATGCGTAAAATGCATTCCGATAATTAACGAATCGCTAAAAATAAATTATATGTATACTAAAAATCATAAAATGACCTAAATAATGTTTAGGAATATTTATTTGCACTATATATGAATTTACATATAGGTAGAAATACGTGTAATTACTTAAAATACGTGAAATGAGATAAAATAATACTAAATAATTAAAAAAAATCATAATTAATTAAGAAAAAATAAATAAATATCAGAAAAAATAAGGAATGATCTGGATTTGGGTCATGATAGTTGGGGGAAATAAGAAAAAAATTAGCCAATTAAATTAAAATAACATAAAAGGCAAATTGAAAGAAGATAAGGTAGTTATTAAATCAATTTAATGCATAATAATTTCCTTAATGCTCTATAAATAGTAAGAAAATTTCAAAAGCTCATTTGGTCAGTTTGGAGAGTAAGAAAAATAGAGAGAGGCGAAATTAAGAGTAAATTAGGGTTTTAAAAAAAATCACAAAAAATTTATGTAGTTATGGCTTCTAAGGAAAACTTAAACTCGACGAGCAGCTGAGAGTGGATGACCACCACTACCACATAGTGGTGGCAGCGCCTAGGTAGGCCGACACACCCATGGCCACTGACGGTTTGGCCGAAGCTACCCAAATTAGTGAGTTTGATTTCTAGTTTGATTTTGTATAATTTTGTAAAAATAGTAAATATTCTTAGAAAATTATAAATTTTGTTATTTTGGAATATTTTTGTATTTATTTTTTATAAAAAATATTATTTTGATGAAAATATGTCCCGTGATATATGGTTCTTAAGAAATCATGTAAAACCGAGTATATTTTGGTTTAGAAATAAATTATCTTAAAATGAGTGTAGTTTTGAGTCTAAAATTTTTGTGTAGACTACTTAGATGATATAAAACAGTTCTATAAAGCCCATTTTCAAAAATTAATTTTCAAAATTTTTAAATAATTTTTAGGTCTTAAAATGAGGCATAAAATGGGTAATTTAGGGTTAATTAAGTAATTAAATAGTTAATTACTGATTTAGTGAATAATTATATGTTTTAAGATGTTGAAATCTGATGAAGTATGATACTTGTAGCATTTAGGGTGTTAGATATAATTATTAGGTTAATTATTTAGTAAATAAGTAATAGGGAAAAATAGTAAATTTTAAGTTAATTTTGTAAATTAGAGTAATTAAGTGTAAAATCTGATTTAGGATGAATTTAGACATTTTGAAATTATAATTGATGTTGGAAGATGGTAATTAAAGTGATAAAAATATTAGATGTGTATTATGTATATAATAAGTAATAGTACATAATACACAATTATTAGAAATATAATAAATGGAAGATATTAGAATAAAAATTGATATTATGATAATAATAAAAATATACAATAAATCTGATAGGAAACTTAAATTAAATTAGGATAATTATATGAAAAATGTAAGATTTTCTCATAATAGGGGTGAATTCAGTGATTAAACTAGGATCCAGATGTACCGCACGGACTAGAACATTAGTTAGAGACTAAAAATGATATTTAGGATATACGAAGATAATGCGATTAATTTCACATTATGGGTCAGAATGATTTCTTAAGGTGTACATATAAATCTTTAACCAAAAATTGAGTTAAAAACTTAATTTAGAAATCGATGCGAAAACTGAAACAGAACTTAACACGATTCAAGAAGAATTGTAAAAGACTTAAGACCTAGATAATTAGGTATATTAAACCCTAAACAAAAGATAACAATAAGCATTATAGAATAAACTAACCTATAATAGTTATATGAAAAACTGAAATCACGTTTGTGTTATAGGGATGATCGACGATGGCTTGAACGAGCCGAACCTCGAGTAAGTGAGCGAGGAGTCCAAGTAAGTTGGGATTAATACGTTGCTGTATTTTGGAGGTTTAAGATTATGCTTGATTGTTCTTATTAGATAGTTGGTTGTGTGTATGTGCTTGATTATGAGTGATGCTATGATTCTGTTTTTTGTTCTAACTTGTATTGTATGATTTATATGAAATGATCGATCACCCAAAATTGGACCTAATCAAATATACGACCCGTAATCATAATCGGACCTGTATGGTAACCCATTAGGGGAAACTTAGGATTCTCTGACCAAATACCGATCCCTTCGAAAATGATAGCGTAGGATTGCATAATGGTCTCTTCTTTATCCTTAGTCGAATTAAGTAACAAGAGAGGAGGCCGCGGTGAAGGTAAAGTCAATAGTTTAAAGGTAGTCGCGGGAGGAGCGGTGTCTTTATTACACAAGCTTGGGTTTGGTCATGAGTTATTGCATTAACGATAACTCCTCAACTCGGATTAGAGCAGACGCAATTTCTCTAATCTTATGACGGACTGGACAACATCGTGCAATGATATTTGCTTGAACATGCATTGTACTTAATAAGTTGGTTGATAACCTTGTTATGTTTATAATATAGTTTTAAGTCTTCCATCCTAACTTACTGAGCTGTGGTTGCTCACATCCCTATAGACGTCGTGTAGGTACTAGCTAAGAAGCGACTTATAACTATTTTAAAGCTAACAACTGCTGGATCTTGGGGAGTGAGGAAAAATATTTGAAGAACAAACATATATTTTTAAGGTCTAAGCTTTTATTTTAGAATTTTTCATTTCTGAATAATATAATAACTAGAAAATATATTATGGTGAAACATTGTAAACGTTAATTGTAATAACTGAATTATAGTGTATATATATATTTTCTCACTTTTTCAGGTAAATAATTTATTTAAATTATAAATTGTTATGGACACCTAATTTTTGCCCTCTTTTTATTTTTCAAATTAGTTTATAGGGTCCTAAATTAGAAAATGTTCAAAAAAAAATAGCAAATTAAAGAAAGCCCAAAAAAAAAATGAAGAAATTTAGAAAAAAAAAAGGAATTCTAGAAAAATATAAAAAAAATAGGAAAATAGGAAAAAGTACAAAAAAATAAGAAATAAAATAGGGTATTTAGAAAATAATAAATTTTTTAGGTTATTTAATTAGAATATAATTTTAATTTCAATTTCAATTATTTTGAATAAAAGGCTGTTGGATCTAAGCTTAGATTTGAATTTAACTCGGGTTTACTTGGTCTATATGTGCAATTAATTACATTTATGAATAAGGAAAAACTAATAGTTCAGTTGGATAAGCATCTGGACTTGATATTGCATATGATTTGGCAATTTTGGGTTCAATCCATAGAAGGTGCAAAATGTATCTTTTATTTTCTTTTCTCACTTTATCCCCACATCACGGGCTACGTCGTCGCAGTGTCATTTGCTAACTCACTTCTAAGTGCGATAGACACACTCTAACACACTTCAACATACTCTGGCACATTCATATACGTGCAGCTATGTATTTGGCACCACATATTGTCTAGGTTCGTCTAATCAAAAAATGGAAGAAAATCATATTGCATTTAATTTTTTCCATCTTCAACTCGACTGTAACACCTATAAATAGGGGTCTATTCTTCATTTTCAAAACACAACAAAAACTTCGAAACACTTTAGAGAAACAAAAATCGAAGTTTCCTCCCTCTAGCACGATTCCTCTCTCTCTAGGATAGTATTCCCTACAATGTTTTTACGAAAACCATCACCATCGGATTTCTCGAGCCGACTAAGCCAACTCCAAGTCGATCCAAGCCAACCGAGCCGAAGTGAGCCTATCTGAGTCATTCGAGCTAATCTGAGCTGACCTAGTTTTTCTTTTTATTTTTTATTTATTTATTCATTTGTTTATTTGTAAATGTTATAAATGAGAAAAAGAAAAGAAAAAAGAAAAAAGAATGAAAAAAAAGAAAGAGAAGAAAAAAAGAAAAAGAAAAAAAGAGAGAAAAAGTAGTCTATTTATTTATAGAAATAGATAGAATAAGTATAAAAAATAATAAAAATAAATAAATAGGTTAGTAAAAAAAAATCGTTTTGACACTTAGAAAAATTGAGTTTTCTAAAAATAAATGAAAATAAATAAATCAATTTTCAAATTAGAATCATTTAGAATTTCCAAAAATAAAATCCAATTTAGAACCCCTTATAATTTTTTCTCAAATCAACTCAAAATGGGTAAAAACGTAAACCTAACAATTTTTCCAAAGTTAAAATTAATTAACCTGCTATATTTTCATTAAAAGAACTACGTACGTCTGATCCTAAATAGCAAATATGTAGGCACCCGTACGCAAGTATGGGGTGACTTAAAATATGGAAATTTTTATTTTTTTCCATTTTTTGATATTTATGTAAATTAATCAATTTAGTCACATGTATCATAATTAGATTTTTTTTAGAAATTAAAAATGGTATATTTGAAAAAGCGAAGTTAAATTTGAAAAGTTAAAAGTGGTATCCGTTTAGGATTTAATAAATTAGCCTCCGAATCCAAATCTCTAGTTTTTAAAAAACCATATTTATAACTTGGTTTTTTAATCGATAGACCGGTAGCTAATTTATAACCAATCTACCTAATTGGTTATAACTTAACCCATTTTCCCGACTCCAGTTGGGTGGCAACTCCAAATCTTTTCAAGTTGGAAAAAATAATCTTCTTTAAACCTTAATTGAGGGTCAATATTAAACGGGTAGAGTTTAGTATTAATCGGTTTAGAGAAGACCTAATTTTATAAAAAAGAGCTAGGAAGGTGAAAAACCAGGCTCGACAATTGTTTACTTCAAAGCGGGTTAGTCGTGGTATTAATCGGTTTGGAGAAGACCTAATTTTATAAAAAAGAGCTAGGAAGGTGAAAAACCAGGCTCGACAATTGTTTACTTCAAAGTGGGTTAGTCGTGGACGCCTTGTGTAAATCAGGTCTAGGATAGTGGCTATAAGACTAACTTCTATCTTAAAATGGTTTACACGACGGAGTTGTTATGACTCTGTCGCTTCGGGGCGTGACACATGCCAAGTCTATCCTTTAAATTTTTCCATTTGTCTTTCTTTCCATCTCCTTGGCTTTGATCAGCCTCTCGTCGTATCTTTATGTTGTCTTCCTATCGGATGTATGAGGTAGCTTTAGCCTTAAACTCAACGAAAGTTTTTGGCTTGTTTTTTGCGAGAAACTTGAAAAAGTCTCCATAAGGCTTAACCTCGTCGATTATGGTGTTGAGGGCCACACTCGTATCTAATTCTGGGATTTGGACCATCTCGGCCATAAATCTGGCTAAATAGTCTCTGATTTTCTTATTGAACCTTTGCTTGATAATGTTCAGGATTGATGAATCCTTAACAGGAAGTTTGCTAGCAAGGAAGTGTTGAAGAAACACTTTTGGTAATTGGTTTCAGGTGTTTAAACCAAGTGCTGGCTGCATTCCTCAAGGTTGAGGGAAAGGCTTGACAGGCTACCGCGTCGCTTAAACCATGTAACTTACCTAGTGTTCGGTAGTACTCCAAGTGGTCTTTAGGGTCCTTTGTCCCATCATATGTTTTTAATTGAGGCAGCTTAATGTGTTGAAGTATTACTTCTTCCAAAATCTCTGGGATAAAAGGACTTTTTTTTATTTGGAACTATTTGGTAGCTAAAATGGGTATTGACATGCGAGGGTCTCGCATGATGCGCGTGCTGTGGTTGCTTGCCCTTATCAATCTTTTTGAAAGCAGGAGCTGGAAGTCATGCTGGAACCTCAGCTTGCTTTTTTGGCAATTCAGGTGAATAAGTGGAATCGTTGGTACTATTGGCATCATCATGGCCATGCTCTTTTTCCTGATTTAGGTAAAAACTTTTATGGAGAAGGTTAAGGATTTGTTCGTGTTTTTTGGTTAACTCGAAATTTTCTTTAGCTAAATCGAGACAAAGTTACTCAAGTCGAGCCAATTGTTATTCATCAGCATGCCAACTCCCTCTATCAAGGTGTTGGGAGGAAGTACTAACACCTGCACTTCATGTCATCCTAGTTCTAGCCATGTAATGTTAGTGGTGAATTTTGGGGTGAGGAAATAGTCCTACAAAAGAGAGTAAAATACTTGGTATTGGGATTAGTCCAATGTGGTCACTCTGATGCCAAAGTTAGAATGGTAATTTATTATAATAAGTATGTGAATAAGAAGTATCAGAGAACTCTTACGGAGTTTTTTTTCAATATTTATAGATGATTGTTGTGTTTAAGGCAATTGTTGAGATAATTGTTAAGATACGTAGAGACTTCTTAACTTAATATCTCCCTTAATATGTAGGGATAGCAAGTGGTTGTAAAATATAATCGTGTTTATGATAATTGGTCATGCCATAGATTTGAATTCAAACCAGAAGCATTTCTTGTACATGGCATAAGTGTCGTATGCCTTCTAAGGAGAGTAAATGCCAAGAGAGTCGATTACTCGGTATCTCGGTCGACGAAAAAACAAGTGTAAGTTGAGTGAAAACTGATTATCAACACTAACCTAGTGAAAAATTAATGAACTATGTATTGGAGAATGATATGTCAATGGAACATATTTTATTTTTTCCTTATTTAAACTTTTTGTTGATGTATGCGAAGATAATTTATACATTATTAAATATAATTTTTCTTTGAAAAACTTTTTATAATAGTAAATTAATATGTATTTTAAATAAGTTCATGATCATTATATACATATTGTTTAATATAGAATATTTTTCTCAACTTTTATCATTAGAGTTTTATATTATATAAAACTCATGTATTGCATGAGTGTGAACCCAACAATATATAATTTTGAAAGTATTTTTTTATTTTACACTTATTATAATCTTACATTTTCATGTCTTTACGCATTATGAAAAGTCACAAAGTTAAAGATGGTTATCAATACAATATGACTCTTCAATTAATCACTATTTTTATGTTTTTATTCTTTTTAAAGATACTTTTATCTTTTAGTAATAATATTTTTGTTTTTTTGTTATCGATACTTTTTCTTTTTTCAAGAGTCATATCCGTTTATATGCAAAGAATGGTATTTGTAGAAAAGTCATAACATTTACATAAGTATAAATAAAATAATGGAACTCTTGATAATTGATATATTTTACTGCTTTTTTATGAATTAAAGAATTATAACTTTTCTAAATATTATATCATTTTATATAACTATCAATAATGGTATAAATTACAATATATAAAATAAATTTATATAATCAAATAACCGTGTTCATATGATCTTTTAAATGTGAAGTTATTAATAGATAAATTATGATTTTTTTTTTCATAAATTGTTATTTTCATGAAATGAAACTTGATACCCGTGCATTGTGTAGGACTTTTAACTAGTTGAATAAAAAATTGATATCAATGGAAAATCTCATGTACAAATAAAACATTACCCATATTATTAAAGGGTAAGGGACTGTTATGGTGTTGTTTTTACTTCTTTTTATCAATGTTATTAGATTCGACTCGAGTGATTGACTTAGATATATAAGGGGGTTAAAAGTTAAAGAGATAAATTATTCGATCGTGGTTCAACTTGGATAGGATCAGGATTAGACCAAACCGGTTTTATAGCGAGTTAAGTTGAACTAGGTTGAACTGTAGGTTCAGTCTAGGCTTGTAAATACTATTTTTTATTGTTTATTTTGCTCATTTGCCTTTGTTTTCAAATGAAAGGCTTTTGAGAAGTGAACGATATTATAAAATACGAGAAAATTATATCCACCTAATCCTGTCCCACTTTCTTAATTTTAGGCGAAGCCATGATTTTATTTTCCTTGTTGCATCTTTCCTAGTAATTTCTCATCCTCTTGCCGTTACCGCTTGTACATAAAATATTCTAATCAATCTATGTAACGTGGGAGTTGGGTATACATGGTTACGTAACTTGAGGACTGGAAAAAAAGAGAGGAGAGAAACGGGATAGTGGGTGAAATATAAATGTTAAAATTATAGATTAAAATAAGTGGAGTTGAATACTCCATGTTCTACATGACATAAATAACTTTTGACTTATCTAAGGTGAGTATCATGTTTTAGTAACAATTGTCACTGTCACACTATGGGGATCGTTGATTTATTGAGCAACAGCCCTTTTCTAAGCGGTCCTCCTTCGTTTTGGAAATGGACACGATAAATTTCAACAAAAGCCACTTTTAATTATGTTAACGGTGAATAACGGTGGGCGTTGATTGTTTTAGATGATTTCTTCTTTTTCTAATTTCTATCTTTGCCCAAGCCCAATTTCCAAGCAAGCAATGCGCTCGTGATTCCATGAAAATGGTGATTTCGATCTAGAAAATTCTACAGTGGTATTTTATATTTTAATAGAATTAGTCTCGTTCATCATCTTATTATTTATTTAACTTTTTTAGAATTTAAACTATTAAATTCATAACTTATTCATTACATTAAATCTAAAAAAATACAAATTAAGAGTAGAATGAAATACAAAACTAGTCTAGTAAAAAATAAGGATGGAGCCATAACAAAATCTATAATTTAAATATACATATGACTAATCGTAAAGTTGTATGTAGAATGTTTCATATCACATCACTTTTTTCTTTCTCTACTTTGTTATGTTTATATGTGATATGTATGCATTGAGAGAATTATAACAAAAAGAATCAATATTTGAAAGTAAATTTAAATAAGAAATTAATATTTAAAAAGTTTAAATAAGAGATCAACATTTCATAGAATGGTTTAAATAAGAGATTTATATCAGTCAATTCATAAATTATTTTAATTACTTTGTAAAATGTTAATCCTTTATTTTAAACGTTGATCCCTTATTTAAACCACTTTATGAAACATTAATCTCTTATTTGAACTTTTCAAAATATTGTCCCTTATTTGAACTTTCCCTCGGTTGTAATTCTCCTAGTTAATAATGGCAAATTAAAATTGTACACAACCATAATGTATATCAATATTTAGGCTCTGTGTAATTCATTTTTTTTTTTTTTATCTTATTAGTTTATTTGAATCTTGGGATTGATAAGAATAAGATATTAAAAGGATGGAAATACAAATTCATATATATTCATCTTCTAAAATTAATTATTCAATTAAAATAATTATTTTTAATGCATATAATATATTTTTTTTCAAATATTTTTCTTAAAAGTATGTAAAATATCATTTTTTAATTTTAACACTTCAATTACCATCTTTATAATAATTATAATATAGAAGTAAATAAGATATAGATAAGGTAGTTTTTTAAATATTAAATTTCAAAACGGATAACAAAATCTTAGTTGTTTTATCCAATGTTATATACCAAAACTAATTCATTTGGGTGTTTTTTAAAGAGGTGCTTTTGGTAAAAATCAAAAGGTAAAAGATATCTAAAAAAACCGACTTTTGAGGTTGTAGACATTAGGTTCTAGAATATTGGATAAACTGTAGACGATCCCCGTGTCTGACTTGAGTACCTTAAAGAATTTGCAATGAGATGGCACAGCGTACTCAATACGTAGTAGACAAATTGTAAGTTACTCTCAGAAAAGGTCTCTAAGGAAAAATCTAATGTATGGAACAAGAAGTTCGTGCTATCATAAATTCATCATTTTCTGGAGTCTAGCTTTGAATTTGTCTATGTGGACCAAGTCAACGTAGTGCTTTTTGACCGTTTTCAGTTGGAAATTTTGATCTTTCGAGTGGGGAGTTGAAACCGTCACTTAGGACGAAGGGGAAAAAAAACCATAGCCAATAGGTGGGAATCGCTGAATCGAGTCTTGTCAAGGGTTTTAGGTTTAGGTCCACCTCCTTAAGGTATGGAAAAACTATTTTGGCCTAATCCAATCTCTTAAGGTCTATTTATTTTATTACTGTTCACGCCAACTCGGCTAAAGCTTTAACCAACCGCTACAAGTTTGGCCAATTTTCACCAAGTCGTCTCAAGTGCTCGTGGTAGCTTAGAAGACCTCGAGAATAGATTGAAACAAGACTTCAGAGACCTGGGCTCTTAGGCTAAGGTCGGCCGAGCCCGGCCATCCATTTGAACATTTAAGAAGCACAAACGGTTCGACGGCTATTGCATCTAGCAAGTGCCAATTGCCCCCATTTTCGCAAAATCATGATCAATTACCACATTGGAATGGTTAGCCTTATCCTCTATAAATAAGGGCTATGGGTAGAGCTCACCATCACTTTTTCTTTCACATACATACATTCTTATCTACCTTCTCTCTCAATTGGTCATCTAAATTAAGCATTAGAGTTGCGATGCTGGATAGATCCAACTATCTTCTTAACCAACTCTTATTTGGGTAGGTAATCAACTACAATTGAATATTAAGGAACAATATTTTGGCATTGTCTACTATCAAAATCCACCTACACGGCAGGAAAGTTGCGTATCATTACCAAGAGCGACACTGCTGATGAAGGTGTAAACTCCCATCATCCTTAACCTTATAGCCCTCTACCACACCAAACGAGTGTGTAGATTAATCTAGATAAATTTATACAATTGGAGAGGCTTTGCCTTAGTTTGGCAAAGTAAAACAAAAAAATCATTGCCAAGAATGAGTAGCAATAGGTTCGACTAGCCTAATCCTAATTAGAAAATATCCCCCCATCGCTTGAAGATGCTTTTTTCGCAATGTCATACTTCAACTAAGATATGAATCTTGAAATGGTATAGGCTTTGAGTTCCTCAACATCACATCTAATCATTAGCATTTGGAACTCCTAGAAATATTGGCCTACAGTTCACTCTCCTTGCCTTAATTCCTAGAATTTCTTGAAATTGTCTTGCTCAAAGTGGTCAGGTATAAACCTGTCCAGTATAACTCTTTTCATATCAGCCCAAGTTTAAACTTCACATCGATTGTCTCTTCTTTAAGTATCTTATAAGTTTTTCCACCATAATGTTGCATAGCCCAAAAACTTTAGGAGGGCTAAGCACACCATTATAAACTCCTCATGATAGGAATAAACCCCTTAGACTGATCACGTGCAGCCGAGCTAGAGGATTCCAAGAACTCGCTTGGAGAATACTAGTTTTAGGTTATAGCCAAGACATGGATTCCTATTCCGAATTGATCTGATGTTGACCTAACTATTAGATCCTCATATGCATCAAATCCACCCCTGTTCAACAACAATGCTTTATCCCAGGAGACAAACTAAGAGTAGCCGAAGCGAGCTCTCGATTCGACCACAAGCACCTGACCTCGAATCAAGCCAACTTCTCTTCTGAAGAACTAATCAGTCCCTAACTTAGTCCACATCAGGTCGATCCCTGATCACAAGCGTTACTCTATTCCCGCCTACCTTGTACCATGTTTCTCCCATCTAGACACCAAGTAACACGTGTCTTCTAATACAGTATTTCAGAATGATTATTTCCTTTTCATACTGAATATTCATTGTTTATTTTGCCCCTTTTTAGTATGTCTTATGTAACCTAGTTGTAAAATACCCTTTTGTTTTTTCATACATGTAACGGGTATAAAAACTTTAGTAGACGAGTATATAAACCTCTACTTTCTTGTATGCGAATAATCATCTCTTCAACACAAAAATTATTCCTTTGAGCAACCTTAATGTTCTCATTATCATTCAACTCTTATCTATTCCCTTTAACAAAGAGTAATGGCGAGTGACCCTTCAGTTCGGACCGATACGTTATATTCGGCGGATTGCAGGCCAAGTAGGATCGAGTGGTGTGTTATATCCACTCGGTAGCTGCCCGGACTTTGCTAACCTTTTTATTATTTGTTTTGGTTTGCTTTGTTGTGATGCATCTTCGAGTGTGATGCCTCTTCGTATGTTTGACCTCGAAGATGCATCAGCTTCGTTGCTATCAAAGTATGGCTCTACAAGAAAGTGTGTAAAGTTGTAGTGAAGTTTGGTTCGTTGTACTGTTAATGGCTATTGCGTTGGTGAGACAATAAGAGTAGTTTTATTATTACTCAATTTTTACTTTGTTTTTCATTATGAAAATAGAGCAAGTTTGTTTCTATTTTATTTAAGTGACTATCTAGTATCGAAGTTGTTAGCAAGTTGTTAATCCATTTGGGAAGTACTATACCATGTCTGATTTAAGTATACAGGGAGTTATTGGTGACCAGACTAGTGGTGCTCAACCTGATCGTGGTTATAATGGTAGTAACACCTAAGGGTTGGTTGACAATAAACTTGACAGACTCATAAACCTTGTTGAGAGTCTAATCACCACAATGTAAATTAACAGATAACAACCTTAAGGTGTGCAATAGCAAAACCCATATGAAGATGCCCTTTAGAGACAACATGGCTAAGGCAATTGGACCAATTGCCCAATTCGATTGCCACAAGCTAGAGGAGTAGTAGACAGAGTTGCTAAACAAAAACTATAGTTGGAAGAGATTAGGGAAGATGACGAGGAGATGGATGTTGAAGATTTGGTGAGGAAAAACCAAATTATTACCAAGCGTAGGGACAAGGACGCCGAGTTCCTCAAGGGTTAGACAATGTTAAGGTGAAAATCCTGCCCTTTAGTGGAAGTGGAGATGCAGATGAATACTTAGAGTGGGAATAGAAGGTCAAGAAAGTATTTGAATATTGTGGGTATGAGGATGCGGTCAAAGTCCAACTTATTGCGTTGGAGTTTACTAGGTATGTCACCATATGGTGGAAGAATCTGAATGCTACCAGAGCAAGAAATGGAAGATGAGGTGTTAGAACTTAGGATGAGATAAGAAGGTTGCTAAGAGGTAGATTTGTACTCAAGACTTACCTCTAAGATACATATGCAAAGTCACAAGAGCTTTGCCAAGAAAGCTAATTTGTTGATGACTATGTCAAAGAGTTTCGGATGTTAATGATTTGAGACGATGTGGAAGAACCAGAGGCCTGTACCGTATCAAGGTTCATTTATAGGCTTAAGTATGAGATTCTCAATATTGTAGAAGTATAGATGTTTTATATGTTGGAAGAGGCCATCAAGATAGTGTAGAGGGTTGAAAGGTAGAGGAGAAGTGTTCCGAGCCGACCTAAGTCGACACTCTCGAGAGTCCTAGTACTATGTCGACCTGTACAAGTCGAGTCGAAAAGGCTACATAGGGCCAAGGAAAGGAATGACTGATCTGAAAACAGTCAAGGAAACTTGCAGGGCTAAGTTAAGAGTAGGTCGACCTAGAGGACATATGAGAAAAGGGTAGACCTTTAGACGAAAGACTAGTAAGGTGAAGTACTTTAAATGTCTAGGCTTTGGATATATGGTTGTTGAATGTTTGAACTGGCATGTTATGGTGCTCCAAGGAGATGTAGTAGATAGCACCAATGAAAGCGAGCTCGAGAAGGAAGATGTTGGAAAACCTGAGGCTAAAGAGGAAGAGGAGACTTGTGTTTATGTCAACTAGGGAGAAGTGATGACCTTAGTCTTGAGGTGAGTACTGAGTTCCTTGCCGAACTCTAAAGATGACTAAAGGGAAAATTTGTTCCATACCAAGTGTACTGTTAGAGGCTAATTATGCACGATCACAATAGTCGAAAGAAGTTGTACTAATGTAATTGCACAATCTTTTGTGTAGAGGTTAGATTTGCCGGCCTCAAAGCACCCCTGACCTTATAAGTTGTAGTGACTTCATGACAAGGGTGCTTTGCATGTAACTAAACAAGTGGTTGTGTTATTCAGTGTTGAGAATGTGTACAGGGACGAAGTAGTGTGCAATGTCGTCCTCATGGGAGCTTCATATTTGCTGCTTAGATGACCTTGGTTGTTCGACTGATGTGGTACGCACGACTGGTGTAAGAACACCTATGCCTTTACTAAGGATTGAAGGAAGATTGTGTTGCAACCTTTAACCTTATCTTAAGTAAATGAAACCCATAACCAGCTTACCTAAGCTAGTAAGAAAAAGACCTCAATTGTAAGCCGAAGAGAGCTTTAATCTACTGAAAAGGCTAATGAACCCATGTTCTTGTTGGTTAGGAAATTATTAGAGATGAGGGAATTACAGGATGTTCCAAATGAGATCTGAAGCTTACTAGATGAGTTTTCCAACCTGTTTTCGGAAGAGTTGTGATACAAGGCAAGTGCACCTATCAATTTTAATATAGTGGATGTGAGTCCGAGTCGATTCCTCAGAGATTTTGAGTACTAATATTAACCTTAACTTTATTATCTAACCGGAAAATTGTGATAAGTTGAATGAATTAAAAATATTAAAATTAACCATCTAAACTAATTATGAGACTTAACTTAAGCAAATTAGAAAGCAATAAACTACGAACGACTTCAAGAAATTAATAACGTATTTAGGAATTATTTCCCCTAGTGTTTAACATGTGACCACTTAAAGTATATTCAATTCAGTTTCTATAATTCTTGACCAGAGGGATTCACAATTAAAGCTAATATCTTTCTCAAGCATATTAATCATAATCCTAAATTATTTACCGAATTCTCTTCACTTAGTAATATAACTTAAAATTACATTAATGTATAATGAATTCCCACACAAACAATTAATTTTCCGGAAGAAACATGTATCTTATCTCTAAGTATACATGTAATTCTCTTCAATTATGCTAAGATCTAATTACACATGCAATTTCTCAATCAACATACATAAGATCATATATTGACACTCTAGAATTATCAATCCATAACTAAACAACATAATTGAATCAAGAAAAGATAGAAATTTTATTGAAATTATAATTCAATCCAAGGGTTACATGAAACCCTAGGTTCCATAATCCTAAATACTTGAATTCTAAGCTATCATAACGAATCTAAAAACGAGTTCCATAAAAGACATAAAATAAAACATGGAAAACCCCTTTAATTGATGAACAATCTCTCTAATCTTGAAGTTGATATTGTTCTCGCCTCTTTCTTGATGTCCTCCTCAAGTCTCCTCTCGTCTCTTATGTCTCTCCGTTTCTATAATGTCTCCCTTCTTTTAAAACCCTAAGATATCCTTTTATATATGTATTACAAGGATTCTATTTTCGTCACCAGACACGGCTTGGGACATGGCCGTGTCCTCAGGTCGTGTAACTTTCTGCACTAAGGCAAAATTTCTACATAACTTCAAAACTTCAAAACTTCATAACTTCTTCGTTTGAACTCGGAATTGAGTGAAACTTGATTCCTTTTCTTTGTTTTCGATCCTAGAATACGTTTAAACCTTAAAATCAAAATTTTACTCAATTAAGTATCAATTTCTTTAAAGAAAACCAAAAATGTAAGGGAAATACTATAAAATCACCATATGAAATATGTTTAAAATCAGAGTTATCAAGTTGCCTAGAAGATTGCCACCAGTCCAAGACATAGAGCACTGTATTGATTTACAACTAAGTACTGCCCTATCGAATTGATCTGCATACAGAATGAACCCCGAATAGGTTGCCGAGTTGAAAAGATAAGTAGATGAACTCATAGAGCAAGGATATGTGAGGGAGAGCATGAACCTTTGTGCTGTACCAAATCTGCTAGTTCCGAAGAAAGATAGTTCATGGCATATGCACATTGATAGTCGAGTAGTCAACTGAATTACTATCAAGTACAGATACCCAATACTGAAACTTGATGACATGTTAGATGAGCTTCATGGCGCAAAGATATTATATTTTCGAAGATTGATTTGCTAAGTAGCTACTACTAAATTTGCATGAGGTTAGGTGATGAATGGAAGACTATCTTCAAGACTAAGCACGGGCTCTACGAATAGTTGGTTATGCCATTCGAACTTACTAATGTACCTAGCATATTCGTGAGGTTAATGAACCATGTAATACGGCCCCTAATTAGGAGATGTGTGGTCGTGTACTTTAATGACATATTAGTATACAATGCCAACCTAAACAACCATGTTCAACATCTTCGTGAAGTATTTGACATTTTGCGAATTAAGAAGTTCTATGGGAATGTGACGAAGTGCATATTCTGCCAGAAAGAGGTGATATTGCTAGGGTTTGTAGTTTTGGAAGAAGGGATCTGAGCAAGTGATGAAAAGGTCGAAGCTGTTTTGGAATGGTTGACACCGAAGAATATCACTAAGGCTCGGAGTTTTCATGGCCTAGCTTATTTCTATAGGCAATTTATCAAGGACTTTGGTACAATAGCTGCCCCATTGATCAAGCTGACGAAGAAGATTGAGAGATTCAAGTAGAAAGACCGAGCTAAACAGAGCTTTAGGGAAATCAAGGAGCAGCTCACCTCGGCACTTGTCCTTTCACTACCAAATTTTGACAAACCCTTCGAATTGGAATGTAATGCATCGGGAGTTGGAATTGGTGCTGTCCTGATGCAGGAGCAACGACTCATCGCCTACCATAGTGAGAAACCGAGTCACCTAGCGCTGAACTATTTTGTATACAAGAAGGAGTTGTACTCCCTTTTTTAAGCCTTCATTGTTTGGCGACACTATCCGTTATTACAAAAGTTTGTTATTTACATTGACCACAAATCATTGAAGCATTTTGAAAGTCAGAACAAACTCTCAAAGAGACAGGTTAAGTGGTTGGAGTTTATAGAGGAGTTCTCGTACGTCATTTGACACAAGAAGAGAAGAGCAAATGTGATTATTGACATTTTATCATGACAACAAACTTTGTAAACCACTTTGTAGACAAAACTATTGGGATTCTCACTCATTACTGAGCAGTATGCTGCTGACCCTCACTTTGGTCCCATTGTTGAACAATGCCAAGAAGGGTAGTAGTTGGAGGATATGATCTTAAGGATGGCTATTTATTCAAGGACTACAAGCTCTGTATTCCAAACTGCTTTATGCGTGAGCTATTGATCAGAGAAGCTCATAGCAAAGGGTTATCTAGTCATTTTTAAGGAGACCAAGACAGCTAACCTATTGAAAGAAAACTTTTATTAGCTTGGTTTGTCTAAGGATGTTCATAAGGTAATTAGTAATTGTAAAGTATGCAAGCATGCTAAGGGGAGGAAAGAACCCTATAGAGAGTACATACCACTGCCAACACCTACTCTACCTTAGGCTAACCTCAGTATGGACTTGTTCTAGGGTTGTCCCAGACATCTAGAGGGAAAGATTTTATTTTTGTTGTAGTGGACTACTTCAGCAAGATGGCACACTTCATTCAATGCTATTGGACTAACGATGCTATATATATTGCTGATTTGTTTTTGTAGGAGATCATTCGACTACATGGATTACTGAAAACTATTATCTTAGATTAGGACACAAAATTTTTTAGTTATTTTTAGAAAACTCTTTAAAGAGAACTTGGAACTAAACTTATATTTGGTTCTACTAACTATCCTCAGACTGATGGCCAGATTAAGGTGGTAAACAGGACACTAAGCAATCTACTTAGAGCTATTGTAAGAAAGAACTTACGGGATTGGGATCTATGCTTACCAGTTGTAGAGTTTACATACAACCGAATTGTTCATAGCATTACTGGAAAGACCCCATTCCACGTCATCTATAGCCTTAACCCTACCATTCCCTTGGATATGATCGGTACCCCAACAGCTATCGAAGAAAGTCAATCTAGAGTGGATCGAGCTCAAGAATTGAATGAACTACACCATTTTATAACTAAGAAGATTACCAAGTTCAAACATAAGCAGCATGAAATTAGTAACCGAGGCTGCCAAACTATTTCTTTTCACCTAGGAGACTTGGTATAGATACATCTTAGCCGAGAACAATTCCCATACTCGAGACAAAACAAAATATCTCCTCAAGCTAATGGACCGTTCAAGGTCTTGAAGAAAATTAACTGCAACGCTTATCAAATTGAGTTGCTTGATGACTATGGAGTTTTTTCCACCTTCAATGTGTTTAATCCAATCCTTCACTAACCAATAAAAGAAGACCCTGCATGCACCTTAGAAGAAAGAACAGAGACCACTCCAGATTTGAGGACAAATCTTTCTGACCCCTAAGCAAATGATAGGAATCAACCCCTTGGATTGATCACACGCAGCTGAGCTACAAGACTCCAAGGACTTATTCGGAGGATATTAGCTCTAAGCCATAACCGAGACAAGGATTCCTATCTTGTGTTAATCTCATGTCGATCTGACTATTAGATCTTTACATGCGTCAGATCCACCCCTGCTTAACAGCAACACTTTATCCCAAGAGATAGCCTAAGAGTAGCCGAAGCGAGCTCCCGATCCAACCGTAAGCTCTTGATCTGACCACAAGCACTCGACTCGAATCAAGCTGACTTCTTTTTAGAAGAACTAACTGGTTCCTAACCTGGTCCACATCAAGTCAACTCCTGACCACAAGTGTTACTTTGTTTCCATCTACCTTATACCATATTTCTCCCATCCAAACGCCAAGCAACATGTCTTTTGACACAGTATTCTAGAATGATTCTTTCCTTTTCACATTGAATATTCTTCGTCTCTTTTACCCCTCTTTAGTATGTCTTATGTAACCTAATTGTAAAATACCCTTTTGTCTTTTCATACATGTAAAGTAACTCTAGTGGATGGGTATATAAACCCCTCCTTTCTTGTATGCGAATAATCATCTCTTCAACACAAAAATTATTCCTTTAAGCAACCTTAGTGTTCTTGTTATCATTCAAGTCTTATCCATTCCTTTTAGTAAGGAGTAGTGGCGAGTGACCCTTTAGTTTGGACCAACGTATCATATTTGGCGAATTGTAAGTTGAATAGGATCAAGTGATGCATCATATCTACTCAGTAGCTGCCTAGACTTTGCTAACCTTTTTCATATTTTCTTTAGTTTACTTCATTGTAGTGCCTCTCTGTATGTTTGACTTCAGAGACGCATCACCTCATATTCATACCAATCGAATATATTTTCAATCTTTTCTTTTCAATTAAGATACTTATCAACAATTTTGCTATTTAAAATACTTAGTATTTGCACCATAATGCTATCAATGCCTCTTGGTGCTTGTACTCCTCTGCCTTCAAACTCATAGAATTTATCATCCTCTACTTTCTTATCCTCTTCAACCACTTTCCTTCTTTAAGCTCGTTTACTAAATCCTTTAACATAGTCATTTCTAATTGGGTGTATATTTCATTGTGAACAACATTATCTACATAGGCTCTAGCTCTTTATGCACCATGTTTGTTAAGAACAGTTTGGTTGTTAATAGGAATGGCATTAATAGGCCATGCCTTTACCAACCTTTATACAGTTATGGCTAAGTTCACTACAATGGTGGCCAAGTGTTGATTCTACTCATTTGTCATTTATGGAGTTTTCTAGCCTTATCTTCCTCAACCCAAAGCATCGCTCTTCACATCTTCAATGCCTTCATGAACACTTGGGTTTGACAATCACAATCACTAAATCTTCATTATCATTACTGCTTAAATCAGGCAACAACCACATAGTAGCTAACATAACCGAGAGCACAACAACTCTTAGCTTAGTGTACAACCAGTACATTATAACAATAATAGTAACATAGTAACCACTATGACTTACTGGTAACTTTAATTACAATAATAGTAACTCCTTCACCATCACTCTAGGTTCAAAAAAACTTAAGATAAGCTTATCCACTCTCTTGATCGAAACCTCGAGCTTTAATACAAAGTTTTGACGATGTGCTTAGAAGTTAAAGGTTCATTAGGGCTTACTAAGAAGCCAATAGGTCCTTTGAGATATCAAATAAAATAAATAAGAGAATAAACAAATGCTGCCAATTTGTTAGAGGCTCCGATAGATATGATGTGCCATAAGATTCTTGTATGGCTTAACTCTTGGCTTGATATGATATTCAAGCTTCATACTAGGGTCTACTTGCCACAAACCTATGCTACTAGGCTTGATAAGAGTGTAAAGATATTTAGAGGAATGAACTTACAAGCTAAAGTAGAATATTTAATGTATTAATGAAGAAGATGATTTTGGCTTACATTATCATGGGCTATTTATAATGTGCCCATTTAGTTAAAATGGAGAGTAGTAAATTACATTAGGATTACATCAATAATAATGTAAAACTATATAGAAGGGGTAAAAATGCCAAAATACAAAAAGTATAACAAAAATATATCTTTTGACATACATAGAAAGGTGGGACGTATGGCTGGAAATGATTGGCAGTAATACATTAGCAAAATCTCATACGAAAATGGGTGTGCTTTAGAGTTGCTTGAGCTCTTGGAGATTAACAAGAGGGAAAACAGGTTAGCTAAGGTGTTGAAGTGCTTAATAGAATTTGATTCATTAAACTCTCTACAAACTATTAGGGCTCTTTAACTCTTGGCTTAAGCCCACAAAGAAAGAAACCCTACTCAACAAATGTCCTCTTCTTTACTATACGTATAAATAAGGTAATTTCTCTCTCTTATCTCTCTGTGCTTTCTTTCCTCTGGAATGTTCTTTCTACAGTATCAAATCTACGGTTTTTATTTGAATACTTGATGCTCAGTATTTTTCAAATCTATTAAAAGATTTGAATTTAGTATTTGCAGATCTACACATGGATTCCAATCTTGATCTTTATTTCTTATGCTTACGAGGTATACAATGGAAGAAAACTGAAGATACAACTAGCTTTCGGGTACCAACAACTCTAATCAAAGTGTATACTTTGGTAACCAATCAATAATGCTCTTTTGTACTATTTGATACTATTTATATGTAAATTTAAAATCTATTGTAATTCTTGTTACCAACCTTAATTGTTTAATAGTTGTTAATTGTTTACTTGTAATTTCTGTACACACGTGCAACTCCTTGTACTATATGTAATCTTGTAGTCTTCTAGGCTACTTTGACACTCATTTTGGTATTTGACTTCTGTTGGTCATAACATAAACCTTTAGTTCTAGCTTAGGTAATGTATCGTATAGGCATTTGATTTCCATCATATTAGAACTTTAAATGATGAATTGAAGGAATTAGGATTGAATTGCAAACCAAAAAAGAAAAAAAAAAGAAAGAAAAGGAAAAGAAAAAAAATGCTTAAGACCTTATTTGCATTTTACCCCTTCTATTTAAATTTTTGCTCTTCCTTCTTACTTTTAAGAAGGTAACTCTTAATGTGTACTAAGACTGTGGAAAACCACTAGGTAACCAAAAATGATGTTACTCAAGATTACTTTGGGATTCTTATTAGGAGTAAGTTAAAAAAGGATAAGTATACTATTAGACCTTATCTGTGCCTTATACTGTAAGTATAGGCTCTTAAATTCTAAAATTAGACTTTATCACATAACACATTAAAACTATCTTGGAACCTATTTTCTATATAACTTATAAGGTATAAGATACAATGTGGAACCAATATATTTTTCTATTATATTTTTACAATATTAAAACTCTTAGGTAGATTTAAACAATTTGATTCCATCAATGTTTCCATTACATCCTATTCATTTAAATTACACAAGGGTATACTCTCCATTAATTTAGAAAAATGACATTATAAAACCTATTCGATATAGTGTCTTGAACAAAAGTGTCAATACAAAACAAAAGTAACAAAACAATTGTCCATGAAGAAGTTACTTCGTCCATTTGTGCAAACGTAGTAAATCTATTAAAAAATTTAGTCCATTTGCTTAAAATATATAAAATAAACTATTACAATAATTTACAAATATAACATCCAATAGAAAATGTTACAATTAAGTTAGGTTAGTAACATAGATTAATGAGATAAGAGAAATGAAAACTAGAAATCTAAAAATAAGACAAGAGAGTAATGGAAGAAATGAAGTAGGAAATTTTTGTAGGGCTTTTTACGGATGACGTATTTGAGTTATAGCTTATATATTTATTTCCTTTTGTCTTATCTAGTAGAACTTGGAAGGTTGAAGTAACAATGTTTTACATTTATTTATGTTATTTACTAACTTTTATACGGTATGTGCAAAGTATCCTAGAATTTATATCTTATATTGGTTAAAGTATAAATTCTGAAAGGGTATAGTATATGGAAATGCTAAATCCATATCCTACCATATGGGAATAGGTTTTAGAAAATCTACTAGAACCCATTTTCTAGATAACCTTATTAAAGAGTTAACATATAACTAACATACCGAGAAAGGGAGTCATCACGCCATTCTTATGATAAGGACAAAGTTAACGAATCTTGAACTTATACCTACTACATATAATTTCACATATTTCTCATAAGATTGAAGGAACTATTATCAAATTGCTTGTTTAGGTTTTCCAAATCATGTGTTAAAGATGCATAACCTACTCTAAAATTGTTACTACAACCATTCAAATTAACATTCTCACAGGTACCTACTTCAAAATCATGATACACATCTTAAGTGATTTATCCTAAATAGAACCTTGTTCCTCATACTCTATAAGCCTATAATCTTTGCCTAATGTCGACGTTTACTCTCCTTTCAAATATAGCAAATCACATAAATGATTCCTCAACTCATAAGCCTTTGCGTACTATCATAATTCTACATATTCCATCAACTTGCTTTTGCTTGTGATTTCCTAGAACATTCACATATGAGCTTTGGGACTTGAATTATAGTCTTCCTTACAAACCTAACTTACGTACTTACACTTTTGAGACTATCTCATCAACTTTACAAATTGCTCTTAAACAAATGAAGCCCTTAAAACCTAACTTACCAATACATAAGCTCATATATACATGGATCAACATCATGATACACTATTATCAAAATGACTTCAATACACACTATTCCCCATACCTATGTCTTTAATCCTTTTTTAAACTTGCTTTTCTATATGGAAGGTTAGGAAAAATTAACCCCTTAGCTTATTAAGCTAAGTGAGTAAACTCAAAAAGAGTAACAGTAATCATACAATGATAGCAAGTTAAGCAATATAAATCTAAGCTGATAATTGAAACTTAAGATAACAATAACAATTTTAGAATAGCAAGCTAACCAACACATGACTAAGTTCACAACTAAAATGCCAACATAAACACAATGATATGCAACATATAGATGTCATACCAATGCATGTGGTATGAATTAGACGATATCCTAGATGAGTGGCACTTGGCAACTTAAATCCAGCAATATACCAAGCATAAATCAAGTAAATTAGATAACGAAGGTAACTCTAAAGCGAGCGATAAATTGAGCAAATATATTCTATATGTGAAAACAAAGCACTTATTTCACTTAAACCAAGTTTTGAAAATAATGACCTTAGGTCATTTCATGCCATGCCATGAATACAATTATGTTATAACTAAGCAAATTGAGTAATCAAGAGGTAACTCATATCTAAGGATATCAAAAGATTATGAATAGAAGGTTGTTCATAATCAAGTGATCAAATAGTGCTATCTACATAAGTACATTATATGTAGTTTTTGAATGCATTTAAACTAATAATTAATTAAGGACAACCTTAACCTAATACATTGAAGCAAAAGCTTAACCATAACCAACCAAACATTGATCATTGAGCTAATACTAGTAGAGATCTTATGTATTGTTCTACTTAAATGGAATCTAACGAGAATAGATAGTAAGGAAACCCAGCAAACACATCAAATTACAATTGATTGGCATCTTGACTACCAACATCCATTATTTAAAAATCCCTCCTAAATGACCCCTCATCTTAGCATCATTTCATAATCAAAACTCAATAGATCACAAATCATATACTATGGTAACTATCATCTAGAACATGATAATTAGTGACTTTTGACTATAATCAGAAAGAAGCCTTAGAAACTCATGTGGCTCAAGCTTGCTCTATAAGTCTAAGTGATAAGTATAACTTATCAAGATTTATTTCAATTCAGATTCACTTATACTGATATACTGCATTAAGTATTCAAATTACACTAATGACTTCAAGTCACCATAACTTAACTATTTCTTAGCTAAATGTAGTGAACTTTATATTGTCATAATCAAGAACTATAGAAATATATTAAAATATTGATTTAACTAGCTTTAGAAAATTATACAATTGCCCTTTAAATACCATAGCTTGCTTTAAAGTGTCCTATGAGCATAGATAATCAATATCAAACTCAAATTATGATCACGCATCGCATGATTACTTATTTTATTATAAAGATCTATTATAATTTATCAAAATAGCTACTTTAGGGCTTAATGCTAGCTAAATCACTTTAGAAATTACTCAATAATTTAAGATTCATATCATAATCCTCTTGAATAGTTCTCATATCATAGATTGGTCTAAAGAATTTCTATAACTCATATTATGCAATTAATTGAAGAACCCCTTAAACTCTTAATCTAGGAATAGGACATATTTGAAAATAAATTGAAATAAATATTATATGTGCTACAAACTTAGGATTCTTAGCATATAAATTTGTATAACATGTTTGGAGTTTATATTTAAGAATTTATGCTGAAACTACGTTGATAGAGGCTTCGAATTTGGCTCTAAATGCAACTATTTCTTAAAAACCTAATACAAATTAAGGTTTTTATATCTTTAATTGATATGTCACAAAATTAAAGATAGCAAAGGGTCTTAATTCACTTGGTTAATATTATATAAAGTAGAATAAACTGAAGAGGATGTTTGCCATATTTAAGGTTGAATTGATTAGAGCAGGGGTTTTAGAGGATAAGATCTCTAAGGTTTCTTTGATTTAATATTTACTATATATCAAAGTAAATGAATAATGTTTAACAAAGTTTATATAACAAATTAAAGCAAGCTTTATAACTCTAATATTATGTTTGGTACATCGGAATAAATACAAAATAGAATCACGATTGAAATTTACTTTTTTTTTTTTATCTTCAATCAAATTATGACATGTAATAATTAAGGGCATTTTTTACAAATGTTATTATATACACATTTATTTCCATTCCATTTTATAGGCATTCGTAAATATAGGAAATGATTTATCATTCCATTTTGTTTTAGTCTATTTCATTCTATCCTAAACTATTTTTGTGTACTAAGCTTGACACAAAGGCATAAAGATAAAAAGATTGACTAAAGTGGGGGCAAAACATCAAATATAAAAAGATTGACTAGTATTGGGAAATAACTAAAATAACATAGAAGGGCAATATATTTTATGCCACATGCAATTATACTAGTTAACAAAAAAGAGCTTATTTTCATGACCTCCCCATATCATCATCAATGCTATCTTTAATATTCATATTGATCTTCTTAGCTAATTCAGGTGCTTTTTTCCCAAATGCTTTACCAATGTTCTAAAACCATCTTTAGGAATTCTTGCACTTTACCGATAGTTTCTTGAATAGGTTTCTTATGTATTATTTTATGTCCATCTACTCTATTAAAAAAAGACTAAAATACTGATCTAGGTGTTGGAGTTAGTAAAGGATTACATACTTTGAAGTAATGAAGGTTTCTCCTAATCTAAAGAACTTACTTTAGAACTTAAGAGTTCATTTATTTTTTAGGTTTGAATGGACTCGATTGAATATGCCCTTCATCTGCAAAACTAGATGGATCAAGTTTGATTCTCCTCTTTCTAAGGTTGTAATATTATAATAGTTGATAAAAAAAAAAAAGATGCCTTGACCATATGGTATGATTATAATTTTGTATGGAGGAGGGAATTGAAAAAATATATATAAGGATAAAAATGGAAAACTCAAGTTAATCATTGATAAATTAAAATCTTCATGCATTGTAGGAAAATTTCTCGGTATTAGAAAATTATAGCATAATGAAAACAGGATAATATAGCATATATAGTAAAATATTGTTGATTGCTTAAAGTGAGTGCAAAACTTTAGAATATAAAATAAACCTTAAAATAATACTTAAAAATAACATAAAATAACTAAATAATGAATCTTGATACGTCAACATATGTTTGTGCCACTTGTAATTGTACTAGTTAACAAAAAATAACTTAATCTCATAATTTAACACCCCACCTTCCAAGCGTTTATTTAATACTTTTTCCTTAACTTTTAATACCTGAAGATGGTTTGTTATGACATCCATGAATTAAAGATAAGGTAAAAACATGTATTCAACCTATCATTCAACATCAAGAAACACTTGTTTTCAAATCTTTCTTATTCAACATGACAAACTATAGAAAGAATGTTTACAACAATGAGTCATACTAAGAATATCATAATTATCTAATTTTATACAAAACATGAATTCATCAAAAATTATGTACATTACATTTATAGTCTTGTGTTAAAGTCTTTACAACATAATTTGATAATTTTCCTAGAGAGCTCCTTCTTAAAACTTGAATCCAAGTTTGTGGCTATTTGCCTCTTAAGAAAAGTTATTACCTCTTAAGCATACTAAAGCTTTCTTACTTTTATGGTATGAAGTATTATTTAACTTTTTCCCTAACTTGAGGATAAGACAATTTATCCTCTTAGCTCACCATAAGTTGAGTGAGAGTGGACAAATAGATAACAACACTAATAGCATCTTATCACAATTTTACAACAATCTATCAATTCAATCACAATATTATTTAATCTAGCCAAACAATGCAAATGTAACAATTGTATGTCATGCTCATGCACATGACATACATCAGCATCAAGAGTGAATAAACAGACAACAACACTAACAACATTTTATCATAAACATACAACAATCTATCAGTTCAATCACAATATTATTTAATCTAGCCAAACAATGTAAATGTAACAAACGTATGTCATACTCATGCACATGACATACATCAGCATCAATATCCTAACCCAATTTAGTCGTTTAATTGGTTGACTTCAATATGAGCATTTGGACACAAAGTCTAAGAACCTAGCAATACAATAAAGAGTTGTTAAAATCAGGCATGACATCAACCACATAGAGTGGTTAGAAACGTAATTCTACATGCTTGGAAGCCCAGTTTTTATAAATCAAGTCATTTATTTGATAAATCTAGCTTTTAGAAGTCATATCTTATTAAAACCCAGCTTTTTATATGAAACCCAACCTAGCAAAATTTTAGTTTAGAAAACTTATCTCATAACTCCTTTTTGTGCTATACGATGAATGTATTAAATCACAGACTAAGCAATACTCAATAGATTTCCAAGCAAGATTGCTCATTTACTTATTAACATAGCCTTTATATTGTTTCATTTACATTTTCATTTCTAAGACCTCATTATTAGATATACTTAAGTAAATACCTTAGGAGGCAGGGTTAGTACTTAGCTACTTTATCGAGTTAGTACAAGTCTTATTCAGCAAATCATAACTAATCAGCAACACAACTACAATCATCAAAGTTAAAAACCCAACATATTTTAGTCAACAATAGTTATACAAAAGAGAGTAATACATAGTTTGCCAAGCAACATGTCTAACACTTACAGTCACATTTAGCGAAATTAGTGATAGGAAAATAAGTTAGTGGAAACATCTCATGATGAGTAGATATAAATCTACTTAAAGCGCACAAATATCCACTTACCTAGAATTGTTGATAACTTAAACCCTATACTTCAATGCAATATCCTTTCTTCCCTAGTTTACTTAGAAAGTATATTTATAGTAGTTACTTATAAGTTGGATACAAATTAATTTAAGTAGTTACTTACATTTATGATTCTAAGTACTTTTTGACTTAGCTTCTAATTTACTTTTTGGCTTACATTCTATTTTACTTTCTAAGCTACTTCTAATTTAAAGCTTTAACCCAAAACTTTCTATCTTAACTTTTGAGATAGTTTTGGTTTACATTCCTATCAAGAAATCCTCTAAATCAACTTTTGAATACCAATCCAATATAGGGCTTTAATTGGCTAAAGTTTTTATCCACCTTGTATGGTAGGTTCTAAGTTCGTTATTTTACTTTCCATATCACTAAATCATTTCATTTCGATACCAACTTCACATTTTTTGTACTTTACCAGATTAATTCATCACTCTAACCTCATTTATAGCATTATTCTAACACATGCACATTAAATTACCTTATAAATATTACTTTAGTACACTTTTTAGCTCATTGTTTTATAAAACATCAAAATGATTTAAAATCCAACTTCGTAGTTTTTTCAGAAATTTTTACATAAAATCAAAATAGACTCTTTTAAGAACTTGTATACAAAATTGGGTTTGAAATTACATCGTTTACTATTTTTAAAATTTAGTGTAAAATTCATTTTCAGGTACGATTTCTTAAGAAACTCATATTTTTTATTTGAACTTCAAAAATGTGATTTTATTTTTAGACTTTACATGCAAAATTATGTAAGAAAACCAAATTTCATAATTTTTAAACTTGGTTTACTATTTTGAGAATTTTACGGAAGAAAAATTGAAAAACTACGTACTTGTCGGAATTTGAGCTTCAAGTCGCCTAAAGGGGGTAGGGGTGAGGGTATGTCCTATTTAAGGGTACTCCTTCGGCTTATGGTGGTGTTTGCATGTCAAGTTACACATATAATCCCTGATCTCGCATATACTCATGTTTACACTATATTTTTGATAATTTTTATTAAATCACTCCTTAACTTCTTAACCCTCTTCTAATTTTTCTTGATCTACCATTGTAAAATGAATAATAGATGTGGTATTGGGATTTTATAAGCAGGAGGATGGGCAGTGGAATTTATTTCCTAATTAACAAATTGTATTTCCCATTTCTTTTTTTAATGTCCATATGTCCTTAGCTAAACCCTTTCCCTTAACTTCTCATTTCCAGTAAATGACACGCTCGATGCTTCTCTAAGAGGTTATCCTTCATTAGTTTATTAGTTTCTCTACTAATTTTGTAACACTCTAGAAAGGATGCCTAGTAGTTTTTTATAAAATTTTTATATCACATGTACACCCATGATATAAAGATTGCCTTGTAAGTTAAAGGTTATAAAGTTTTAACTAGTAAGTTTCTAAGGGTGCTTATTCAATTTACATATATCTGCTTAACTATATATATATGTATATATATCTATAAGTGATTCAACAAGCTATAGTCATTAAAACCGTAAAGAGTCAGAATTACCTACCAAACAATAAGAAAATGTATCTATATCTCAACAATCATAATACCACTAAATACCTTAAAAGTTTAATTTAACTATATCACTTGTTTTCTTAAACTTAGATTCTACTTTCTTAGTGCGATGGAGTACTCTACACTCGAATCCTAGCTTAGCTCCAGCTTTGTAAGACCTACAGAAGAAATTATTGGAAGGTAGGGGTAAGCTACATTCAGCTTAGTGAGCAACTTTCTTACCTTCCTATTAAGCAATAACAAGTAAGTTAGTTATTAAACATATGAATACATGTACAAGCATATACAATGCAAACAGTATATATAGTCAGTTAGTAATTATGTATAGCACAGTTTTAACACCCATCATTGCTTGGGTTAGGAAGTATTTAAGCATGTCAAGTCCTAGATATCTATGTCCAATACGAAATCTCTTAACAATATAATCACCCTTAGTAGTAGGTACAGCTCGACCTCAAGCTAAAGGGGCACTCTCTAAAGTCGAGTAGTTCTTAAAAGTTGAAGCAAGAATATGTCGTACGAAATACGTTATATGATAAACAATCACCATACATAATATCAATGTAGATCTATCTAAGCATGATCTCCTGCTCTACTACATGATGTTGATGCCCTTTTGACTTATTCTATAAGATGTAATGCAAATCTAGTTTAATTAGAGGTTGAATATTTATTAATTATGGATTCATGGGGTGGTTAAGCAAGTATATTCTAGACACTCCAATGGCTTATGTTCTAATGCAACAAACAAGAGTGTTTGAAATATCTTAAGATATTTCACAAGTATAGGTCAACTAGAACAGGCACACACATAAGTTTCGTATACCTTAACATGCATCGAGTTCAATTATCATAAATAATTAGATAGTATACTAATTACTAGCTCAAAACAGAGTAAAATAGAAGGTGGTATACTTACTTAGTCTTGAAATCAAGTATTCCCAATACTCTTTGGTAGTCTCAAACTTGGTATCCCAAATCACCTGAATAAGGTAACTAAAGTAAATAAGACTCATCTTAAACATAATTTATTCACTAGTTTCACTATAGTTTCTTTATTTTTGCTTATTTTATATCTTAATCATAACTTTCTCGTTTTAAGTCAGAATTTCGTGTTTTAATAGTCCATTTTCATTGTTTTTGAGTGTTCTTTCATTTAGTGAAGTCCTTTGAAGGTGTTTAGATGTGTAAGAATTTGGTTTAGGTTAAACAAGTTTGTTGGTCAATTGTAGGGAATCAGCCTTCAATTACATCCAAGCCGAGGCCGACCTGTCCGAAGCCAACGCTAACCCTCTGGTAGAAGATGCCGACCTGTTCTAACCTAAGGCTGAGCAATTCAAGGTCGAGGCCAAACAGCTTTCGTCGAGGCTGAGCAATTGACAGAAGACCAAGGGAAAAAAAAAGAGCTACTCGGTAATAAGTCTGTCGCTTGCCGAGAAGATAAGAGAGCATACAGTCGAGAACTCGGGACCAAAGAACCACTCAACACAATTCCGAGATACTAATGCTGACTAATTCTAGCACTCGGCAATTATGGGCTAACCTTTCTAGTGTCTTGGCCAAGCACTGCGAAGCTTCAAGAGCTCCTCCTTAGATCTAAACATCCAACTATCGACCTCACCAAGTTCAGATCCTACTCTTTTCAGGATAGGCCAAGTGAAGATCCTACTCTTTTCAGGATAGGCCAAGTGACTGCATGTCGACCTCTATTAAACATACCGTTTTGTATTCTTGTGTATGTTTTCTTTATTTTAATTATGAGCCTAATTCTTTAGGGTTTAAAGCATTCTACATTATTTATAGTTTTGCTACTAAGATTTAAGACTTGCTATAAATAGCAACATTTGTAAACATCATAGGAGGATACACAATAATATAGAAAATTGGATAGAAGGAGTATATTCCTACATTTTAAGTTTAAGTTTCTTATCAAATTCTATAACCTTTAGTTTGGGCCTTAATGTTATGGGCCCTTTTTACCAGTTTAAGGTCTAAGCTTATTAAGGGCCCTATAAGAGATGGCTTTAATGGGCACTTGGACTTAATGAGCCTTTTATATTTTATTTTATGAGCCTTTTAATTTAGGGATTAGATTTGGTTATTAAGTTTTTGGGCTCTATTCTTGGTTCTTTTAAGGGCATTTGGGCTTATCTTGTATTTTAGGATCTTAAGCCTAATTTCACTTATTATTTTAGGCTTAACCCCACTAAAAGCTTTAAGATAAGTCCTTTTTTTATTAATATTTAGATTTGGCTCTTTTCATTTATTAGGCTCCTAATCATATTTCTAAAGCTTTGATAACTAACTAAGCTATTTTAGGCCTAATTTGAATTCTAAGACTCTAAACTTGATTCTAACTTATTCTAATAGGCCAAATATCTTAATTGGTCCACTAAACAACCCATTTTACTAAGTGTTTTAAATCTGGTTCATTTCATTAATGGGGTTTTTAACACTATTTCTAAGCTCTTAATCACTAATTTAACTAGTTTAGGCTATTAACTCATTATTACCCTATTTAACTTAGTTAATTACATCCTAAATCATACTTAACACTAAATTATCATGTTATTAAGGTAATAAATAAAAATTCATAGATTTGAAACTTTCATGAAAGTGGTGGCCAAGTAAGGTTTTTTTAGGCTTTTCTTCAACTTCTTTCATCTAACACTTATTTTAGTATCTTTCCTTATTTTAATCACATTTCTACTTGTTTTAAGCTAATAACATCACTTAACATGGTGAAAACAAGATTGATACATATCAAGGAGGGGGTAACATGGATGGTACTTAAGGTTTCATGGAGTTATCTACCTAAAACTATCCCTTATACCTCCAGAATATAAATAGCAAACTAGTTAAGTATATGAATGGATGTGTAATTATAAGGGTCTAAAATGATATCTACATGATTATAACATATTTATATAATATTTCTAATCTCAAACTCTTAAGATATCATAAATATAACTTATGTGAACAAGAAAATCAAGTTGGATGAGTTTTATCTTATGCTGGCTTGCACATGTTTCAATTTTTTCACTTAAAAACAAAGTTTAAACTTACTCCTTTGAGGAAAAATGTTTTTCACAAGAAACTAAGGTATGTATGTGATCTTTTGGTGGTGGTGGCTTATCATTTGGTGGTGGTAAGGCTAAAAGGCACCGAGGTGTGTACTAGGGTCCTACAGTTCCTTTTGTTTTCTTCCCTTTTTTCTTTGGTTTTTGTTTAGGTTTCTTTAGAGTGTTTCCTAAGGTTTTCTATACATGAAAAATGGTGTCAAATAAAGGTTTTGGAGGGGTGAAATAGCATATATTGAAGGTGGATTAAGGAGGACAAGAGGTGGTTATCTTAAGATAAGGGTACATGGTTCTCTCATAGTAGTATTATTGTTCCTTATTTGCTATTTACTAAATGAGGGAGGATTTTGTCTTCTAAAGGACAAGTGTCCTTTAATTCCTAATTAATCCTTTGTCCTTTGTTTTTAATCAAGTTTGACTTGTTAGTAATTAAGATGTAATTAGAGTTGATAGATGAATTAAAGGGTAATTAAGTTAATTAATTGTGATTGTACTTTATTAAGCAATTTAGGCCTCATTAGGGTGTAATTAGGGTCTTGCCATATTTTCTCACTTTAATTAAGTTAATTGACCTATATTAATTTGTTTGTTAGTGTTGAGTTTTCTCTTAATATATTTTGATGATAATAAAAAGATGTGAATGAACTTAACAAGCCTTTTGAGTATGCAGGACATTCTAAAGAAGTGTCAAGAGGAAAATAAGCGTCAAGAGGAAAATAAGCTTGAGTTTGTACTTATCATAACGTATGTTAGAGAGTGTGTTAGAAAGTATATCAACAAAAGATCAGAACGATACAATTTGTGTTTAGTATTGTGATCGGTTGCTGTTACTACGTCATTTTCTAACTAACTTGAATAAATTATGTTGGACAAATTTGCTAAAAGATCTAGCTTCACCTTATTGGGTATTTTAGGAAAATATACTCAATTTTGTTCCACTCAAGATGGCCAAGTCTATGGGGATTTTAAGTTGGATTCTTTTTATTGCTCAAGGATCAGATTTGTAAATTGAGTGATTAAGGCTTGAGCAATATATTTTTAGAAAGAAAATTTTATGATAGTCTTGGTAAGATTGATTAAGGTTCAAACTCAAAAAGGTTATTAATCGAAAAAGGATTTTGATATATCAAGTTCAAGAAAATTTATAGATCTCTATACAAGGATTTATTGGACAAAGTTATGCTCGAAAATTTAAATATAGTTTTTAGCTGGTTCTCGAGATAAGGTTATAGCTTGGTTTGTTGGAAATAAATACAAGAAGTTGACGATATTTTGCTTATGATAAGGCTGAATATTTTGGATAAATCCAACCTAATCTTTTATGAGAATTTTGTGACAAAATTCAAATAGAGATATTGAAGAAGAGAGAAGACTTGCTCACAGCAGATAGATAAGTAGTGCTGGACTATTTCTTGAGGAATTAGTTATATGACGATTTGGTCATATATTTTCATACTTATTCTTACTTTTTGAAATGTATTTTTAATTTCTACGTAATCAATATAAGATTGGAACAAATCACCTCGTGCAGCAATTGTCAAATGACTCAAGCTTAGCAAAGAAACAAATCAGGATCAACTTTGTTTAAGTTTTAAAAAATTCAAATATTTGATTCTTATTTTCATAGGATTTTTCTCTAACATCAAAATTTTATTTGAATTAAGTTTTCTTGAAGAAAAATCAAGAACTAGCTATTGTAGAGAAGTTTGATCCAAGATAAATAGAAGTTGCACAAGATTGATAAGGAAGATAAACACAAGAACTAAAATTCAAAATCTCTCTTGAAAAACATTGAGGAATATTGTTAGAAACTGTGTTAGAAATTGAGTCAGAAATTAAGTGAATTCAGTTTCATTATTTAATTGTTATTAATTTTGTGCGAAAGTTGTGAAGGAATATTTGTTTGTATTATTTCACTTTCCTTGTAAAAGTTATTGACATTATAATTTGAGTGTAAGAGGATTAAGGAGTTGTCAGAGTCTTATGAATAGCTTAGGAAGAAGTTAATAAGATAAGATAGAGAAGTGACTAAATATCCTTATAATCTTTCATTGATATTTATTTATTGAAAAGATTGGACTAGTGGAATAACACTGGTGAAGAAAATTGGGTCCTCAGTAGTAGAGCTAGAAGAAAGTAGTAGGCAAAATACCGAAGCTCTATATATTAATTGCTTGATCTTCTTTCTCTTTATTTTATTTACTTTCTAATCTTTACTATTTGTATTGTTATTATTCGAGCCTTAAGTTAAATAATGAATTTTCAACTACTTATCATGCCATTTTAGTTATTAGGAGGGATTTTGTTTTTGAAATAAAAAAGTTTTAGTTTTTGCAAAAGATAAATTCACCCCCTTCTTAATATCTTATCGAGACCTACAATTAGAGTCCTTTATTATTTGGGATTGATTAGGATTTTTAGACTGCATATGAGGCTAGTGATTTGGGGTTTCCTAGCGATTAAAGAAATGATTTGCGATTAGTGAATAGTTTAGGGATACACTTAGGGTTTATTGGTTAAATTAGGGTTTTAGACTTCCAATTAAGGTTTTACTCAGTCAATTGATATTTTCCAATCGTTTTAAGGTTTCTTGCATATTAGGGGTTTTATGTGTACAATTAAGGTATTAAGGTTTTACTCTCTTTAAGGTTTTTTGACTTTATTACTTAGGGTTTATGACTTATTATTTAGAGTTGAATCATTTAATGTATGGATTTTATTATTATATGAGCAATTCTAGGGATTACTTATTAATACTTGTATTTGACTCTGAGTTCGGATCTAAAAGTTTACGGGGTTCATATTATCTCTTTAAGTATAACTTTGGCATTATTAAGGAGATATTTTCATATAATTCCTTTGGCTTTATATGATTAATTACTCTTGACTTATAGTTAATTATGATGTAAAACCTCGATTAGCGAATTAAAGTGTAATTAAGTTTCTTAATCTTAATTACTCGTACACTTGACACAAATTAGGTGCATTTTAAGGCTTAATGTGTCTAATTAAGTTGGTTAAGCCCATTGGGTCATTTTATGTAATTCTTTTAAGGAATTAAGACAATTTATTGCTGTTTGAGTATGTTTTAGAGGATAGATTAAGGTTTTAGGGCAATTAAGTGATTAGTCTTTGATTCATAAATGGTTTTACTATTTAATTAGAGTACACTAGTTAGATTAGGTTTTTTGACCGTAGATTAGGGTTTTACAATTTAAAGGCTCACATGTATTAAGGTTTCAATTGGGATTTTAGTGCTTGAAGGTTCATTTAAGGCCTATAGTGTTCATTTTAATGTTTTGAATTCATTATTAGGGTTATCTGTATCAATATTCATTTTTTATTTAGCTTACCCTTTATCATTTTCAAGGAGCTCTCTTAGACTTCGATTATCATTATGTTTCCCATCGACGTTTTGGGTTAGTTTTGTTAGATTAGGTTAACCTTGAGAGGTAACATTAGTTATTGGTATTTGTTCACAGGATTTTAAGGCTTTTAAATGTAGGGGTCAAACTAAGGTTAAAATTGTCATTTAGGGTTTTAAGAGTTTGTATTAAGATTTTTGAGTGTAGCCTCTTAGGTTCAAGGTTAGTTATCTTGCTAACACTAATGGCATTTTTTGGAAGAACTTATTAACTTATAACTCTTATTCTAGGAAATTTGCGGGGTTTACAAATTTTACTAAATTATATTAATATGTTATAGGTAATAATGATTTATGGGTACATATGTTGTAACCAAGTATATATATTTCATAGACATTATTTAATGCCTTTATATTTACTTTCTAGTCTAAATAATTTATCTCTAAGGGATTGTCAATTATTGAAACTTAAATCGTGCGTTTCCAATAAAAATAAATAATATCGATAAAATTACGATTTTGTTAAATTAAATATTTTATATACTTTATTTTGGTAAATAAAATTTTCTAAGATGCTTCTTTGAACTTTTGTGACCTTATATTAAAAATTAATTCAATTCCAAGAATATTTTTCGGAAACTTTAAATCTACCGATTCCGAGTAACTACTATCACATTACATTATAGTACTTGTGACTTACACTACTCATGACCGCTTACTTTCCTCACTTTCCAAGTTATATTTTCTAAGTTTCATGTTCATAGGGGATGTGCTACCATTTTAAATCCTGGATAGTTGGTCAAAGATCGAGATCTCACACATAATGTCACAATATCATTGATGAGGCAATTTTCGATACTCATATTGATCCTCGTAGCTAACATAGGTGCCTTTTACCCAATTGTCTTACCAATGCTCTAAAACTATAATTAAGAATTCTTCTACTTTAATGGTAGTTTCTTGAATAGGTTTTTTTTTTTTTTTAATGTATTATTTTACATTCATTTACTCTATTACAAAAGAGACTATAGAACATGAATCTAAGTGTTGCAATTTGTAAGAGATTTGGTGTTTTGAAGTAATGAAGGTTTCTCCTAATCTAGAGAACCCACTTTAAAACATAAAGGTTCTTTTATTTTTTTTGGTTCGAATGGACTCCATTAAACATTTCCTTCATCGTCAAAATATTCTCCTCTTTTCAAAATTGTAAACTTATAATAGTTGGAAAAAAAAAAAAAGATACCTTGCTCTTATGGTATGATTATGGTTTTCCATGGAGGATGGAATTAAAAAGAGATATATAGGGATAAAAATGAAAAACTTAAGTTAATCTTTGATATATATAAAATCTTCATGAATTGTGGGAAGATTTCTTATTATGAGAAAGTCATATATTGTATAATAAAAATTGGATAATATAATATAAATAGTTAAACACATTGATTAAATAGGAGGAAAACTTTAAAATATATAATAAGTCTAAAACTAATACCCAAAAATAATATAAAATAACTAAATAATAAATCTTGATACGTCGACATATGTCTAGACCATGTGCAATTGCACCATTTGACAAAAAGAAGCTAATTTTCACAACATTAGCATATCGTGATTGATAAAATCTTTAATACCCGTATTGATCTTCATGGCTAACATAGATGTCTTTTTCCTAAACGTTATGTTAATACTCTAAAACCATCTTTAAGAATTCTTTTGCTTCATGGCTAACATAGATGTCTTTAATACCCGTATTGATCTTCAATAGGTTTCTTTTTCTTTTTTTCTTTTTTTTTCGTATTATTTTATGTTCATCTACTCTATTACAAAAGACTATAGAACATTAATCCAATTGTTGGAATTTATATAAGATTAGGCATTTTGAAGTTACGAATGTTTCTCCTAATCTATAGAACCTACTTCCAAGCATAAGGGTTGTTTTATTTTTGATGTGCAAATAGACTCGGTTAAACATGTTTTTAATTCTTAAAATCAGATTGATCAAGTTCGATTACCTTCTCATGAAAGTTGTAAAATTATATTAGTTGACAAAAAAGACAAAAAAACAAAAAGAGGATGCCTTGATCATATGGTATGATTATGGAATTGAAAAAAAAAAATATAAGGATAAAAAATGAAAAACTCGAGTCAATCTTTGATAAATATAAAATCTACATGCATTGTGGGAAGATTTCCTGTCATGAGAAAATTACAGTATAATAGGAATAGGATAATATAGCATATAGGTCCAATACATGTCTACGATTCTTTTAAAAAAAATTACATAAATATAAACGAGATAAAATTAATTACGTAATTATTAATACTAAATTGCATCTTTCATAATTAATAAAAATATCATATTTATAAGATGAATTTAATGAATTGGATACTATTATTAAATCACATTTAATAGATGTGATTTTATTATGTTATTATAACAACAATGTGATAGTGTAGTGGTTAAAGTGTGTGTTACAATACACTTAGATGTGATTTTATTACGTTATTTATTATTTGTAATGCTTTTGAATTTGCATATGATATTAATGCAAATATTTGTGTAATCAGTTTAATATAATTGGTATTTATGTAATATTGATTAATTTTTATCGTAAATATATAATTGACATATGTCTGCACCATGTGGAATTACACTATTTAACAAAAGGAGCTAATTACTTTTTATCATACTCTAAAACCATCTTGAAGTTTATTCACTTTAATGCTAGTTTCTCGAAGAGGTTTCTTTCTTTTTCTATGTGTATTTTTTTGTACATTAATCTACGTGTTGGAATTTATAAGATTAGGTACTTTAAGTTACAAATGTTTCTCCTAATCTAGAGAACTTACTTTAACACGTAAGGGTTCTTTTTATTTTTGAGGTTCAAATAGACCCAGTTAAATATGTTTTTAATCTCTAAAACTGGATTGATCAGGTTTGATTATCACTTATCAAAGTTATAAGTAAAATTATATTAATCGATGAAAAATTGATCAAGAAAAATAATATTAGTAGGCAAAAAAGAAAAAAAAAATGCCTTGACCATATAGTATCGTTATGGTTTTATGTGGGGGATGAAATTGAAATATATATATATATATATATATATATATAGGGATAAAAATAAAAATCTCCAGTTAGTTTTGGATAAATATAAAATCTTCGTACTGGGAATATTTCTTATTGAGGAAATTATTATGTAATATAATAAGAATAGGATGATATATCATAAATAGTAAAATATAGATAATTGATAGAAATGAGGGTAAAACTTTAAAATATAAAACAAGCCTAAAATCCTATACCGAAAAATAACATAAAATAACTAAATAACGAATCTCGGAATGTCACAAATGTCTACGCCATATGTAATTGTATGGTTAGTTAACAAAAGGATCTTATTTTGACAATCTCACCATCTCGTCATTGATGCAATCTTTAATACTCATTTTAATCCTTGTAACTTAATATAAGGTACATTTTCCCCAAACGTTGTACTAATTATCTAAGACCATCTTTAATAATGTTTCCACTTTAATGCTAGTTTCTTGAATATCATTTTTTTTTTAACAAAAACAAAAGAAAAAGGACTTTTTAACATTAATCTAGCTATTGAAATTTGTAAAAATGAGATACTTTGAAGCACCAAGGTTGATTTCAAAACGTAACGATTCCTTTATTATTGAGTTTTGAATAGATTTGATTAGAATTATCATTTATTGCTAAAATGAAATGGACTGAGTTTAATTACCTTTTTCTTAATATTGTAAAATTATAGCAATTGAAATAAAAGAAAAGATACCTCGACTATATGGCATGATTATGGTTTTATGAAGGATGGAATTGAACAAGAAAAAAAAAATATAAGGATGAAAATGAAAAACTCGCATTTCGTGATTTATTGGTAATATAAAGTGAAATCATTTGAAATCCAAACTAGCATGGTAATCTTTTTACCACTATATTAATTTCATACAGAAATGGTTTCAAAAAACAAATAGTTAAAATTTTTTTATCGACATAAAATACTTATATCGATAAAATTATTTGAAAACTCTAATAAATTAAATTTATATCAACCAAACCCCATATTAATATCGAAGTTATTGAGGTCATGGTTTTTATAATATTACATAATCGGTGCTGTTCACTGCAAACCAAATATGCTTGATCTCCATGGTTTTCCTAAAAATACATATATATAGAGTAAGAATATACATGACTTTTTCCTAACTTTAAAAAACTCAATCTTTAAGAAAAATGAAGGGAGAAAGATAGAGGCACCTCCATTAACAAATCACACTTTATCTTATCATCACGATCCCTATTAAAAAAGGGATATCCCAAATTTCAGTTTTAACAAATTAACAAACTGTGCTAGATATATATATATAAATAAAGAAATAAACAAACATCCTAAATTTCAAAAAGGAAAAAAAAAAAAAAAAATTAAAAGCCAATGTAGTCTCTGCTGTTACTGTTTACTAATACCGAGTTACCAACCCTTTTGAAGTCCAAATCGAACAACCCCCTCTCTCTCTCTCTCTCTCTCTCTCTCTGTCTCTCTCCTCGTAAATTTGAATAAGGAAGACTAGTAAAAACTTCCCAGCAGATTTTCTAATTGTCGCCAGTCTGTGCTCCGCACTTTCCCCCTATTTAATCTCTCTCTCTCTCTTTCTACGTAGTTCACATGATACGTTCCCCTTCGTCTTCATCTTCTTCCTTATCGCGATCGAGAAAGCAGAACCACGACTGTGTATACGCGTCTGTGTTTCTTTTGATCGATCGAGGCGATATAATTACGAGAGAGAATGGCGGCGCAGAGGAAATACAAGTATATAGTGGAAGTTGAGCCCGCGAAGGAAGCTAGATATGGACGTCCATCCGTTGGACCTGTTTACCGGAATGTTGCCGCCAAGGACGGTTTTCCTCCTCCTGTTCCCGGTTTGGAAAGCTGCTGGGACGTCTTCCGGTTCGATTTCGTACAATTCTTTTTACTCTTTGATCGAAATTATGAAATTCAATCGTGATTATACAATACTTAATGTACTTTTCATGTTTTTAGTATTAAAAATAGAATGGAAAGAAAAAAATAATATTTGTTTTATATAGATCAATTATGTAAAGTTAAGTGCTTTATTAAATATACATTAGATTGAATTGAAAATAGATGTAAAGTTTAGTGCCTTATAAGTAGTTTGTTGATTTATTTGGACATTGGATTTTTTCTTTTGTCTTTTAATTTGGTAAATTTAGTGGAGAAGATTTCCAGTTAGTACTAATATGAGTAGAAAGGAAAAATTAGAGTTTTAGTGTTATATTGAAGAAACTGTTTGAAATTAACTTTGATAGAACTAAAAGAGATGCAAAGTTCGGTGCTTAATTAAAATACTTTAGATGAATCTTAAAAATGATGTTGAAATTAATTTTGATTTCTTTAAGCTCGATTTATAAATATAGTTGTTAATGAAGCGTCTGTTATTTAATGTTTAGCTGATTTGACTTGAAGCACTGTAAAGTTTGAATCTTAATTTATGTAGAAATTGATCGTTGACTTCATGGTGACTATGAATTTGAGTACCATGGAGGGTGCCGAGTGAAAAGGAGGAAAGTTTTGATCAGTGGAATAGTTAGATCCGGGGTTTATAATTTTTAAACGTTTCTATAAGAATGTTAAAAATGGTGGGAGGTGATAGGAGTGGTGGGTTATCAACAGTAGAGTTTTTTTTTTTTTTAATTTTTAATTTTTCCTTTTGGTAAAAGATCCTTTTCCTGATCTCTAATCAAGAATTCAAATTGCGAATTTTCTAGGTTCAAGATCTGAAAAATATTTTCCAGGAGACAAATGACCCTTTAGCTGAACCATTGTTCTATCGCTAAGCTTCTGATATTCCCTAATGGATTAACACGCATTTCTTGTTGAGATAGAAATAAATAATGAAGAAATATCTACAGCAGTTCAAAACTGGTTTAGTATGAGCATAACAGCATTGATACATGTTTGTGTTACAGCTTGGCTGTGAAGAAATACCCCAACAACCGAATGCTGGGTCGAAGAGAGATTGTGAATGGCAAGGTATTGTTGATGATAGCTTGTGGTTTAATTTATATTATGGTCTAAAGCTTTTATGTACTTATTTTGTTCCCCATGCAGGCTGGTAAATATGTCTGGCAAACATATAAAGAAGTTTATGACTTGGTGATCAAAATTGGAAATTCAATTCGTGCTTGTGGGGTTGAAGAAGTAAAGCATCTTCCTTCAAATCTCTTGCTCATTGTTTGTTCTCTTCTCAATTTTGGTGTATCCTTGATGCTATACAGGGTGGAAAATGTGGAATATATGGTGCCAACTGCCCTGAGTGGATAATGAGTATGCAGGTACTATTCTTCGATGTTTCATTTATTGTCATTGAGCAAGCTTTGTGTGTCAGTTGTAGGATATCCAAGTTTACAGAAGTTTATTGATGCATTTTGCAATCTTATATACATATATACATTATGTAACCTTGCATATATGTATTGGTCAATTGTCTTATGTGTGTCCTTGGGTGAAATAAGAATCTAGGTGACGTAGATATTCTGATTGTTCTTCAAGCCCAGTAGTTTTTCTCAAATTTTTTGGCTATATCTTAATAGATAACCTATAGCTCCAGATGCATGCACTACAACAATATACAGTCATAAAAGGGAAAAAAAAAAAAAAGAAGGAAATTTTTAGCATACTTGTTCTCAGAATGTTTAAACTGAAAATAATATTGCTTTCTTGTTAGAATCAGGTCCTGAACAGCTGGTTTGGAAAATTCAATTCTATATGCTTTAGCCTTGTTATAACAGCCCCCTAACAATCAATGATATGCTTCTTTCTTCTTTGCTTTAGAATATCCTTCTCTCTAGCAAAATCCATGATCTTATTCCCAAAGGGAAAAGTTTCTTCTGTTCAGTACAAAATGCACTGGTGCCTCAAGATATCGTGCCTTCTCTTTAGCAGTTTTAGCTTGCTATTATTCTTTCTAATAATGTAAAAATTTGCAGGCGTGTAATGCTCACGGGCTATACTGTGTGCCCTTATATGACACTTTAGGTATGCACTTCTTGCGTACCTCGGGTTATGTTCATGAGACGAATATTTGCTTTTGTTGCAATTGGATTTTTGTAATCAGGATTTGATTCCAGGATATTGCTATTTTCTGTCATGATCTGTTTCTTGTCCAAATTATGCACAGTATTTTATTCACTCCTTGTTGTATTCTTCCTTGCCTTTAATTGGATGTTGGAATTGCACTTGTATTATGTTAATACTATTCTGTGGAAAATATAATAATTTTATGTTTTAATCTACAGGTGCAGGTGCTGTGGAATTCATTATCTGCCATGCAGAGGTATCAATTGCTTTTGTAGAAGAGAAAAAAATTCCAGAGGTACAGGCATCCTCTTTTAACCTTTACATTTTCCTTATCATTGAAGGGCTTATGACATGTAAATTATCAGTTTATGAATGGCTCACCAAATACTATTATGACTTTTTAAATGGGTTTCAGCTGCAGCAGAATTAGTATTATTGAAAACAAATGGCATGTGAAAACATTGGTTGGTAATGTCAATATTGGTTAGTTACTAATCATTTTTTATCTTTTAACGTCAGCTGTTGAAAACATTTCCAAAGGCAGCTGAATTCTTGAAAGGTATGCCCAGTGTTTGATCATTTGCTTTCCGTATGTACTGTTTTCTAGATGGATTATTTATTTTTATTTTCTTTATCTTGCAGCAATCATAAGCTTTGGTGAGGTAACACCTGGACAAAGAGAAGAAGTTGAGAAGTTTGGGGTGGCTTTATATTCTTGGCATGAATTTCTGAAACTGGTGAGTCTCTTCTCTGTATCTCTGTTTTCTGTGAATGCTTACCTCCATCTCTTTTAGATTCCGGGCTTTCTTGAAAGATTACTTCTTGGAAGTGCTTTCTGCTTTTAGTGGGACCAAATCTTCTGTGAACCTTAAGTGCTTTTTTGTGAACACTGGCCTAATCTTATGTGGACCTTGAATGCTTTTTGTGAATACTGGCCTAGTCCATATAACTGGACTGACTTGCTTGTACCATACCTTTTCTGTTGCTTTGTGCTGTGTATAACCACCACTAATTTCATGCATCCAGACCTCTTTTAGACAAGACTATTTCCCTTGTGATTGAAAAAAGACTGTAGCCTAATGAAAGTTTAGAATATGATATTTGAGAAATCAGGCTTCAAATGTTCGAACGTGATAGCAAAAATCCTCTGATATTCAGTGTTGTGATGTTGTTATGTCCCTTCATTTCTTTAAATTGAGTTTAATTTCACATAATGATTCAATAGATCTATGAAGGTGACAATACAAGATTGATTTCTTTCTTATTCCCTTTACAATGAGACGATACTTTCTACATTACAAAATTTTCCACCGGTTGTTTAGTTTAACAAGAGCTTCCTTTTATTTTTTAAATTTCAGGGAGAAAATAAGGAGTTTGAACTTCCAGTAAAAAAGAAAACTGACATTTGTACAATAATGTATACTAGTGGAACGACTGGTGACCCAAAAGGTGTTCTGATTTCAAACAATAGCATTATTACTCTCATTGCTGGTGTAAGGAGCTTTTTAGAAAGTGTGGATGAGCAGGTGATTTTCTCATCCCCTTAAAGTTCTCTCTCTGGACCATTCAGTTTGTAAAAGCCAGCTTTTTTGTGCACGTTGTTGCTTATGTGTGGAGGATGACTTATATTTAATTGCATATTTTGTGTTTTGCATCAGTTAAATGATAAGGATGTATATATGTCATATCTTCCCCTGGCACATATTTTTGACCGGGTGATTGAGGAGTGTTTTATATTCCATGGTGCCTCAATTGGATTTTGGCGTGGGGTGAGTTGCTGCCCTAATTATTATACTTGAGCAAGTGATGCAGGTGACGTTTCATGATAAATACATTATCTTGTTCAGGACGTTAAATTATTGATTGAGGACATTGGGGAGCTAAAACCAACCATCTTCTGTGCCGTTCCTCGTGTGTTAGATCGAGTTTATTCTGGTGAGCTTTATATACATGTCTGGATATCCTTATGGTATGATCAAATATATCTGGGGGGTCAGTTTATTATTTTGTAGTGGATATGAACATCCAGGAATTTGATGGATTCACCAAAGTTGACATACAATATTCGTATATACAGGTTTAACTCAAAAGATTTCTTTGGGGGGGCTTCTCAAAGGCGCAGTGTTTAATGTTGCATATCAATAGTAAGTTGTGTTTTATGAATTGTCTCATATGTTGAATTAAGTTGTAGTACTTGTTATTATAAAAAACTTGAAGAGTTCCTGCTGCATGTTATTCAGAAAAACCCTGCTTCTTTCCAACTCCTGTTTCCTGCTTTCTGGGTACACTTGAATCATGACTGAAAATAAACTAATTTCTTATATGCATCTGTTTTCTTTATTTTCTTTCTTTCTTGTATATCAGTAAATTTGTGATTTTTGTAAGGATTTGCTGATTTTCTTATTTGACCCTCCATGTCTGTTAACAAATTCTCCTATTAACTGTGTTGAACTGCATGTACATAAGAAGGTGTTTACATACTAAATCTTGACCTTTAGTCATCATTTATCTTGAAAATGGTGTAGGAGATAGTTAGAGATAAGATGAGATCATAAGCTTGTTAAAATGGTTTACCCATGTAGTTTAGGTACTTTTCTCTTTTGAGAGAGTAGATTGCATGTTATTGATTTGAAAAATGCTCTGTTAAACTTGTGCAGCAAATTGTGGAACATGAAGAAGGGAAGTAAACATACAGAGGCAGCACCAATATTTGACAAAGTTGTGTTTAATAAGGTGATGAGCATGCACAAATCTATCCTTTTTTCTCCCACTCCTCTCTGTAACCTTTTCAACCGCTTCCCTCCAAGCATGTGTGAGTGGATGAGATATAAACAAAAATCTAAACAAATTATTGATTGGAAATTTCCTTTCTGGATTAAGCTATTTATTTTAGAACATCTGGCATCCACAGAGGTGTGAAAAAGAAAGAGAGGAAGAGGGGTGGGGGGGTGGGAATGTTAAGATATTCTTCCTGCATGCATGTGTAGATAAATGCCACAAGCCAGCCAGTCACCTGCACAACATGGACATTCATCATCATAAACATGTGAACTTGCCATATTAGCAAGCATGTTCTAGCTAATGTGCTTGTTCTTTCTCTCCATTGCTCCTTGCATTCATCTCCTTTCTTATTTTTGTGCCTTCCATGCCAAATACAGGTAAAACAAGGATTGGGTGGAAATGTACGACTCATCCTATCGGGAGCAGCCCCTCTATCTCCCCAAGTGGAGGGTTTCCTGCGAGTTGTGACATGCTCTCATGTTCTACAGGGATATGGTATACATCATCTGTATCTACATTTTGTTCGCTAATCTACAGATAGGCATGTGGTTTTATAATATATTCTTGAAGACTACTTTGTGCGTGGACTAAGCCAATAATTGATATCTAGGCAAGGATTTTTTTCACAATTGTCAATGTTGATATTACATGAATACTTGATTAGAACTATATTCATTTAGAAATTTAAGGTCACAAATGTATTATTTCTCTCCTTCAAAACTGCAGTCAGTGCGTAGGCGGAGGCATTACTGTTCATCTCAGGAGTATAATATAATAGAAAGTAATTATTGACATTGAGACTTAAATTTAAAACATTTGATCGTGCTCTTGATGTTTAGTTCAGGAATAAATGTTACCTAACAACAGCATTATTTTCAGCTAGTTGTCATCTTGATCACCAACCAAACTCTCAATGCCTATGTAGGTCTGACAGAAACCTGTGCGGGGACATTTGTGTCAGTACCAAATGTATACTCACAACTTGGTACTGTGGGGCCACCTGTACCTAATGTTGATGTGTGCCTAGAGTCTGTTCCTGAAATGGGGTATGATGCTCTATCCCAAACTCCATGTGGGGAGATCTGTGTGAGGGGAGATACTTTATTCTCTGGTTATTACAAGCGTGAAGATCTGACCAAAGAGGTTTTGGTGGATGGATGGTTCCACACTGGTACTCCCATTCCTCTCCTTTTAGAATCAGTTGAAGATTAAGAAGCTTGACTGCTGAAAATTTTCTTAACAAACTTTTTCAGGTGATGTGGGTGAATGGCAAGCAGATGGAAGCTTGAAGATTATTGACCGTAAGAAAAACATTTTCAAGCTATCTCAAGGAGAGTATGTAGCTGTTGAAAACCTTGAGAACATCTATTCACTTGCTAGCGCTATTGACTCGGTAAGCATGTACCACCGGTAGACAGGTCATTAATACTGGAAGATTTGGAATTGTTGAAGTTCTTTGGCCATATTCTAAGAAATTCATCTTCTTTGTCCTAAAGTTTCTTTGTTTGCATTCAATACTCCTGAATATGAATGGTGCCTTACATTCCTTGGATAAATTAAGAGCTCTCTCTAACCTAGAAAGAGATTTTTCTTCAGAATCCTCACTTGTAAATCTGACTAGTGAACTTTTAGATAAATAGTTTGCACCATCAAATTTTCTTGCCACAATTGGGATTTCGAAGTAGCAATGCAACATGTCTTTGTCGTGTTGTCCATGTCCTATGTTTTTTCTTATCGCATGTTAGGGTCTTGTATATATTAATGTTTTCCTTAATGTCAAGTTGTAATAAATACAGTATATCGAGAGTGCATTAGGATGGTGATCAGTTGAATTTCCATCCAAGGGTGCAGTTGTTTTGCAGAAAATGTTTTTGAACCTTTTTTGATATTTGTTACTATCAAAGTTATGTGGTTGCTAAATATTTCTTAAGAGATTACAGATATTAGTGTTTGCACTAATTAGCGACGACAAAGGATGATAGTAGTGGCTGACCACTATTGGTGGTGGTTGGTACTTGGTAATCATGCAAAATGCTTGTGGAAGATGAGGAAAATGATATTCTCTTTTTGAAAATGGAAATTGTTTTCCTAATTTTTTGTTAAAATTTTCTGTTGTAGTCATCCACCGCCAGTGTTTGTCACTAATAATTTTCACCTCACACCTTTAGTTGTTGCTAAATGGCCACTTAATACTACAAACCTATTGAGAGTACTACTATAATATTCGATAATTATAAGGTTATGATCATCACATATGTTGAAAAAATTTCATAAAATGTTTTCCATGATGCAAACACTCTGAATCTAATTGGATTTTGCCTCATTGTTATCACCTGGTTGAGCCGGTTTCCTTGGGGCAACTGCTAAGTGAGGTGGTGGTTGTGGTGCTGCCCCTTTATTTATCCCAAACTAGTAATATTCAATAAAAGAGGAGCTAATCTTTTAGGTTAATAATGGATAATCAGATGGTACTCATATAATTGTAGCGGTTATATTGGACGATATATTTTCTGTCGCCTGGATAAGCTATGGGGGATTGCTTGAATTTCAGCTGAGTGGTTCTTGCTTTCTTTTTTCAGATATGGGTATATGGGAACAGCTTTGAGTCTTTCCTTGTTGCAGTAGTTAATCCAAATAAAGAAGCACTTGAACATTGGGCAGCAGAGAATGGAGTCAGTGGGGATATCAACTCTCTCTGTGAAAATCGCAAAGCTAAAGAGTTTATTCTTGGAGAGCTCACAAAAATTGGAAAAGAAAAGAAGGTAATTCTTTGGCTTCCTGTATATTTTTGTCTTTAATCATTCAATCAATAAACAAGGATTGCTCACTGCATCTTGTAATTTCCTTGCAGTTGAAAGGTTTTGAATTCATTAAAGCTGTACACCTTGATCCGGTGCCATTTGACATGGACCGCGACCTTCTTACTCCTACATATAAAAAGAAGAGGCCCCAGATGCTTAAATACTATCAGGTTAGCTTAATTTAGATGAAATCTGATACAGTTATATCTGATAAGTAGGCTTAATTCATTAGTGTCCCTGTTGTAACTTTATTTGAGTGCAAATATATTGCAGAGCACCATCGATGGCATGTACAAGGGTGCGAACAAGCCAAGCGCATGAGCATAATCTGGTTTTGAGTAGTTCATTCCATCCCGGTGATTGTAAATACCACATGATTTTTAGTTTCCTTTTCTGTTGTTGGTTCAAGTGACATTACTTCAAAGTTTGGTTAGTGTGCAAGCCAAAAAATTTGCATTTACGAGTCTCTTAGTCTTCCATACAGATAAAAGGTTGATGTTCTACAAACCTGTGGTAATTTTGTGAGGCTCCGACATTCTAGTCTCATCGAATTATTTTTTCCATTTTATTGTCATCACAACGCCAATGTTCATCACCGGAGTGTTACTGTTCTTTTCTTATTCTATTTTTAGAAGTTGTTTTGCGCTTGGTCAGGCAGAAGGCAATAATTATTTGTACCAGGAAATATTCAGTGTAATGTATCTGAAACTATCAGGTCGGTAAAATGTGAGGAGCCAACGCAATATTTTTGTTAAGCAAGAAAAAGAAAAATAATTGCACATATGCGAAAAAAAAAAAAAAAAAAAAAAACCTGTTCTATTAATAGCCTTAGCTTTCCGGAAGGGGGGAAAAAGGAAAGAAAACTGATGGGTTCACATGAAAATGGTGAAACCGATAATGAAAGAAATATTATATATATACATATATATTTTTTGTAGCATCAACGTGAGTCTCCTCATATTAGTATGGTTTGCTGAAAATTTTGTTAGAAATGATGATCGCATGGATTTGATTCTTGTAAATGAAAGAAATAACATGATTAGGGACGTGACGGATATGGATCTGCATAGCAGGATCAAAGCAATGGAGGGGAACTTTATATATAATATTAAATGATAAATGCCTATATTATATATAATAATTTTTTTCTAAACAGTTTTGGTAGAGATATAATTTGATGGATTGTTAAAAGTTACATGGCTCGTTAAATCTAATAAAAACTTCATAAAGTAGTATTCTATGGTTAGGTTTTGCAACATGATTTTTGAAACCTATAAGGTTTAGTGTTAGGTTTTGTTTCTGCAATAAACCCGATGGAAAATCCAATTTAGTAAAAACATATATTAATAAAAATATTTACTTTAATTTTACACATCTTGCATATCTTGTAAAAGTTTTATATTATTCCCAGTTCTCATTGCTCGTTCTCCATGAAGTACGCATCTTTACTTATCAAAAGTTTCTTTGTGTGAGGTTGAAAAACTCTATTAGCCTTGGATGTTGTGTTATATTCCACAAAGATGCAAAGTTCAGCTTTCTTGCCTATCTCATATATCTCATCTCTTTTAATATGTAGCGTACAAGTAAAATACAAGTATCCAAATAATTATAAAATTTTTCAATAGGGGCTTCTAATCATACAAAGCTTGAAAAGGAGTCTTCACTTGCTTTTTTGGGAGGTCTATTTATCGAAAATACTGCAGTATTTGCAGCCTCCGCCGGATATTCCTTATGTAACTCTGTCCCATGAAGCATATAACTGACTGTTTCTATTATTATCCTATCCTTTCTTTCACCGACTCCATTTTGCTAAAGAGTGTATGGAGCTGTATGTCGATGCTCAATGCCCGCCTCCTCACAAAGTGGATTGAATTGTCCGACGGTGCGCTCACTATTGTTATCAAACCTCAAAACTTAGATCCTACAACTGTTTTCTCAATCCGCTGCTTAAATTTCTAAAATACACTTGCAACCTCTAGCTTGAACCTGAGAAAATAGATCCAACACATTCTAGTGAAATCATCTATAAAGGCAGTGTAATATGTACCCCATTTTGAGTGAAGGAGTCTTCTGAGGTCAAGCCAAAGTTGTACGGATCAACTGTAGCTTCTCATTTACTCTACAGTTCAGGTTGCTTGTTTCAAGGGTACTCTTGCCTGCTTTCCGTACTGACAAGCCTTGCAACCCGGTAATTTAGTCTCTAAATTAAACTAGCTCCTTTCTTTGCATATTCAACACTGATATATGATGGAAATGCCTAGCCTCTTATGCCAAAGCTTTGTGTGCTTTATGGTGACTGGATAAGCTTTATCGTCCTTTATTGGATCGTATATGAGGCTTTTGCTTCTCATTTTAATTTTGAAGACTTCCTTAACATTGGCATATCCTTGATCAAAGACTGCATATTTTCACTGATGACTTTAAATCCCTTCTCAACTAATTGTTCCATACTCAGCATGTTTTGGTCAATATCAGGTACATAATTAAAAAAAAAAAAAAAGAAAATCAGAAGTTAATTTTGTATCTATAGAAGTTTTAATGGCCAAGTTTCACTTTTCTTTGCCCATAATGAGTTCACCATTGCCAATTCTGACATTTGATACTAGTGATCTATCTAGCTCTCTAAAAAGCTCTTGATCATGGGTCATGTGATTGGTACAACCATTAACCACTGGTTAGCTTTCACTTGAGCTACTTCTTCTCAAACAAGTTGCTACAAAACAGCTGCTCTCCTGCTGGCCAGCAACTTGTGCCTCATTCTTTTGTTAGCTTGTTGTATTAATCACATTTAACATCAGGTATTTCCAGCACTTGAAAGTAGGATGACCCTTTTTGTTGCAATGCTTATGAGGAGGAAATTCTTTGTTTTTGTCCCCATTTCCATCGTTGGTGTTAGCAGCTGCTTCTTATGTGTTGAAAGTCTTCTTCTTGTATTTCTTTTTCTCGCTTTTATCCTTAGTTAATTCAGAACCTTCAGCCCTTTTTATTATTTCTTTATTCTTAGGCCTCCAAAGCATTTTTAAATTCTACCAAGGTGATCTTTGACAGATCTTCAGAGTTCTCCAAGGAATAAATAATAACTTCAAATCTTTTAGGGACAGTCACAAGTATTTTCTAAACTATTCTAAAATCAGAAATTTAGAACCAAGCAATCACACTTTGTTAATAATGTTAAGAAGCTTATTAGCATACTCTTTGATTGCTTCTGACTCCTTCATTCTTTGCATCTCAAATTCTCTGACCAGATTCGATACTTGCATTCCCTTAATACTCTCGTCTCCTTCATAATCATTCTTGAGGAAATTCCAGGTTTTGAATGTCCATTTCATGGTCATGATTTTAGTGAAAATTTCTGTGAGATATACAAGTAGCTCCCTTTGACTTTCTTGCTTTCTTTTCCTCATATCTCATCTAAGCGAAGTCGGATTGTTTTGGCAAAGAAGGAGCTTTTTAGTCTTCCTCAACAGCTTCCCAAAAAGCATTTTCCTCCAGGTGTGCCTCAATTCTAGATTGCCAGTCCCTTTAAGAAGAGGCCTTTGGTACCAATTTGTTGGGAATTTAGGTTAGATTTCATAGCTGAGAACAAGAAGAAAAACACATAGAGAGAACAAAAGAAGTATGGAAGAATGAAGATTTTTTATTCATAGGCTAATTATATGCTTAAATACATGAGTTTGCAACAAAAAACGTTGAAGTGAAAGCAACAAACTTCCTAAACTTTAGCTAGCAATAACAATTAGTGAATAATAGAAAATCAAGACAAAATCTCCAAAAAATTAACTTGGTCAAAGGATAACTGCACGTTTTTGGATTCAAATAGCTGCCGATGCATATATTCAACAAAATGGAGAGGAAAGAGGTTGAGCACCGCTTTGCCACTGTCTTGTCGCCCCTTTATTCCTCTAAATTCCATGCTTATTATGCCTCATTCCAACTAAAAACCTGAATAAAACTCAACATTACTAACGCCAAAGTGAAAGTGTCTATAAAGAAGATGAGATATCTTCATAAATTGCATTTCGTATAGCTGCACAGTTCTTGCTTTTGCAAGGAACTTGGTGGAAGTCTTTTGATATTTTGGTTACATTAGGCCAAAGTGTAGCTGGAGACTGAAACATCTGCTTCAGATGAGGAATGGATGTAGACAAACTCGAAACTTGTCCCTGCAGGTAGTGACTGAATCCATGATGGAAAAATGTATGAATCACCGGCCTTTGAGACACCCCATATAGGGCCATAAAGCTTTGATATCGAAAGCCTAAGACGTTTTAAGGTTTTGGTTCGAGACTTATTAATTACAATTGTCGAGTATCTGTTGTAAGTTTTTCCATTGCTGTTCCATGAGGATGTCAACCTCTGCTTTATTGAGATGGGACTCGAAGTCGCAACTGCAAAACGGTTAAATTTGTTAGTATCCTCGCCTCTAAGATCGAAAGATCGCTAAGACAAAAGGTACCTGGAGTTGGACTTGATCGGGGGACGATTGGTTTGGGGGCTGCGAGCATAACTGATCGAGTAGTATATATCAGAAACATGCTCAAGATTGTGCTCAGAAAAGGGATAAATGCATCAGAAATCCTGAGTTTTTCTGGTAGGGCTAAGTGGTCAGTATATATACCTGGAAAGAGTTGGTTGAAGCTACTTCGGCCTCCCTTCAATCGCGCTAATACACCAAGTAGGGGAGCATTGTTGTATGTAGCCGGCTCCGTTTGCTCGTAGTTGTCTCTTTGATCAGCATAGTTGTCATAGGCATCAGGACCACCAACCACAGCGCCGATGAGTACGTTAGGATCACTCCCTTTCCTTCTATACCAAGTTGCATATCCTCCTCTACAGCTAACGAATGTAGGGTTAACCTTGATGGAGACGATGGAGGAAGCACGGTGGTGAACTTGTCTTGGGAAGTTGTTTCCATAGCCCACCATGTAGCTTGTAGCTCTTGGATTGTCCCCAAGGATATAATCGACCTGCAAAGTTCAACATCAAGGGGGCATTACAAAATTTTACTTAGGGAAAGCGTGGAGTTTAGATCAAAAAGTCACCTGAGATTTTGCAAAGGAAATGAGAGTGGAAGGAGAAAAATTTCCGCCGGCACACCGTAGGTTTCTTCGCGATGAAGCGAGATAATCAGAGTAAACTGTCATTAGGAATGATGCACTGGTTACAAACTGCATATTGTTCCACTTTTGGTAATAAAGTAGACCTCCGGGAGTCCTTCGTACATTCCTAGTACCCTTTCCTAGGCAGGAACACATGAAATACTCTGCCTTCTGCTGGTATCTCTCGAATACAGAAGAATAGCGGCCAGCTCTACCTTGCATTAGCAACTTACAATATATAGGATTGTTTAGCTATGTTATACAAGGTATGCAATAACAATCGAGGAGTATCTTATGACTCGATTAATCATGGCTAAATTAAGCATCACGGTAAAAATAGGTTTAGGACTAAAATTGCAATATTTACAAAAGTTGATGGGAATCATATTAACTGACGATGTACTTGCAATGCTGACAATAGAATGATTAAGGGAAATATTCAATGAATGAATACCTTAGCAACGAGAGCTTGAACACCAGCATATTTAACATCCCAGCCAAATTGGCTCATGGCCCAGCCAGTTCCACCGAGAGCATCTCCAAAACTTCCAAGGTAGTTTAAGTAAAATTGGTTGTTGGTTGCTTGGAATAGCCATGCCGCTGACCATAGCAGTTCATCCTATACATACCATAGTTAGAAAGAAGCATTGCAAAAGAAGTTTCCACGTAATGGTGTGTTTTTATACCAATTTACGATTTACAACATATGGACATTCTCTTTATAATCCAATGTGACAGTTTAATTGTTCTTTAATTTTATTTAACTTTTACCCATTAATTTTAGATTGTTTGGATCATATAACCTATCCGTTGCCCTCCTTATACCGACTTTTTTGAGAAAAATTAACACGTTAATGCATTATTTATAAACATACATGATGTACTCTCTTTATTTGGCATAACAGAAGATAAACTTACGTTGTAGCCACTGACAGATCTATAGTACTTCAGTGCCACAGTTACGCTGCTGTCATACTTGCCTCTGTATTTATTTGCAAAGTAAAATAGCTGAAAGCAAATATAACCTATATTAGTTAATAAATAGGATAAAATGTAAAATGTTTATCTGGCTAGTCATGTCATGATATAAAATGAATAATTATGATGGAAAATTGAAATCTCGAAGGGAAGATTTTTCAAGTTTTAGCTGCCAGACAGTTAATATCATCTTCAAGTTCTATTCTAATATCAAATTTCAAATAGTGTAACTGCTCCTTTAAGGTTTACTTTGACGTGCATATTGTTTCAATATTTAATAATAATAAAAAAAAACGTTGTTCAATGTTCCTCTACTTTTTATTTTATAAATGTAAATGTGGGACCTGTTATTTCATTTGATAATCCTATGTTTTGTAAATTTTTAAGAAATAAAACATAATAAAGAGAGAATAATATTCAGAAAAAAAAATATATATAAATACAAAAACTGCGGAATCTAATTTTAAGCACTTGTTTATTTATTTATTTAATTTGTTGTTTTAAAGGATGGAAAGACCATCAAATTCGAGGACATTCGAATCAGATTGTACAAAAAATTATAAGGATTGTCGTCTGGTGGAAAGGAGCCGATTCTTTTAGGTAACTATGTGTGGATAAATATTTTTTAGGCGATTAGATTTAGAGCCATCTTATCTTATCTTATAGTGCACTATAGTGAACCGAATATTCTTTTTTCTTTTTTTTTTTTAATAACGTATTTCGAATAACGTTTCAAAATTGTAGACCAAAGATTTCAACAATAGTACTTAATTGCATATTTTCAAGATTTATTAACGTAGATTTCGTAAAGAAAACTTTTGTTAATTACACTTTTCCAGTTATTTATACTCTACTTCATATTTAAAAGAAAAAAATGCATTATATCCCGCCATAAATTTGTCGACGATAATAATGGCAGCCTTTACACTACAGTAGTGCAATGTTAATTAGCACTGCTATATTTTTGAAAAAAACAACCATTAATATTTCCATGTATTCAAACTCTATTAATATTTATCCACAACTTATAAATACTAAGAATGCAACTAGTCGTATCATTATGGAAAGCTAGAATCATTTGATCCGATAAAAACCTTATATAGTAAAATTTTATATGATTTTTTTCGGATTTTTGGATATAGCTTAAAACCCTATATAATTTAGGGTTGAGTTTTGGGATTACAGAAAACCTAATAAAGAACTCGATTTAGTAAAAAATAATAACTTAATAATGATATTTATTTTTAACTTACAAAGTCTTGACCAATACATAGATATACCGTGCATATCAAGTATTTTTTTTTAGATCATAATGTTATTATTTCATTTACTTTATTATACACATTTTTACTAAGAAGATTAACAACTCTAATAAATATTTGTTTATAAAAATCCTTGTTAAGATATGCTTATAACAATTTACAAAATTAATGTCAAAATAGAATAATTTCCGTAATTGGGATGGGACGGATCTACTATCAAGTATATAATGATTTTATAGGAGTGAATTTTATTAATAATTTAGAAATAGCTTATTGCATTTTTATATGGTTTTAGGAACATTAAACTATATAAAAACGGTATAAATCTCGTAAGATTTTCTATAAAATTTCAAGATATGTTAAGACGTAAAGGAAAGAGTTTGAATTTTATATAAGAAACATCTTGAAGCAGCCCCAATTGCGTCCCTAGTAAATACACCACAAGATTAATATCAATTGGAATTTTTTTTTCCACAAGCATCTATGCATGAGTGTAGTATGCACGAGCACGATGCATAAAGTTGGAACATTTTCCTTCGGGACAATGCGGTCCAGTTTTAACAAGTAAAACAAAAATGAAAACTATTACGCCCGAGTGATTCGAGCAAGTGGAGGGTTCAGATCTGATCCTACTAAGCACTTTAAATAAAATTGTACGGTGAAGTTTGCCCGTGATAGACGTAAAAGGTGAGCTTCCTTCTCCTTCCCAGATCCATTATATGCGCCGTACTCCATCTCACCCCCCCCACATAACATCTTTGGAATTTCATGTACTCCAACACTCATATTCACACATATCGAACAGACAAATATCAATTATTAATACGTTGTTAACATGCTAAAACTAAATCTAATTGGACAAAACTGCTTCTTGTCATCAGATCTATTCACTTTGACTCATGAAATCGAGTGTCTTTATTATTTTTTGCGGTTTTCATAAAATACCTATTACTGACTTTTTTTTAATGGTATTTGAGAATTTGACCTTATTGTCAATCATATGGTTTAATTTTATTCCACGGTTATATGTCATACCTATTTCTGGCAAAGTATAACTTTTGAGAATATTTTATCACTTTAGCGTTATATAGAATTTCAAAGTGTCAATCTATTTAATGGAAATTACATTATTTTGCTTTGATTTGTGGTAAAGGAATACGTACTCACATTATATGTACTTTAAAATAAAAATGATCTAATAATACAAGTTACGGAAATGTAATTTAACTTTTTTTTTTAATGCAAGGAATACATATAAAATATTTTTATGTATTTGATTTATAAATAAAAAATTAGTTATAAGAAAACTACAAGTGCCTCCGATAACCTATCGACATTCTACTACAATTTTATTTTTAACCTAGTTTAACTTAATAATAAAGACAATATTTTATCTAACTATTATGACTCAATGTTAATCTTTTCCAAAAAACTATAGTACCACCCTTGAAATCTATTAAAATTATGATAAAACTATGAATTAGGCCCTTTTAAAGTAATTTGAGACCACAAAATTAGCCATCTAATGTAATAGAAATTTAATCTTTTACATAAATAAGTCAATATAACTTTTTTTTTTTTTTTTTTGGGTTCGAGTCTTCACAATTCGAGAGTTTTGTTATTATGGTTGGTAGTACATCTCAGTATAAGTTTTGACAACAAATTGGCTTTAAAAAATTATTTCAATGTATACTGATATAAAAGGTCTGTTTGCTATTTCATTAAGTGAAAAAATTTCTATTCTCAAAGGTTTTTAAATGGATTTAAGTGTGAGAATTTATTCCATAATTTTAATTATTTTTCAAAGGATATCACTAAAATTTACCCTAATTTTTTTTTCCTCAACTATGATTTAGAGTCCACTAGATAGCACTTTTGTCCCTAAAAAAATCTATGCTTTTGACTCTTATGCATGCAGCCATGGAAAAGAAATTCAGGTAATTATTCACTTTACAAAATTTAAAATTTCCAAATTTTAGTAAAGGAGTTTGTGTTCAAACTTTTTTTTTTTTTTTTAAACTAAGTATGGCCAAATCTAACTAACGTTTCCCGGCTCACTGACCCACATTGCGATATTAATTCTGTCCCCATTTGTTTTGCATTTTGAATAACAATGTTATTTGTAACATACACATAAAGTGATAGAGACTTTTTTGGCCAAACGATTGAAAAAAAAAAAAAAAAATTTGAAGCAATGAATGTGACAGGACCTTAAAATTTTGAAATGACATTCATATCTTCTTCCATTTTATATATGCTCCGTCTTTTTATAGAGTTGCGACAACATAAATAATTCCAATTTTTTCTTTTTATTGGGTAAATATAAAAAATTCAAATTTACTAATATATTTTGCAACTGAACTGTAGACACTTTAAGATGTCCTCATCTACAGTGATTATGCCGCCTGATTTATATATTTGAACTTAGATGGCATTTAATGCAGTATCATAAGCTTAACGATTTAATTATATTTAAATCCCAGTTTGTGAAATTCCAATTACTACTTTCAGATTCAAACATAATGAAAAATAAATAAATAATATCATGATGTTCAACAAACCTGTTGGGCATGGCGGAGGAGCACCCTAGAGTATGCCGGAAGGTAGCGGCGGAAGACTAGAGAGGCAGCAGCCATGGCGGCGGCAGTTTCTCCAGCAAGGTCCGACCCGGGATGACCGGGGTCGATCTTATAAGCCCTCCTGTCGGTGGTCATATCCTCTGGCCTTTGCCAGCAATAGTGGTCACTATTTCCATCTCCCACCTAAGTGCATGCCCCGACCCACGTCACATAAACCATTAAACACAAGCATTTGTTTTTCGTTTCATACGCTTTGTACACTTGTTGATGAAAATTCCACCGAATGGGACAAATACAAGAGACAGTCCATAAGATTAAATTAATTTTAATAAAAAGTAAAAGAAGACACCGGAGATTCCATCTGGAAAGAAAAATTAGTTAATTTGTTATTTTTGGAGTATAATCGATTCAATCGGTTTATCTTTTTCGTGTGTTCGTTGTCTTATCAATATTCTCTTATTTTCTTTTTAATATTTTTATTATCAAATTATTCAGCTTTAAAACACGAGTGCATGATGTCGTAATTTGTACCTCTCCATAGAGAACATTGGGTTGAGGATGAGCTTTAATGAGATAATCAGTGCCCCATTTAACTGCTCTAAGGGCATGTCCAAGTTCTCCACTAGCAGCCATGTACTTTCCATATTCCAAGATGCTCCATGACATCATCGTTATTGTAAATGCCATTGGCAGCCCGAATTTCACATTGTCTCCCGCATCATAATACCCCCCCACTAGATCCACCTGGAAAATGATTCTTAACGTGCCTTAAATCACCCTTTCTACATGATATCTCATAGCAATTATAGTACGTTGAAACTAAAGTACCATGCTAAGTTATAATATCATTTAAAAAGAGAGAGGGAGAGAGAAAAAAAAAAAAAAAAAAAGAGTGGCTTCCATCCATAATTAGCATGCTTTTCATGTTAATAAATGATTTAAACATTTTATATTGACTTCTGCCTTTTGCCTGTGCATACATTTGACGTGATCAGATAATCATATGGCATAATCAAATGTTGTGTACTGTAATTCATAAAATTTAACAATGTTCACAACAAACTTTATTTTATCAATACTAAAATATTGAATGGGATAAAAGTTTTAAACTTACTCCACTGGCTTTGCCATCATTGAGACCAGAATTAGCTCTCCAAGTGACCCTTTGGTTCTTGGGTAAGTACCCAGATCTCTGTGCTTCAAAGAAGAGAATGCTGTTTCTCAATGCTTGTCCATAGTCATGTCCACCGATTGCCAATGTAAAGCACATAATCAAAAGCAATGGAACCATTGTGACAAGCCTTCCCATGTTTCCTTTTTCCTATGTTAAACACGAGTTAATGGATGCAACTATAACTACAAGCTTTGATACTTTGCTTCAAACACTAAACTTAGCTAAATAATGTGAAATGACAACGTTGGTCGGATTTATCAGCTAAAAAGTTCTGATAAACCCACCAAAAACTATGGACAACTAGAAGAGGGGGGGAGAAAATGAGTAACTGAAAGAGCAAGGGAGAGGTGTGTTTATATTGATGAGGCATAGGAAAGGTGTCTCAAAAAGCCCACAAATGGGACGGGACCTAAGACCTTGTTATCCTTATTTTATTTTATTTTTCTTTTCTTTTTTTCCCCCTCCTATTAGAAAAGTGCAAAATTAGTTCATGTTTTGAAGTACTGAAAATATTGGTGAGAAAGAACAGGAACATGTGGGTGTCCTTGGCTCTTTATGGGAAGCAGTCGGTGTGGCTTTAATGAACACATTGCAATCAGGAAAGGGGAAAAAAGAAAAAATGAAAACAAAGGACAAACAAAATCTTTATAAAAATATGGGGAAGGTAAACCAAGATGTTTATACTTTATAGATTAGTTTGATTTAGGAAACGTAAAAATTTAGTGTTCTATATTTACATATAAGAGTTTCTACGCTCTATTTTTATTTTAAATATTTAAATTCTCTATATTTTTCGAAATTTTGTTAAGAAAAAAAAAAACTTTCCTTTAATCATTGATACTTCCATCAACCCTTAACATATACTTGTTTCTGATTGGTCCATAAGACATAATTTAAGCAATTAATATTGTTAATATGTTTAATTGAGTAATATAACAATAAATAAATAATTACAAAAAATAGTAAAGGGAAAACCCTTGACAAGAATATGCAAAGTAGGTAAAGTTTCAAGGTTTTACATTTATAAGGCACAAAATGTAAATATGTATAACTTACCCATTTCATGATAATTAATAGTTACAACATAATGAACCTTGAATTTGAATTCAAGCCCCCATTTTTTTTCTTTTGCTTTTCCATACAACCATCAGTAGAAACACCCTCACCAATTGGACTTCTACATACATTATTAAAACAAATAAGGACAAAACTCGTAGTCTTGTCTCCGTGGATTCTTGATTGAATTGACGAGAAAATTGGACATCCATTTAGATGATTCAATAGAGTAGAGGGTAAAATGGTTCGGGTGCTTTGAGTCCAATAATGATTAGAGCCTAACTATTTAAGCTAATGTGACTTAGTTTAGAGAGTAAAGTCTTTGGACTATTGAATGACTTATGGAAATTTGTTATAGTAAACTTGGAGTAAGAATTGTTGGATCAATACAACTACTCTGGATCTTTTTCAAGAAAAGTTATGCACTTATAGAGGCTCTTTATAGGTTTAGACTCAATAAGAGTTTACGGAAAAATTCATCAATATGACTAATCTTGTCCATCTGCTACCAATACAATCCATTTAATACCATCAACGGTCCAACTTTATAAATACTCAAGAAATCTTTCTTATTTTGGACAGAATCTAAAGATATATTATCATCTTGTCAAATCACCATCTTAAAAGATTAAAAAAAAGTTTATAGAGCAAAGAATACACTATCTTTCATAAGGTATAGTGTGGTTACTCTATAACTCCTTTATCTGTTATACGTGCATTTGAACTTCCTGAGACTGTTCTCTCCTCCTCCCTGCCTCTTTCTTTCTAAGTCATCTCCACATGTCATTTTGTGTTGCTCCTTTAAGGCAACCATATTTAGCATTAAACTTATGCATCATGCACATCATTGATCAATCGAATCTACTCAAATATAATTCAACTAAGGTTTTTAGTAATTTGATGGGAGAGTGATGGGGAGGAAAACTTTGGTGCTTTGTTGGAAGAAAAATAGTGAGAATGGTGATTTTGGAGAGAGCAAATCACTTCACATTTTTAGCTTTTTTATTATTTCTTTTTTTTTTTAAATTTTATCATAATATCATTTAATTAAATATACATAATAATATTATTTCATCAAGTTGATTATTATGAATCAACAAAAAATTGGCACATTTATGGCGGATGAAATTTTTAACAGACTTGAAAAATGTACTCTAAAACTTGGAAAACATTGAGGAATGAAATTGAAAATATAAGATCTAGTTTCTAAAATTTTAGATCATATGATATTTATAAAATGGCAAAGCTTGTCATTAATAAACAAAAGACAAAGTAACATGATATTGAATAAAATTATCTAATGTATTGCTATAATGTCCATCTAAATTTTATCTTGTGGTGTGAAGGCATACAAATCATTACTAATGTGTGTAAGGCTATGTTTATTAGATATATCTTCTAGGTTCTTTTTTTTTTTCGTAAAAAATACAAAAAGAAATGTATTTTATTTATTCCATAGTATTTTAACATATTTATTGTTTAATTCATTTTCATTAATTTGCATGCTTTCCATTATTTTTCATTCCTTAACTTTATAATTTTTGCTTCTGCCATCTTACATCAGTTTTTGTTAATATTAGTTCTATAATTTATATTTTGCATCAGCATTAGTTAACATCATTTGCATCAAGCATTAGCTTTACTTTCAGTTTAGCTTACATCTGCAATTATATTTCTTCACATGTAGAATTAGTTAGTTAGGTTGTTATTTAGTTTCTTATATTTAGTGATGTAGTTGGCATTAGAAATAGATCCATTCACTTGCATTATAAATACAAGGTTATAGGATCAGAAGAATCATCTTTCATTTTTCCTCATTTGTTGTACAAAATAACAAATTGAGTTACAATAAACTTTCACTTCCTTTCATCTAAAGTTCAGTTTTTGGTTGTTTCTGATTGCTTCATTGAAGCTCCTAATTGATTGCACATACGCTCACATGGTATCAGAGCAGGTCTTGAGATAACTATACAGATAAGTGCTTGTTTTGTAATTCAATTCACTTTATTATATGGTGTTAGTAGATCGGTTAAGCACAGATCCATTTTATCTTTCTAGTTCGAACAATCCGAATATGATGCTTGGAAATGTTTTATTCAATGGTAAGAACTTCATTGCATGGAATAGATCCATTAAACTAAGTCTTGGAGCTAAGTTGAAATTAGGTTTTATTGATGGTTCAATTGTTAAACTTAGAGATGATTCTCTAGATCTGGTAAAATGGATTAGTTGTGACTATATGGTCAGATCACGGCTTTTTAATTCTATGAACTCTGAATTGTCTTTGAACTACCTTTATGTTCAATTTGCATAGGATTTATTGTTGGAAATTGAAGAGCAATATGGTCATACAAATGGACCATTAGTCTATTAGTTACAACAAGAAATTATCAATCTAAAACAAGGAAACCTCTCTATTTCGTCATATTACAACAAACTTAAAAAGATTTGGGATGAATTACAAGTTTTAAGATTCTATCCTAATTGTACTTGTGGACACTTAGCATATTGTACTTGTGATGTTAGAGCACGAATAGCTGAATTTGAATCAAAACACAAATTAGTTCAATTTCTCATGGGTTTATCCCATGGATATGAACATATTAGAAGTCAAATACTTGGAATGGATCCACTTCCTTTAGTAAATTGAGCATTTTATTTTATACAATAAGTAGAAACACAGAAGTCCATCACGAATGGTTTCAATACTGGTGTAAATGCGATAGCTTACCTGGCTAATAAAGATAATTCAGACAGAAGAAGGTTTAGATCAAATGGAAATAAAGGATTCTGCAAGCACTGCAAATCTAAAGGACATAATGTTGAAACATGCTTCCAGATTATAGGGTATCCTAACTGATGTAAAGGAAAGAGAATTGTTAAGAAAAATAAGAGTGCAAATGTGGTTCATAAGGAGAATAAAGCAAATCAATGTGTGGAAACTCCTTTTGATTTATTAATAGATTCTAATGTTTGTGCAAATAGAGTAGGAACAAGTGTTGATGATTCCTTGGTGCATAAGGTGTGTAACGAAATGTTGAGAATGTTCAAAGACAAGGCAAAGATGGGTGAATAGAATTTAGCAACAGTTAACATAGTTTAAGCTATAGGTAAGTATCATTCATTAGGCATTGTATCCATTAATTCTCATTATTACAATACTTCTGTTTTAAGTTTAAAGTCTTGGATTGTAGATACAGGAGCTATTGATCATATATCTCCTAATGCTGATTTGTTTACACACATGGAACATTTATTAGAGCCTATTCTAGTAAAATTACTTAATGGATCTTATAAGATGGTTAATACGATTGGTAATGTAAAGGTTTTGCCAAATTTGGAATTGAAGAATGTTTTCTTGGTCAAGGATTTTACTCATAATCTTTTTTTTTTTTTTTTTTTGTAAATAAACTCACATAGAGTCAAGGTTTAGTTGCTGTGTTTACTAACAGTATTTGTACTTTTTAGGACCAGATGAGTAGATGTATAGCTTCAGTAAGGGTAGTCAATGGCCTTTATGTTTTAGATCCAATTATAGAATATGATAGTCTTATGCTAGAAGTAAATAGTTTGAAGTGTAATAAAGCTGTTAATTGTCAGCTAGTTCATGATAGGTTAGGTCATATTCCCCTGAATAAGCTTCAGCATTTAAGACTTTGTCAAGTTCCTAATTTAAAGGATTTTTGTTGTGACACTTGCAATGTCTCCAAAATTCATGGATTTCCTTTTAATTGAAGTACTTCTCATTCACAGCTTGTTTTTTATTTGATACATATTGACTTGAGGGGACCTTATAGACTAATATATTTAATGGGAGCTAACCATTTTTTGATTGTTCTAGATTATTTCAATAGAACTACTTAGACGTTTATGTTAAATAATAAGTCTCAAGTTTGTTCAACACTAACTACTTTCTTAAGGCAAATATAGAATCAGTTTCATGCTACTCCTAAAGTCAGACGTACAGATAATGGGATGGAGTTCTTATCTTTTGCATGTAAAGATTTGTTTGAGAAATTAGGAGTAGTGCATCAAAGATCCATGATATATTCTCCTTAGCAAAATGGTTGGGTAGAATGGAAACATAAGCATTTACTTGATATTTCTAGAGCCATTAGAATTCATACTAATATATTAAAAGAGTTGTGGAGTGAGTGCATTTTAGTTGCAACCTATTTGATTAATAGAATGCCAACTTCTTTATTAAACTAGAAGACTCCATATGAGTTACTTTTTAAGAAAACACCTGATTATACACTTCTAAGAACTTTTGGTTACCTCTGCTATGTTGCTCAATAGCTAATTCCTTCTGATAAGTTTGTAGTAAGAGGCTTGAAATGTCTTTTTCTAGGGTATACTCAAGGACAAAAAGGTTACAAATTTTATGATCCTTTTACAAAGAAAATATTTGCAAGCAGGGATGTTAAATTCTATGAACACATTTTTCCATTTAAGGATAGCCTTTATACAGATATAGAAGAGTACCATGTGACAACTGTAGCTCATCCATTTGTTTCTCTAGAGTCAGATGAAGTTTCTGTTAGTACTCCACTAAAAAACAGTTCTGCTATAGATATAGAGTCTAATGCAACAGTTCATGTTCAACTTAATCATTCAACACTTTGTCATTTTAATAGAGTGAGATGACCACCAAAATGGTTAGATCATTTTGTTTCTTTTGTTCAATCTACCCAAAGCAATCCCTCATCTCTTTATCAATCTAACTGTAATAGTGAATATCCAATTTTCTCAATCCAACAATTTCACAATTATCCTCCAGATTATTTAGCTTCTTTAAGTAATGTGTTAACTGTACTAGAACCTAGTTATTATTCATAAGCCATTGCACATGATGAGTAGAAAGCAGCCATGAATTAAGAACTTAAAGCCTTAAAGAAAAATGGTACCTAGGACTTCACTGAACTTCCTAAAGGAAAGAGAGCCATAGGAAATAAGTAGGTTTACAAAGTTAAGTATAATCTAGATGGTTCCATAGAACGTTATAAGGCTCGGCTAGTCGCAAAAGGGTATACATAAGTAGTAGGTAAGGATTATACTGATACCTTTTCACCAGTTACTAAACTTGGTTCAGTAAGGATTTTTCTTGCAATAGTAGTTACTAAGGGCTGGCCAATATATCAAATTGATATCAATAATGCTTTTCTTCATGGATATTTGTTTAAGGAAATTTACACACATCCACTACTAGGATATTCAAAGGCTTGACCAAATCAGGTTTGTAAGCTTAAAAAATCTCTTTACGGCTTGAAGCAAGCTTCTTGCTAATGGAACTTAGAAATATCTCAATTTTTAGAAAAACAAGGCTTTCAGTAATCAAAGAGTGATTGCTCTCTTTTTGTTCGACATGATTCCTTTGGATTTCTTGCAATATTATTATATGGTGATGATATGTTGATAAGTGGAACTAATGAATCCTCAATTACAGCATTGAAACAAGCATTACATCCAAAATTCATAATTAAAGATCGTAGTCCTACACGTTTCTTTCTTGGTCCAGAATTGTGTTGTACATCTACAGGATTATTACTTAATCAATGTAAGTATTTACTTTTGGTTTTAACTGATGCTAAGCTTATTGGTTCCAAACCTGTATCAACTCCTATTCAACATGGCACATTTTTTTACAATTCTTCTGGTGAACTACTTTCTAAGCCTTCTTTTTATTGTCGTCTAGTTGGAAAATTGCTTTACTTAACTCTAACACGACTAGATATTGCCTTTGTAGTCCATCGATTTAGCCAATTTTTGGCTTCTCTAAGATCTTCACATTTACAAGGAGTATCCCATTTACTCAAATATTTGAAGGAGCTGCATCGTTTGGACTTTACTATTTTGCTACTAATTCCTTATCTCTTTTAGGATATTTTGATAATGATTGGACTTCATGTCCTCTTGATTGCAAATCTGTAAGTGGATATTGCATTTTTCTTAGCTTGGCTCTTATTTCTTAGAAGTATGAGAAATAGCAAATGGCTACAACCTTAAGTGTCAAAGTAGAGTACCAGAGTTTGGCTTCAGCTGCTAAAGAAATTCTTTAGGTTTCTTATGTTTTGCATGATCTTTCTATTAACGTTAATTTTCCCTTACATCCTTGTTGTGATAACATGTATGCTCAGTTGATTGCAAATAATCCATGTCTTTATAATCGTACTAAACACATTTCTATTGACATTCATTTCACTAAAGATCAGGTTCAAGTTAGGAAATTGAAAATTGTTCATGTTCCTTCAAAGACGCAATTGGTTGATTCCCTTACCAAAGCAGTTTTGCCTTCTACTCTTTGCTTCATCAATGACAAGTTAGGTCTTCAGCAATCCCCAACTCGAGGGGGGACATTAATATTAGTTCTATAATTTATATTTTGCATTAGCATTAGTTAATATCATCTACATCAAGCATTAGTTTTAGTTTCAGTTTAGCTTGCATTTGCATTTATATTCCTTCATGTGTAGAATTAGTTAGTTAGGTTGTTATTTAGTATCTTATATTTAGTTATACAGCTGGTATTAGAAACGGATCCATTCACTTGCATTATAAATACAAGGTTATAGGATCAGAAGAATCATCCTTCATTTTTCCTCATTTGCTGTACAAAATAACAAACTAAGTTATAATAAACTTCCACTTCCTTTCATCTGGAGTTCAGTTTTTGGTTGTTTCCGAATGCTTCACTAAAGCTCCTAATTGATTGTGCACACACTCATAGTTTCACCCAAATATATATGCTTATATATATATAATGCAATGAAATTATTCATGAAAAATACTCGATCCAAATTTAGGAATCTAGGAGAAATATGTGAAGCTTTTATGTTAAATTTGACCATATGTCTTGTAGTGATTCTCAATTGAAATTCCTATTAGTTCCACCACTATTTTCTCTCTTTTCTAAATTACATCTTGCATGGGGTTTAATTTTACGTTGATGAACTAAACTAGGCCGATAAAAATTGTAAGAGACACTTTCACTTCACTTCCTTCATTGCCATTTTTATAATACATTTCAGATGCCCATCATTTCCTAAGTTTGTATATATTCCAAATTGTAAGTTTTAACAAATTTTTGTGTAAATTTACAAACACATGGTAGATTTACAATTGAATCATATTTGGAAAGTTTAAATAGATGCTATAAAATGAATTCACCATTGAAATGTTTGAATCAAAACAATGCCAATAATGTTTTGAACATCTATGCTAAAATGCTTTTCAAAGATTTTCATGAGCATTAAGATGTTACATAGGAGCAAATTATAAGAAACCAAGATAGTTTCAAATGTATGTAATTTTGGAATTTTAGTGTAAAGTTGTAAAAAATTAAAAAGAAAAAAAAAAGAAGGTTGTAACAAAAGTGGAGTAAGCACAAAGTGCACTGAAATTATGATCTTTATAGAAAAATTACAAAGTATAAAGTATGATTAGGAACTTCAAACAATGTTTTGAATTCATGGATATTTATGGCTTTCTTTTTTTTTTTTCTCTTGGCTAACTATGTAACAATTTAAGGAAAGCGAGACATAAACCATCATCCATCCTAATGAGAGATTAGCGGTAAAACTACTAGACTTCAATAGTCTTGACTATTGCTTGTTGTTTAAAATTACAAATTTTAAGATAGTTACGAAAATTTATGTAGATTTACAACCTATAGCAAAGCAATTTTAAGTCATTTTTAGAGAAAACTACATGTGAAATATCACTGGTTAAATTACAAATTTTAAGTATTTTTAGTTATTATGCCTTTTTGTATTTATTACAGTATTATGAACAAAAGTAATTTTACAAATATTATTAAGTCTAATGAAATTTTAAGTGGAATTGCCCATTTTATATAAATTTATGAGTTTGTGCAGTATTACTACTCTTAAAGATACTCATCATTTTTTGTAATGCCCTATAACCCAAGATACCACAATTCTATTACGTATCAACTGTAGAGGCAAACATGTTAAGGTATACAGGAATCCATGTACTTATTTATCATCTACAATTTTTCATTAAACTTGCTAACTCACAAGCAATAAACTTTAATGTACAACTACAGTAGAATACCAACCACTTAATCTCCATAGCCAAATATGATAACATAATTGTAAAAACTGTCATAACTCTATGAACCTAGAACACGAAAGGATACTAAACTCATAAACTAGAGTCTCATAGCTCTGACAATAGTTAAACTATAAAACTAGCAACAGGAGTCACAAGTGACTTCATAACCATACAAGTCTCATAAATAGATGATTAGAATGGAAATAGACATAAATCCTCGGAGTTCACTCCTATAACTAATCTATGACGCCTTAGCTTCGTCATCATAATAATAATAGTCTTCTTCCTCAACATAGTAAAGGTAGTCAAAACCAGAATCTTTAGTATAAACCTCATTGCATACCTTGTAACATGACCCTGCAGTCGAAAACAATAATCCCCGTAAGGTAAGCTAATGCCTAGTACAGAATACCATATACATGCATGTGAAACACAATTAACTAATCAAGCATATGTACGCGAGTATCACTATTAATGCAATAAGTAACTGTTTTAATCTTTCTATTTAAGCTCACAAACAATATAGTCTCAACATCATGAGACTTGGATTTATTCATGACTCCTAACATACAATATATATAAATACTACATAGGTATTATTGTTGGGTACTCCTTAATAATTGACTGCCAAAATCATCTTATATCTACTTGGGTTATTTCAAAATGGGATTCCATAAGGGAAGGCATCATGCAAAGATCGCCAGTTGCCTTACTAACACTACTGGACCTATTCAATGGATGTTCGAAGCCAAGCATAATCAGTAAAACAATTAAGATCGAGTTTTAGTTAAGTCAGATTATTGTACACTAACCTAGCACACATGATTATTAATCATGTATCTTGTACCTAGTACTCCTATCTCAATGAGGTTTGATATTACGCGACTTTTTGTACCTGGTCACAAATATAAATATTAGATTTAAAATTCAATTCGTTAATTCTTAACTTAACTCAATAATTTTTTTGTTTTTATTTAACTCTTTTGCCTCAACATCTAAGCTCTCGAACTGCACTCCATATATCATTTTATATCCTTCCATATACTTTTCAACCTTCCATATGCTTTTCAACATTCCATAATATATACGCACCAACATTTATGCGTACATGCTGACAATACATATTATATATACATATATACATATATGTAATTCACCTACGCATTATATTATTTATTATAATATAAATATTATATTCAATGTGCACATACATTATTTTGTATTATATATATTTAATATATATACATAACATTCATAATATATACATATTATATATATAACATAATAATATAATATAAATCCTCTCCCTTTCATCACTTTCTCTCTTGTCTCATCCTTTCTCTCTCGTCCCTCTATATATCTCTCTCTTACCCCTTTCTTTCTCTCTCATCCCCTCTTCTCTTTCCCTTTCTTGCCTCTTGTTCTCTCATCCCCCTCCTACACATACACATACACTATATGATATGCCCGACACACATATGCATATATACACATACACACATACATACATATATCACTCTCTCTCTCTCTCTCTCGCCCTCCATTACATAAACCAGCACATACATACATGCTAAATAACACATACATACACCCAATACACATACATATACATAAAATAACACACACACTCGATATGTACATGTACACGCTAAATAACACACATACACATGACACACACATATACATGCAATAACACACATACACACACATACCAGCCCACACCAAAAAATCATGATCCAATTCTCAGCTACTCTCAAACTCCATACACACCAAAAGAATGAATCTTTGAATGAATTTAAGGGTTTTACGATGACTTACCAGCTATTTCTTAGTGTACTAACACTCCAACTAATGATTCCTACACTACTCCTTTGAAAAAGCACGATTTTCTTGAGTTTCCTTTACCTAGATAAGAGAAAAACAAATTTCTTCAAAGAACAAGTGGTGACTTGTTTGGTTTTGATTATCCCTTTGCAAAAACCTACTTTGTTCTTTGATTCCTATCCTTTAACTCATTGAATTCGAGCCTACAGGTGTTCTTGAGAGTTCTCTCTTAAGTTTTTTGGTATGGCACACAAAAGAACCATATCCTTAGTTATGGAATAGTAGGGGAAGAAAATAATGTAGGGGAAAGATATGAGTTTGAACTTTTCCCTTAGATAAATTTGCCCTTGGTACTTAAAGCCTATTTACATACCATACTGATATCTGACAATAATAAACCATTTATTTTTTTTAGTTCTCTTAATTAATTAATTTATTTGACTTAGGTTTTACAACTTTTCTCCCCTTAACAAAACTTTCGTCCTCGAAAGTTTACATATTTAAATCTTCAAACAACTCTGGATACTTGCTCTTGATCTCCTCCTCAAGCTCTTAAGTGGCCTCTCTTTTTGACTGGTTTGGCCATTGAACTTTGATGTAAGGTATAGCCGTAAGTTATAGCCTTTTTCCTTAGTTATAGTACTTTAGTATCGACCATCCTTACCGGTCATTCCTCTACCAACATGTTTGACTTCAACTCCAGTGACTCTAAATCCATTACTTGCACATGTGGATCTTCTTCGTGATTCAGACCGGGCTTCTTATATTTCCTCAACATGGACACATGGAATACATCACGCACACCCTCTAACTATAGTGAAAGATCAAACCTAAAGGCCACCTTGTCAATCTTTTTTGTGATTCTGAAAGGACCTATATATCTCGATTACAACATACCTCTCAAGCCAAATCTGACCACACCCTTAATTGGGGAAACTCTTAGCAGTACTTCCTCGCCACATGAAACTCTAAAGGGTGATGCCACTTATTGGCGTAACTCTTTTGCCTACTTTGAGTAGTTTGTATCCTCTTATAAATTAGCTTGATCTTATCCACTACTTCTTGGACCAAGTTTGGTCTTACCAACTGTCTCTCACTTATTTCATCTTAATGAATAGGTGATTTACACTTTCAACTGTATAGCGCTTCAAACAGAGCCATTTGAATGGTTGGCTTGGTAGTTATTATTATAAGTAAACTCCACTAAGGCTAAATGTTCATCCTAATGCCCATTGAAGTCAAGCGCATATGCTCTTAACAAGTCTAAAAAATTTGAATGGTGCACTTTGACTAATTATCTATTTGTGGATGGAAAAGCAATATTAAACTAGAGTTTGTTACCTTAAGCATTCCACAGGCTTCTTCAGAAATGATTGACAAATCAAGTGTCCTTGTTAGATGTGATAGGCACTAGCATCCCATACAACCTTACTACTTCTTGAACATACAACTTGGTAAGCTTTCCTAATTGATACTTGATGGCTATAGGGATAAAGTGTATAGACTTAGTCAATCTGTCCACTATCACATATATGGCATTATGATTTGCCAAAGTTTTAGGTAAGGCACTGATGAAATCTATGGTTATATACTTCCACTTCCATTTTGTTATTGGTAAAGGCTGTAACTTACCGGCCTTCCTTTGATGCTCAATTTTGATTAGTTGATATGTTTAACATCTGGACACATACTTTGCTATTTTCCTCTTTATATTATTCCATTAGTAGTGATCTTTCAAATCTTTATACATTTTCATGGCCCCCCAAATAAATAGAATAAGTGAAGTAGCGTGTTTCTTTTAGAATCTCACTTCTCAAACCTTGCTGTGCCATCACATACAGTCTACGCTTAAACCTCACAACTCCTTTAGCATCTATTGTAAAGTTTGGAGCTTTCCCTACTCCTATCTTACCTTTAATCTCTTGGATCTCCTAATCTTCTAGCTATGCTGCTTTAATATGATCTATTATGGTAGGCCATATCCTCAAACTCGCTAATTTGGCCCCAACCTCTCTAATTAACACCTCTAACTCAAGTTAACACATTTGCTTAAGTAATGGTCTTTGAGTAGTGATCAAGTTGGCTAAATTTCCTTATCTCTTCCTACTTAGGGCATCAGCTATCACGTTGGCTTTACTTGGGTGGTATTGAATGTCTAGGTCCTTAATTAACTCTAGCCAATACCTCTACCTCATATTTAAGTTTCTCTGAGTAAAGACATACTTGGGCTCTTGTGATCCGTGTACACCTTGCACTACTCTCCCACCAGGTAGTGCCTCCAAAGCTTCAAAGCATATACCACAGTTGCTAACTCTAGGTCATGAATCGGATAATTCTTTCCATACAGCTTGAGTTGGTGAGAAGCATATGTAATCACCTTATCGTCCTGCATAAGAACACACCATAACCTTTATATGGAGGTATCACTATAGATAACAGACTCTTCCTTGCTACAAGGTAAGGTTAGTATTGGAGCTGTCACTAATCTATCCTTCAGCTGCTGGAAGCTTACTTTACAACTATCATCCCATTCGAATTAACCCCTTTCTAAGTCAATTGGGTCAAAGGTGCTACGATTTAAGAAAATCCCTCCACAAACCTTCGGTAGTAACCGGCTAACCCTAGAAAACTTCTTATATCTAACACGATGGTACGTCTGGGCCACTCAACAACTACCTTTATTTTCTCTAGGTCCACAATTATACTATCTTGATTCACAATATGACTCAAGAAAGCTACCTACTCCAATTAGAAGTCGCAACTTGGAACTTAGCATAAAGTCTTTCTTCCCTCAACTTCTCCAATACAATCTTCAAGTGCTCTTCATGTTCTTCTCTGTTCTTGGAGTAAATGAGGATGTCATTAACAAAAACAATGATAAACTTATCAAGGTACTCCTTGAATACTCGATTCATGAGGTCCATGAATGTTGCCAGTGCGTTTGTTAAACCAAAGTTATTAACAGAAATTCATACAACTTGTACTTGGTTTTGAAAGTTGCCTTCTCTACATCTTCAACCTTGACCTTTAACTAATAAAACCCCGAGTGCAAGTCTATTTTAGAAAAGACTTGTATACCTTGTAACTGATCAAAGAGGTCATTAATCCTTGGAAGGGGATACTTGTTTTTTATTGCAACTTGATTCAAATCTCGATAGTCAATGTACATTCGTAAACTCCCATCCTTCTTCTCTACAAACAGTACTAGAGCTCCCCAAGGTGACAAGCTAGGCTTAACAAAGCCTTTATCCTGTAGTTCTTGCGATTGCTTCTTTAGCTTTACTAACTTAGTAAGCATCATCCAATAAGTTGGTTTTGAAATAAGTTTTGTTCCTGACACTAGATCAATTCTCAACTCGACCTCCCTATTAGGTGGAATATCCGGTAAGTCTTCTGGAAACACATTTGAGTACTCTTGCACTATCAGCGTTAGCTATAACTTCGATGCGGTCTTGTTCACTTCTACCACTAAGGTAGCTATAGTAAGCCTTTCCCATAACTTATATGAAACACATCGAGTCGACCTTTAAGCTTCTACTCTATATCCAAAAAGGTACTTCTCCTAGGGGTTGAAAGAACACCACTCGATTATAACAATCGAGTGTAGCATGGTGCTTCGACAACCAATCTATCCCTATAATAATTTCAAAATCCAATAGCTCCAACACCAATAAGTTTGCCACTAAAGCCCTTCCCCTAACCATTATCTCTACATCTTTAAAAATCTGATTTAAAACTGTTCCACTCCTCAAAGGGGTATTTTCAACCAAACAAGTATCTAAAACAGAAACATGCAAACCACACACATGTACAATAGATTCAGCTACATACGAGTGGAAAGCACCAGTATCAAAAAGCACATAAACACTATGGGATAGGATAAAAAGCATAATTGCTATGGTGTCTATGTCATAAGTAATGTCCTAGTGTTGAAGTGCAAAGACTTAGGCTAGGGCTCTCTACCATAGGCTTACCTACTGAGGACAAGTCACTCTAGGAACTGCTTGGGGTCTTACAACTAGTGTCCCTTAGGTTTCCTGGCTCCTTGTATCCCTACAGTTCGCCATTCAGTATCCTCTTTGGTAGCATCTATAACAGAAACCCTAATGTAGAATAATAGTCTCTACAATCTTTACTCACAAGCCCAATCTTCTTATACATAAAACATGCCCTTGCTACCTTCTTACAAGTTGACACCTGATGAGGCCTAAAACATCATGTTCACTTCATAACTAGTGCGGTCGCTCTAGTCTAAACTGGTGCTAGCAGTACCATAGGTTTGGGTTGTACTACCACTGGTCTGTCTCCAGCCTTTCTAATAACTACCCTTAGGACTAGCCTCTTTGCTTTGTTTGGCCTAACACCATATAAGCTAGCATAGGCCTTTTCTCTAAGGCTACCCTTGCCTTGGGGGCTAATTGCTCCTGCTTCCTCTTCATAACCTACTCTAAATAGTTGGCATTTTCAAATGTTGTTTCATACCATATAAGTTGAAAGGTTGCAACCTTCTCCTACAACTCGAGCTCTAACCTTTGAATGAATTTATTAATCTTTGACTGCTCATCCCTCTTGGAAGCCTCAAGTATAAAATGGGCCAACTGATCTAACTTCACCTCATAAGCTGTTATAATCTTACTCCCCTGCTGAAGAGTCTGGCAGGCCAGTTGAATCTATTTTCTTAAATTAGAGAGAATGAAGTACTCAAAAAACCTGTCCCTAAACCTCTCCTAAGTCCAGGCCCCCATATCAGGCTTTGTGCATAGGCTACCATCCCACTACTTCAATGTATCACCTTTCGGCATGAAAGGAGCATAGTCCACCTTCTTATCATTTGAAACCTCAGCCATAGGAAAAGCTTTCTCTATCTGCCTGATCTACTCCTTAGCAGCAATAGCATTGTTAGGCTTCAAGTTGAAGTCCTTAGCCATTTTCAAGAAACGGTCCATACCTGGCTGCTAGATTGCTTACTGCTCCTAACACCAAGCATCAACATTAGCTTGGATCATTTATACGTCTTATCTAATTTACTTTTGCTACTAGACCATCGTACCTACTAGATTATTCGTAGCATTCTAAACTACACTGCATTAACCTCCATAGGCCTGTACCTCTACTAGCCCTACTGCCTTTGTATACCAGGTAATCCATAACTTCCCCAAGCACCCTGACCTCCTTATACATTTTGACTACCATGAGCGTTTTGCCCTTCAGCTAGGTAATCTTAAGGATAAGAAGAACTAGAATTTGTTCTCCTAGGCAGCATTCTAAAGAAGGAAACAAAGATAAACAACCAATAGAAAGTTAAAAGATAGGTAAACAAAAAGAAACAATAAATAACTAGGAAAACAAGAAATGTTAAGAGGAAATAAGACTACTCGAGGTTAATACTTAAACACTTGACAAATCATTACTAGATTCAAGCATAACCCTTCGGCTACTTACGCCTCTCATACTTCACCACCTATAAGTCATTATTTCTACTTCCCTAGAGATCTTCAACTTAAGCTCCGATATCACCAATAGTTGTAACACCTCAAAACCCGAGACACCACAACTTTGTCACTTGTCAGCCCTAGAGGCAAACATGTAAGACATACAAGAATCTATGTACTTGTCTACCATTCACAAACTCACAAGCAATAACCTTAAATGTGCTACTAGAGTAGAATACCAACTACTCAATCTCTATAGCCAAGAATAATAACATAACTATAAAAACTATCGTAACTCCATGAACCTATAACATGAAAGGACACTAAACTCATAAACTGGAGTCTTTAGCTCTTTAGCTCCGACAATAGTTAAACTATAAAACTAGCAATAGGAGCCACAAGCGACTCCATAACTACATAAGTTTCATAAATAAACAATTACAATGGAAATAGACATAAATCCTCAAAGTTCACTCCTGCAACTAATCTATGTACCCAAACTCCATCATTATAATAATAATGGTCTCCCTCCTCATCATAGTAAAGATAGTTAAAACTGGAATCCTTAGCATGGACCTCATTGCAAACCTTGTAACCTAACCCTGCAGCTGAATGCAACAATCCTCATAAGGTAAGCTAATGTCTAGCACAGAATACCATACACATACATATGAAACATAATTAACTAGTCAAGCACGCATACACGAGTATTACTATTAATGCAGCAAACAACCATTTTAATCTTTTCATTTAAGCCCACAAACAGTATAATCTCAACGTTCTGAGACTTTGGGTTACTCATAACCCTTAACGTGCAATATATAAATATTATATAAGTATTAGTATTGGGTACTCCCCAACACCCGAGTACTAAAACCATCCTAGATCTACTTAGATCATTTTAGTATGGGACTCCATAAGAGTCAATGTCGCACAAAGATCTTCAAGTGCCTTACCAACATCACTAGACCTGACTAATAGATGGTCGAAGCCAAGCATAATCAACAAAACAATTAAGATTGAGTTTCAGTTAAGTCAAATTATCATATGCTAACCTAGCACACATAATCATTAATCATGTATCCCATACCTAGTACTCTTATCTCAACAAAGTTCGATACTATGTGACTCTTAGTACTTGGTCATAAATACAAATATTAGATTTAAAATTCAATTCATTAATTTTTAACTCAACTCAATACTTATTTCGTTTTTATTCAACCCCTTTGCCTCTACATCTAAACTTTTAAGCCATACTCTATATATCTTTTCATGTCATTCCATATACTTTTCTATATCCTGTAATACATACATACCAACATTTATGTACACATGTAGATAGCACATATTATATATACATATATGTAATTCACCCATGTATTATATTATATATTGTAGTATAAATATTATATTTAATGTACACATACATTATTTTATATTATATATATTTAATATATATACATAACATTCATAATATATACATATTATATATATAACTTAATAATATGATATAAATCTTCTCCCTTTCATCACTTTCTCTCTTGTCTCATCCTCTCTCTCTCACCCCTTTCTTTCTCTTTCATCTACTCTTCTCTTTCCCCCACTCACCCCTTGTTCTCTTACCCCCTTCTTGCACACGCACATATATGATACGCCTAACAAACACACACATGTCACTCTCTCTCTTGTCCCTTTCTCTTTCTATCTCTCTCTCACCTACCCTTACATAAACCAATATACATATACACATGCTAAATAATATACATACACCCGATACATACACATATACGCTAAATAACACACACATACATACACGCAATATAATTTATATATAACGCACGCACACTAGCCCACAACAAAAAATCATGATCCAATTCTCAGCTACCCTCAAACTCTATATACATCACAAGAGTGAATCTTTAGACAAATTTAAGGGCTTCAAGACAACTGACTCATTGTTTCTTGGTACACTAACACTTTAACTAGCAGTTCTCGCACGACTACTTTGTAAAAGGCACAATTTTCTTAAGTTTCCTTTGCTTAGATAAGAGAAAAACGAATTTCTTCAAATAACAAGTAGTAACCTATCTAGTTTTGATTATCCCTTTACAAAAACTTACTTTTTATTTTGATTTCCACCTCTTAACTCCTTAAATCGGAACTTATAGGTGTTCTTGAGGGTTCTCTCTTAAGTTTTCTAGTGTGATATACAAAAGTACTGTATCCTTAGTTATGGAATAGCGGAGGAAGAAAATAATGTAGAGGAAAAATATGGGTTTAAACTTTCTCTTGGAAAAGTTTGTTCTCGGTACTTAAAGCTATTTGCATGTCATACCGATGTCTGATAGTAATAAACTATTTATTTCCTTTAGTTTTCTTTATTAATTTATTTATTTGACTTGGGTTTTACATTTTTCAAAATCTTTACGCTGGAAAATTATAATATTACCCTTGTTAGAATACATTCTCCATATAGCTCGACCATATTTTATTTTGTACTTCCGTACATAATATGTAAAAAATCAGAGGGAAAAATATTAGAGCTCTGCGACAATAATAAACCCAGATGGATGAAGTCATAAAAGGAAAATGGATAAAGTAGATATAGAAACTTTACCGCTAAAATTATAGAAGAAGACGTTATATTGTGCGAGATGTGTTAATTTACTAGATAAATTTACCTCACAGACAAACAGCTGGTGATATATGCTGTAACAAATTTGTATTCATGTAATTTTATAATAAGTCAATGCATCTATTTTACATTAGGGCTGGAATTGTATATGATATGCAATAATACGAATACAAAAACGATATCATATATAAAGGTAAAATATGAAATTGATACGACAACATGATGATAAAATATAATTATGTCGCAAATAAATATGATTATATTTATAATTGTCAAAATCACAATTTTATTTATACAATTCTACGAGTTTACGATTTTATGTGGTTCTTTCGAGTTAACATGAGTATAGAATTTTTTTTTATAAAAACTTATGTTTTTTATCTAGTTTACTGCTTTTACATATTTGAGTTGAATATACTAAAAAATTAAAGAAAAAAATATAATTAGCATTTTACAAGTCATCAACTATTAAGACATTACAATATCTATTACATTATATTCCAATTTTTCACTTCTTTCTTTCTCTCCTAATTTCTTATTTTATCTACATAGCTTTTATCCAAATTTTAACTTCAATAACAAAGTTTACAAAGAAAACTATATACTTTATTTTATACCTTTAATAATTTAAAATGAGTTGAAATATTTTATTCTTTTTAATTTACAGTTTTTTTTTAAAAAGAAAAACAGGAAAAAGTTTAGTTTCAACTCGATTTTTTCTTCTTTTGTACATATTAGACTATATATTAAAAATTTATATGCATAAAAAAACTTTAATTTATTTATTTTTTTTATTTTCATCGTATATTTCAAGTTTTAAATAACTATTATAAATATATCTATGATTTTTTAAATCTATTTTACGTAAGTTGTAAAAACTTACGTTTCCACGTTTTAATTTTATATTTTGATTTTACAGATCTTTTAACGATTTTAGGTAGAGTTGTGAATTTGACGACCTTGATTGTATTGTGAGCTTATTATATGTAATCTCTATTTGATTTTTATATATTTTCTTTATGTAATATAAATTCGAAATGAAATAAGATACGATATGAATCATTGCCATCTCTACGTGAAATCTAATATTTGTAATTGTTGAGTTAAAAAATGAATAAAATTTCCGAATCCTCAGATTGTTTATATTGGAGAGCATTAAATCTTAACGGGGGATTGCTCCTTCTGCCCACTTTACCAATGCACACGAAACCTTCATTATGTGCCAGATGGGTAACGTTCCAATAGAAGGTGACGATGATGCGTATATTCGCATTCGCATCTGTACATATACGCCAGAATCACACTAAAATACAACTTACTTAACTGTCTCAAAGAAGAGATCTATCTGTGACATAGCGTATCAAACTTCAGCTCGAAATAACAGTACACCCGTTATACCATGTGTCCAGGGAATGTGTTAAGGCAAACAGCCAAGTCTCTCTCTCTCTTTCTCTCTCTCACGCGCACACATACAGAGTTGGCCCATGTTATTCGATTGTTGAGACCTTTCAATTTCATGAGCAGATAAACAATTCTGAAGAAAGGGATTGAAATAATGGAAAAGATCCGATTTGAGGGTTCACAAGTCACATTTAAAAAAAAAAACAAACAAACAAACAAACAAAAGACAAGAAACCTAATGAATAATCTGTTCAAAAAAAAGAAAAACCTACTGAATAATAAATTAAATAAAATGAATACCTTTATTTGGAAAAAAGAAAAAAAAAAAAGGAACATCTGAGCAAAAAGCTACTACACCAAAAGGTGAAGAATAGAAACTATTTAATGGGCTTTTTATGGGTGTTTTGCTTAATTTAGAAAATGGCCTTCTTCCGATACTCCTCAAGCATCCATCAGTTATGTTTTCTAATACTAAATGAACTATCTACAATTCTTTCTTTTATTGGTCTTGAGGGGCTTGCAATAATTTATCATTCAATCTTCCTTCTCCACATTTGAACAACTCTAAGGGGCTATTTTATCCTTTATTATTGTGGTAGTTTATAACAAATTTGTATCCATTCTAACAGTTAATTGGGACAACATGCTACTTTTAAAACGGTCTAATACTTTTGAAATTTGGAAGTACTTATCTATATCACTTTAATTAGTTAAACTCTATATTAATTGCTTAATTTCCTTTTAATTTTTCTTTTTTTTTTAATATTTTGCTTTTTAACTGGGGTATTTCAAATCGAGTATGGTTTTGGTTTCCCTATTCAAAATTGCCAAGACAATTAACTTGTTTAGCACTTTCTGTACACGGATAGGGTGAAATGGCTACCCACTTGAAATTCCATACAATTGTGTGCTCCAGCACTCACTATTAGTGCATTGTAATTAAAGGTGAGGGTAGGCATAAGCTTTCCTGTTTGATAACTGAAAAGTACTCCATGTGTTACCGACTGGGTAATGGCATCTACCTCATAAACTCCAACATCATTCCTTGGCATGGCTGTTTTCGTCTGCCAGGTATAAATGTTGGGGTGCCATTCCTTGTGGAACAATTCATATGCTTCTATTGACTTGTTCTCTATCAGTATTCCTCGAAAAAGCAGCATCGACCATCGTTCTGAGCTAGGCTCTAAATCTATTATAGAATATATTTTCACTTGAAGCTAGATGGGAAGCATTTGATGAGGACATCTTCTCAACAACTCCTTCCTACATTTCATGTAAGGACTCTCCTTCATACTGCATGAAAGATGTAACATCATTTCTATGATTGGCTGCATCATTGGATGCTATAGTGTTTTTAAAGGTCTCACATATTCTATAGAATTTTGGCGATGTGTTCTTTAGGAAAGTCAAACGACGATCCTCTAAATCAGTTGGATGTAGCATTTCTTTTAATAGCAAGCTTCATCTCGAGGTTGTTTGCTTGAATGTTCAGTATCCTAATATCATTTGTTGGCACCCTAACCGTTAGAGTACTCCACTAGGTTACACTTATCACCATTATTGTTATTATCGACCAAAGAACTATAGATTCTAAATCTCCATCTGCCTACTCTCTCCTTAAATGATAAAAAGTGTAGATAATTTCTCGATGAAATACTAGAAGTTTCCACACCATGTTTTCCTTCGCATGCAAGTGTTACTTTTCAAAATTAAATCAAGTTAAACCATATCTAATTAAAGAGAGGAAAGCAAAATTTAGATTCAACTTAACCAAATAGAAATTTCAATTTAACTTAAAGGAGGCACTACAGCAAAAACAAGTAAATCAACTAAAACCTAATTATGATCCAAACCCAATAAAAATCCAAACACGATTAAGGACAAGAAAATAAAGTGCCCAATCTAGCAACAAATGATATCATTGTGTTTCAAACCCCAATAGTGACATCACAAAATCCATGAACACTTTTCAAAAAAACTGGAAAGTATTGCACCACTGCTAACTATTAATAATGTTTAGAACGGCAAACGAGTCAAACTGAGTTTTTAAAGGTTTAGACTCAATTTATTTAAAAATTATCAAGTTTGAGTTGGAGCTTAAGCTCAAGCTTAAACCAAACTTTTCATCGAACTTACAATTGAGGTTCGAGCTCAATTTAATTACATAAACAAGCTTTTTCTTGAGCTTAAATTTAGTTTAAGTATATATAAAATTCGCAAGCTTATTTATTTAGAAAAATATACCTTATCTTAAGTTTGAATTTAGCTCGTTTACTAATCAAGCTCAAGATCGATTTTAAGTCAAGTTAAGCCGAACTTAAAATGAGTTGAGTTTAAGTAACTTGTGAACAGATCAACTTATTTGCAACCTTAGTAATATTAGATATATTATTAGCTATGTGATCAAACTTGACTTGCAATGAATTATTTAAAAGTAAAATCTCTAAATCTAAAGGCTATAAGAACCTAAAGCCTTTGAAATAAAGAAATAAAAGAAAAAAAAAAACATGAAACATTGATTTGGTTGTCATATTTGAATAAATTAACTTATAATATACAATATTATCGATTATTTCAATTTTTACTAGGCGCACCTGAGGATATACTTCTCTTTGAAGCCACGAATACTATGATTGCAACACTAATTTCTCTTTCGATATATCTAATTTTTAATCCATAGCTATTAAATCTCTCACACATTCTTAATTACGCTAATTAGTTTTAATTGCACTGCATATTTCAACAAGAAGGAATTAAAATTAATTACATTAAGTGCAAGACGCTTGATCACAATAAATGCGCGTATCGCAATGTGATGATCGAATAAGATTATTCTCCCTTTAAAGCAAACTGAAATTCTCTCCAGACCAACGGTTTTAAATTGAAACTATCATTTGCCGTTAATACAGCATGAATTATGATTATGAGAAAATTAGAACCCATACGAATTAATTGTCCACAGAGCTTTGTCAACAACATAAAACGTCATAAAAATTAAGGAAAATCGTTTCCTCTTTTATAAAATAGGAACCTTTTTCCTATTAAATTTTTTGTCGCATGTAACTGTAGACTAGCCACCTACTCTAGTAATATTTTGCAATTGTAAATAGCAAATGTTAGCCATCAGCGCACTGCACTTTTTGGTTCCATTCTGATGTTGAAAGGATTGACTAACCCTTAAATTTAGGATACTTCTGCTTCATTAACAAAGCCGGGTCAGCTTATCCATGGGTATATTTTTATTAAGAAGAAAATAGGTTTTATTTTGTCTTAGGTAAGTTTCCGTTGACACATAGTTAAATGGATATATATAAATCAATCACAAAAGATAGATAATTGGATTCTTCCACAGTCTCGTCAATGGTCCCATTCATATTTTTCATCGGAGCAATCCTACTTTCCATCTCATATTTGATTTTATATTCATTAATTCTGAAACTTTAAACCGGTTGTATTTTTAATGATTCAAATATATTATATATAAATTAAACGTGAAATGAAAGATGATATTAATTTGTTTAGCAACCATGACAATATTTATCGTATTTAAAATATGTATTATGTTGAATTGGCTTCGAAATTTATCTTTATAGTCCAACCAGTGTATCATATTTGGAATATTTGCTCAAATGGATTCCAATTAAATTCAACTCATGTTGTATAAATCTTAAGGTAGTGTTTAGTTGTTAAAATTGGACCCTATAAGAAAAATTAAACAGTATAAGTATAAGACGTATAGAAATAGTAAAATCTTATTATATTATATTTGATTTGTATAATATCGGATATAAATTTTTATGATATTTCTTATTTAATATACACAATAAACTCATTATTATATTATCATATTTATAACCTCAATATTATAAGGCAATGGATTTGGCAGTGGTAATAGCAACCATTTCCTAATTGAATTAATGGTTTCAATTCTTCAAAGGCAACATTTTTAAAACAAAAGGCATTGGTTTATATAAATTTTGTGCAAAGATTTTTATGTAAATATACAACAGTTTGTCATGGTCTATCTATCAAAATAGGCAACAATTATATGAGAAAACGCAATAGTTATATAAGAATATTTAACAATTGTTACAATCAATAAAGTAATAGTTTGATAAGAATAAAACGTAACGATTTGTAATAAAAGTAATGGTTCATGCAAAGTTTTGGTAAGAGATAATTAAATAAATAAATGTCTAGGGAAACAAATGTCGGACCTTATTCGTTGACAGCATTGGATGATGTACTTCCCCGTCGGTGTTGGGCTTCAGTAGACCTCTAGTTTCATATGCGCGTTTGTAAATGTTTGAGATTTGGAAGTCTAAGGCCCACCGAATAAAAAAGGTTGTAGTTGTCATGCAGTGTGGTCTGGGATGAAGTAAGGGCGTTGCTATTGTCAAACCGACCAAGTCGTGTCTTTTTTGTTTTGTGGAATATAGGAAAAGAAAATCTTAAGTAATCGAATTGACCATAGCAGATGACGGAGATGAATAGAAAGGCAATGGAATATATATATATATATATGTATAAGATTATAATCCCTTCTTTTCTATGTTTTGATATTTGAGAGAGAGAATGGTGCATAATGAAAGTGATAGAAAAATTTTAGGATAATATCGGAATGATTGTCTCAGCTTGATATGATGTTAGATTTACTATTGAATTTTAGATGGTTTTTCCAATTGTAAATGGGGAAATTCTACGTAACAGTAGATGATTTGCCACAATATATTTCTAAAAGTGAAGGAAGTAAAAAATTTGACAAGAAATAACTCGGCTGAATATAATATAGTAGGATCAAACATTACATATGAGAAAAAATTTGATTAAATATAATATTTAGTAACTTCAAATTTCATATATAAGATAGGATAAAAAATTAAATTTCAACTAATGACTTTGACATCTTTCTCTGAAACTTGGGTGTTTTAATCAAATTTTGCAAATGAAATTTGAAGTTGCTAATAATGTCATATTAATCAAACTTTTGCAGCAGATTTTAAATCCAAAGTTTGAAATCATTAATTTTGTACTCAAGCGAATTTTTATTAGTTAAATTTTATTACCCTCATAAAGTTTAGAAACATGCCGCAAAAAAATTCATTCATATGTAAGTTCAAATTTTAGATGTAAAAACGAGAAAAACACGTAAAGATCAAATGGAGATTTTGACTTTGTCCAAGTTTTTCATCAAAGCAAACTATTCTATTATAAAGTTATCTAGTTAGTTATGAAGGACCTTATGGAAAAAGATTAGCAATAATCATATGTCAATCTTAATCAAAAGCACAAGTTTTATCAATACTTTAATATCCCAATCTCAAAGGATAAGGATGAAGTATAGAAGTTTAAGATTCAGTTTCGAATATTAATAGAGATCCAGGAGGAATGCATCCAGTCGTACAGGATTAACTCTATAGATCTCAAGTTTTATTAGGCAGAAAGTTGCATTTAATTAAAGATAAAGTTTCAAAGAAAGGTAAGAGTTTGGTAATAATATCAAACTTTTCGAAATTAGACAAGGATTGATCTAGGTTTAAGCTAGAATCATTGACTTCATCACTAGTTTTTTTGGATTTCAAGTTTGAGCTAAGAGGTCAAGTAAGACTTTGTCAAATATTCAAGCTTTGATTACACTCTATTGATGGGCAATTTTGAATCGTAGACTCCAAAAACACATTTTGACCTTTATGGACCATGGGCCAACTAGTCTCGGCCTACAAATAGTCTAAGGTAACCCAAAACCTAACCTTAGAGGACTGTTTATGGTTGAGTTAACCTCAAACAACCTCAAATCCATGGACAATCAGGTTGAGACCTCAATTCCTGTACCATTGTTAGTCCATGGCATCCATGTCACGAGCACCTCGGTAGTCCATTTAGGAAGCTTAGACCTTGGGTGTTAGGGGACACTACCGTCTCATTACTTCATAAGAACAATTAAAGTGCCACATCACCTTTGAGAACCTCAGAATATATCCATTTGAAGGATACACATGCCTATTTAGGCAAAATACATATTTATCTAAGATTCCTTCCATGAAGCTTATAAATAGATGTCAAACTCTACAAGTAAGACTCTTTGCACATACAGGCTAGGCCCTCTCATTCTCTTACTCTTCTTAATCTCATAGACTTGTTGACTTAAGTTTCGAAGTTGCCATGCTAAACAACTCTTTGGCACCTACTAAATGTGTTCTCTCTTGTAGACTTAGGCCCATTTCTCATGCTTAAAGTGAAATCTCTAATGGCAAAATTCAAGCAATAATACTTAACATCGTCTATGGGAATTGTTTCGTTTAAGATAGACAGTTTCTTGTATCTTAAATCAAGAAGTTAAGAGTGAAGATGGCAAGAACCACCAGATCTTGGCAATAAGAATAAGTTGATCCAGTAGCCTCTAAGGCAGTTATGCCCATCAAAAACTAAGTAGTTGATACCGGCAAAGAAATAGATGTTAGAGATAAGGAAGTTTGAGGTGCCAACAAGAATAGTGTTGTCGCAATTGGAGGAAGTGATTAGGGCAATCTTACTGAATTGGTAGAGAAATTGATAGCCTAAAATGATGAACTCCAAACTTTGAATGCTTAAGTGGCTAGACAGAATTAGTTGCTCCAAGAGCAAAATGAAGCATTTAGGGCACAACTACATGAAAAACAAAGGTTTCGATGCCAGAGGTCCCATGTCTCTTGTGAAGATAGCAAGGACTCTAGCAACTCTAACTCTTAAGACTCTATATCCGACCATTAGGCTCCTCGCTAACAAAAGAAGCATATGACCAGGAGAAGACCCTTATACAAGCTAAGGATAGGCATGATTAAGACAACGAAGACTAAGACGAAGCTCAAAAGCAGCAAAGTACGTTTGTAGAACATAACCAATGGAGAGAGGGAAGATTCCTTAGGTAGATCAACCCATTGAGGGTGCTAACAACAATTTCCTAGTAGATATGGTCACTAAGAGGATGTTAAATACATACGGAAGGGGAAAGATGGAGATTGTAGCTTCAAGTGTCGATAGTAAAGATGTGTAAATGAGTTAAATGGGCTAATCTAGCCAAGCTTACTTTGGCCCACGAGTTAAATGGGTTGGACTCATTTTGCTTGCTTTTAAACAGGCAAAAAAAACTTAACCCTAATTCATTTAAAAAGCGGGTTAAATGGGTTAGCTCATGAGCCAAAGGTATAAATATATTAAATGAACCGATCCGAACTAACTCACTTTAGCCCATGAGTTAAATGGGTCAGGCTCATTTGTCCCACTTTTAAACAAGCTAAAAAAACTTAGCCCAAACCCACTTAAAAAGTAGGTTAAACGAGTTAGCCCACAGGTCAAAGTCCACTTGTACACCTTTAGTCAATAGCAAAACTTTGATCTCCTAAGAAATTCAGGTACAAGTGCTCTTGATCAATAAAAAGCTCCCTATACTTGAGCTATATGACAAGACAACTGATTTGGAGGACCATTTGATACTTCTAGACTCGGATAGACTTAGATAGCCTTAGTGATGGGATGAGACGTAAGGACTTCTTGGGTACTCTTTGTAAGGTTGTGCAAACATGGTTCAACCACCTGCCAAAGAATTCGGTCTTAGCTTTGAAGAGTTCATTAAGAAGTTTTTCCACCACTTCCAAGAAAGTAAGCTCACTTCAAAGGATAACTTATCCTTTTACCTCACTTAACAATAAAGGGGAGAGTCCCTTCGGTCGTTCATTGATTAGTTTAACAAGGTGGTAGTAGAAATATTGCAATTGAATGAAAGGGTCATTGTTCACACAACTACCCTAGGACTTGATTCCAATGGCAATTTTTCAAGTCAATCACAAAGAGTAAGCTTAACCGAGTTATGTAGGAAGGCCCAAAGGTACATTGATTAGGAAGATAACATCCATGCTCGACATAAGGCTGACTTAAGGAAATCAGACAAAGGAAAAGAAAGGATAAAGGAAAAGGTCTCTATTAAAGATCACCTAAGCCCCGAAATTGATGATTGAGGCTTGAAGGACTAAAAGAGATTCGACCTCATATTGATATATAACCAACACACTCCCCTCACCAAGTTAATAGGGGATATTTTTGTAGAGTTTTGGAACCTTAGGTTGCTATTAAAGCCCAAAAGGTTGAAGACTAAACCTACATATCGTGATGATAGTAAATATTGCTAGTTCTATAGGGCCATCAGCCACAACAAATGAATGTTATCAATTGAAGTATGCATTGGAAAAGACAATCCAATGTAGATACTTACATGATGAGTATGTTGCCAATCCAACAAATAGAGTTGAGAAACCCCTACAAAGGAGAAGAACTGATGAAGATTGCTAAGGTGGCGAACATTGGGATGATGGCATTGAAATAAAGCCCCCCAACAGCATCATTAACATTATAATGAGAGTCTCACATCTTGAGAGTAGATCGAATCCCTCCAGTTTGGGGTCTATCCCGAATGGTAAGAAAGTTTATAAGGCGAATTAGAAGAAGTAGAAGGTCAACATCTTTATCTCCTTCATGGACATCGACCTTTAAGGGATTGAAACCTCCTACTAAGATGTAATAGTGATTGATACCTACATTGGCTGGTTCAAAGTATAGAAGATGATGGTAGATATTGGAAGCTTAACGAACATCATCTTTAAGCATGCATTCGATCAGATGATAGAATAGCTCCCAACTCAGATGAAGTCATAGCATCACGACTTTATTAGCTACAACAATCAAGTGGTATGCCCCAAAGGCATAATTATTCTCAACATGGAGCTTAGGAATGATAATAACATGGTTGCACACTCGGTAGAGTTTGTAGTAGTTGATTGCAAATCCCCCCTTCAATAAGATGGTTGGGTGACCATGTATGAATGCCTTTGAGATGATTGCCCCATCCTTACATTTGAAGGCAAAGTTCCCGACCTCGATAGGATTCAGCATATGCTAGGGCAACCAAGTCTTATCTCAAAAGCTCTACATCAATGCCCATGAGAGGGAGAGTATTTTGTCCTTCGAGAGTAAACTACAGCAAAAGTCGGTCAAGAAGAGGCTACACTCGAGTTCAGAAACTGAGAAGATCTAGGTCGTCATTAATACCAGGTAAATGACCCGTATTAGCAAAGACTTGCTGGAAAACTTAAGACTGAACCAATTTGGATCGGTTTGCTTGGTCGCTACCAGACATGTCGAGAATAGATTTGACAATTACCTAGTAGTATGAGCTTAAGTTTGACTTAAAGGCTAAACCAATCAAATAAAAGTTATTTAAAAGTCGAGTTTACCCTAGAAAGGCAACCGGTGATTGAGGAAGAGGTGCAAAAGTTATTAAAGCCAAGTTTATTTGAGAAGAGAAGTACCCAACTTGGCTCACTAACGAAGAAAGCCAACATGAAGTAGTGAATGTATCCCAACTATACTGACCTTAATAAAGCTTAATCGAAGAATTGTTTCCCACTCCTAAGGATTGACCAATTGGTCGATTCAACTTTATGGATGCATTCTCTAAGTATAACCATATCATGATGGCACCAAAGGACGAAGTACATACATCTTTTGTCAAAGACTTCAGTACCTATTGCTATAAGGTGATGCCTTTTGGCTTCAAGAATGTTAGGGCTACTTATTAGAGGCTGGTCAATGAGCTTTTTAAGCCTTAACTTAAGCAAAATTGGAAGTGTTTGTAGATAACATGATTGTCAAAAGTAAATAGCTCAAAGACTACCTTCGAGACTTGCAAGAAGCCTTTAACTAGACAAGAAAGCACGAAATGAAGCTAAAACCTCATAAACGCATCTTTAGGACATCATCTAGAAAATTCCTCGAATACTTGGTGACCCAAAAGGGCATTAAGGCTAACCATGATAAACTCCTAGCTATAATTGTTATGGAAGCTCCATCCAATTTCAAAGAAGTATAGAAGCTGAGGGGGCATATAGTTGCACTTAGCCATTTTATGTCTTGAAGCGTAGATCAATGCGTAGAGTTCTTTAAAATCTTGAAGAACCCCTACAAGTTTGAGTGAACTCTAACATACGAGAAAGCTTTCAACCAATTCAAGGAATTTCTTGCTTCTCTTATAGAACTTTCAAAGCTAGTACTCAAGGAAGACCTACTCTTGTACCTGGTTATGAGTGTCCAAGCTCTTTCCTTGGTGTTAGTTCATGTGAAGGAGAGAGAGTACAAGCCAATTTACTATATCGGCCACATAGTCTAGGGGATAGAACTCCAATACTCAATGATCAAGAACTTTGCCTTAGTAATTGTCATATCCACTAAGAGCTCCTACCATACTTTGAAGCGCATCAAGTTATCGTCTTAACTAACCAACCCCTATGTACCATACTCTGGAGGCCAAACACCTTGTGAGGATGATGAAATATGCTCTCGAACTTAGCTCATATAGAATCTAATACAAACCTGAAAAAGCTTATAAGGCCCATGTCCTAGCTGACTTTGTGAGCACATACATCGAAGACAAATCCCTAAAAGTTGAAGATTAGAAGTCTAATAGACACTTCACATGGATGGGTCCTCCATTGAAAGGGATGTTAGGTAGCACTGGTTCTTTGAGGCCTCTTGGTGTAGCAATTTGCTATCCCCTTGAGTTTAGGTTCAATGCCTTAAACAGCGAAGCTAAATGCGAAGCCTTGATTGTTGTGTTAAAGCAAGCCAAAGAGGTAAAAGCTACGGTATTAGAAAATTTTTTAACTCATTGCTCTTAGTGCAATAGGTTAAGGGTGAAAATGAAGCAAAGGGAGAAAGAATGATCAAGTAGCTAGAGTTAGTTAGATCCCTAATTGCAGATTTTACCTCATGGACCATAATCAAAATCCCTTGACTTGAGAACTTCGAAGTGAATATTCTATCTAAATATGTGTCCAAGGGCATCCTGAAACCCTATAAACAAGGACAAGAAGGTTTTGTAAAATACTTACTATTGAAAATCACATACCAACCACTCCAACAAACTCTAGTGGTACAAGTTGATCCACTCATGTCTCTAACCAAAAGAAGACCTTAAACTCTTAAGACTCATTCCAACCTTTATAGACCATGGGTTAACTAACCTCAACTTATGACTAGTCCAAGGTAACTCAAATTCTAGCCTTAGAGGACTATTTGTGGTCAAGTCGACCTCAACCAGCCCTAATCCTATGCATGATCGGGTTGCGTCCTTGGTTATCATACTAGAGCTAGACTCATGGAATCCATGCCATGGGGACTCAAACCTCGAAACTCGATAATCCTTCTAAGAAGCTTAGACCATGGGTGTTAAGGAAAATCGTAGTCTTAATACCTTATAGGAATAACTAAGGTGCTATGTCACCTCTAGAAATCTCAGAGTCAAAATGTATCTATTTGAAAGATACATTATCTAAGATTCCCTACTTAAAGCTTATAAATTGGGGTTAAACCCTACAAGTAAGACACTTTACACACATAGGCACGAGTGCTCTCATTCCCTTACTCTTCTTAATCCAACAAGCTTGCTAACTTAAGCATCGAAGTGACTGAGTTGGATAACCCTCTAGTGCTCATTAACTGTGTTCTCTCTTATGGACTTAAGCCTATCTCTTAAGCCTAAGGTGAAATCTCTATTGAAGAAATTTAGATGACAACACTCCTAATATTTAATTTCATCATATAAAAATTAAAAGCAAGAAGTTTATTTCTAACAGCAATTTTCTAGCATTTTCGAAGGATAAATCAATTTGAACGGTGTAAGAAAAAGTTTATATGTTTCATTAAGAAGATGAGAGATTAACTAAAGCAATAAGAGAAGTTCTTTTTCTTTATTTCCAATGAAGCAAAAAATCCTATGATATCCAAGTGTGATGAAGAATTGTTATTTCTCTCCCATAATACATGTAAAACATTTTGTACTCTGTTGGGTATATCATAAACTCACCTTTGTTTTACATCCGACATCCTTATTGTGTTATCTTCATAATTAGATCCAATTCTTCCTCCATTTTCATTGTGCAGTTTGATTCATCCTTATAATCTTCTAAGAATAATATGAATCTGAAGATTCCAAGACTACAAGGAATCCTATGATATAAGACCAAAATGTTGTGATAGGGTAAGCCTACTAGCTTCTACCTTAATTTGTCCCTAAATCATATATGAACTAGTAAGAGGTTTGTTTAAATATAATACGCAATGTTATAGCTCAAAGTAGTTAGCAACAAAACCAAAATGCCAATATGTTACTAATAGGTTTTATCAGCTACTTTCACAAGAGTTCCTAGTAGCTTGTCACTATCGTAACACATTACAGTTAAGCTTGGTTCTTTTCCCTTTTTCAATATGAGATTCAAATAATTCCTACCACCCTTTTAGTCTAATAATATGGATTCAAATATTTTAAGAGATATGAATTCAAATATGTCAATAGAAAATTAGTTCAATACACACCTAGTAGCTTTTCATTGGTTTATCCCTAAAACATACATCTATTGATAAGGGATTGGCTTTGATATCATATGCGATATCTAGTCCAAACCCAAAACTAGTCAATAACTAAGCCGTCAAGTAATTGATCTTTTTTTTTTCAATTACTAAGTTGAAAAACACTTAATGACATGATTTTCAATCCTTTGGACTTTTGAATGATTATTATTTCTCTAGCATAATTTATTTGAGGCTTTTTGTCCTCTCTTAGTGAGTGTCATAGAAATGACTACATACTTTTCATTATCATGCATCGAGTTTTATCTTCTAAGGCAAGTTCAAGACTAGCTATTTAGTCAACTAAAAAATGAGAAACAAGGATCAACTGGCTATTGTTTTCAATATTATATAATTGAAATAACATTTTAGTATAGATAATTCTTTTTTCTCTTTACAATAGTAAAAAAATCTTAACCAAAAAAGAGAGAGAGAGAGAGAGAGAGAGAGAGAGAGAGAGAAATGACAAAGTAAGAAGCCTAAAAATTAGGAAAAGAGAAAAGAAAACAAAGAATAAGAAAATTAGAAAAGAAATAAAGAAAAATGAAAAATAGGAGAAGCACTTGTTCTACTGTTGAAAAACAATCTCTTCAGGTGAAAAACCATTTTTTATATTAAAAATGAACTTTGAAATAGAAATATGCATGTGTGATTTGACACATTCATGAATTTCAATGAAAAACAATTATCTTGAATAAAAGTTAATTTTTTTGAACCTAATCCAACTCTTTCATTCTTAAAAGTATGAAACATGGTTAGCTTAAGTGATATGTGACTTCAAATGATACCTCATTTGGACTTGAAGTGATCATTGTATGTGAAAATCAATTTTTGTACAAGACAAACCATGAAAAAACCAAGCTAAAAATTATATGAATTTGGTTTAATTTTAAAATTTTATTTTTACATGTTCATACTAGACTCATTAATTGACTAGATGAAAAATTAAAAATCCATGAAGTGATGGCCACAACCTTATTATGTCATCTCTAAATTCTACCAATAGAGTATAATGGGTATCCAAGATTTGGACAAATTGAATTGAGGTAGCTCTGAGTGCTTAAGGCTGAATTAAAAAATAGATAAGAGCGAGTAATAGAGTCAAAAGGTTGTTCAATAGGCACATAATCTGAAAGTGGAGGCTTAGAAATAATAACGTATAAGTCAGTGTGTAAGTTCTTAAATATATCCTTAACTGGAGAAGGAGATTCAACAGATATTGGTATGAATTAGATTACTAGACCTTTGACCTGTAGCTACGCCTGAGGCCTAAAAGGACTAATAAGGCGAATCCACTTGTTCTAACCAACTCCTGTCAAGGCTAAGTTGATCCTTACTGCCAACCAACATTTTATACCGAGTCAAGTAAGTATACATCTCTTAGATGCCTAATTAATTGCCCAGCCCCTCATACATAATTGCTTGGCCATAACTGAGCTGACCACCAGCTTGGCAACATTGATGCCGAGAAGTTGAGAGCTTCAACACATATCTACAACCATCTTTTCTCATACGCATTTAAGTTTGACCAACACCTCTACTTAGCACCTTTGCTTGGCCTTCCATCCTAACCGTACTATTTTGTTTGTTTCTACCAACAGCATCTACAATAAGCTGTTGCTATGCATCCCAACCCTATGTGAAGGAATATGTTGTATTAATCATTATTTTCTGTAAATTGTCATTTTTACCCCTTGTAATCCTTATACATTGCTTCTTTTAGACATTATCCTTTTGTCTTTTTCCATTTTAAGCAAATTGCCCTAATTTCTCACGTATAAATACCCATTATACGTGTAGCTGTAAGAGACTAGTCTTATCATCAATATACTAAATATTCTTCCTATTCATGAACACTACTCTTGTTAGCTTGTTTACTTATTATGCTCTTATCTTAACCCTTAAGCAAAGGTAAGTGGCAAGTAACCTCATTGGACTACTTTGTATGTCATATCGAGTTGTGTCGTGAGTACTCGAAAGTTCCACTAGTGCATCATTTTTTTTTAGAGTTGTTTGTAGATTTGCTTATCTTACTTTTTCTATTCTTTCACGCGACTTACACCTCGTTCTTCAAGCTTTCTGCAAGCTTAGACTCATTCCAGCGACCGGCCTTTTCTAATCTTGGCTTCGGTCCACATCATCTCGGTATTAGAGTAGAGATTTCATTTTAGTAAGTTGTGTTTGAACTTACTTAAGTAGTAGTAAGTTAGCTGTAAGTGTTTTAGTAAATATAAGGAGTAATAGTTCACTATGGTTAAATACTCTGTTTTTCCCTATTTTAAGCATAAGAAAATAAAGCAAGTTTTAGTTAAGTTTATTGTTCATTGGTGTAATTGTTGTATTTGCAGATTTGTTGGACATTTGTGCGTTTTAGAATAGTAGCTATTGTACCCCATATTTGAAGATTATTTATTGAGTTTTGTCAAGAAAATGATGGATCCTAATGTCAATGTCGGTATTAGAGACGATAATGGTGGTGTTGTCCACCATGGACAATAACCTTAAAGCACCCTTAGGAGTACAGATGAATGACTTGATAAAATGGCTAATCTCTTAGTCGATCTGACCAAAGCTGCTCATGCAATGGCCTATCAACCTAATAAGACCATAAATAACACCTCACAAGTTGCCCGACCTATTAGAGGACAAAACCTAGCTCAACAAGTTCAAAGTAGAGGAGTAGGAGGACGAGCATGATGAAGGATTGACTTGGGAGATACAAATGATGAAGAAAAAGAAGATTTTAATGAAGAAGAAGAGCGAGTTAAAGCACCTCGAGCTACCAACCATATGAAGCTTTAAGTTCCAAGCTTCAATGGTGGAAAAACTTTCAAATCATGAGAAGTCGAGAAGGATATAGAGAGGTCAACACTTGGCCTAAAATAAAGAAGATACACAGAAACTAGTTTGTGCCAGATACTTACTTACAAGATACTTTTGCTCGGCTTTAAGAATTAAGGTGAGGAGGCTAAACTATTGACGAATATGTTTAAGAGCTCCAAATACTTATGATTTGCTATAAAGTAGAAGAGTTGTCAACCCAAACAGTGTTCAAATTCCTCATTAGATTAAGAAGTAATATTTGAGACATTGTGAAACTTCAACACTTTACTATAATGGATGAGGCTATACGAATAGCCCAACAAGTGGAAAGATAGAGAAGGAGTAGGATGCCAACCAAAACCCCGACGAGTCGACCTGGTCAATCTTATTTAGGGAAGCTATCGAACTCAACTAAATACTAAGCCGACCAAATGAATAGATGTCAGGATTGAACAGAAGGGTTGACTTGATAGTGATGTGCCAACCCGAACATATGAGAAGGGGTAAGGATCTGGAAGGAAGATGAGCCAAATCAAGTGCTAAGGGTTTAGGCACATGGTCGCCCAGTGTCCAAATTGAAGGAGCATGATTGTCAAGGGAGATACCCCGAAGAGTGAAGTAGATAGCATAGATGAGAAACCAAAGGAAGAGAAAGAAGTGAGAGACGGGGATGATGTTAATGCTGACTTGTATGAAGAGGATGTGATCGCCGAGGATTTAGATAAGTTGACTCTGGTTGGTCAACATGCAATGAGTTTAAAACCCTTACTAAAGAGGAGCAGAGAGAGAACTTATTCCACATCTCTTACAGAGTGAATGATCAATTATGTGCACTCATACTGGATAGTAGAAGCTATACTAAAATAGCATCTACCAACCAAATTAAGAAATTGAAGCTACTAACTATCTCACATCCGAAGTTGTATAAGTTGCATTAGCTAAATGAGAAGGGAGCACTACATGTCACTCAGCAAGTCTTATTGCCGTTCTCTATTGGAAATTATTTTGATGATATTCTTTGTGATGTGTTACCTATGTGTACATCTCATATTCTACTAGGCCGACTTTGGATTTTTGGTTGAAGAGTTATTCATAATAGTTATAAGAACACGTATGTGTTTGAGAAGGAAGGAAGGAAGATTACATGGAACCCGATGCCGTTGAGTCAAGTTAACAAAAGCTAAACTTACTTGAGGATTGAAGAAGGCTCTAGTGTAGATTAAAGCCAAGGTTCGAGAAGCCATCAAGGCTAATGTACCGACCTACTTGTTTATTAGACGACTCTTAGAATTGAAAGAATGAGGTGAACTACCCTTGGAAGTCAAGAATTGTCGAATTAATATGCCGACCTATTTCCTAAACAATTGCCAAAAGGACTACCCTCAAGGCATTGAACACTACATTAACTTAATACTCGGTGTTACCCTGCCAAACAAGCCAGCTTATCGAATGAATCTCGAATAAGCTAACAAACTTTAAAGACAAGTCAATGAATTATTAGAGAAAGGATATATGAAGGAAAGTCTAAGCCCCTGTGTTATACTTGTATTACTTATAGCAAAGAAGGATGGAATTTGGCATATGTGCATAGACAGTAGTGCTATCAACAAAATTACGATCAAGTACTAGTACCCCATCCCGAGGCTAGATGATATCTTGGATGAGCTAAGTGGTGCGAGAATATTCAACAAGATAGACCTAAAGTCAGGGTACCACTAAATCCGAACGAGACAAGGAGATAAATGGAAAATTGCTTTCAAAACTCGGCATGGACTCTACGAGTAGATGGTTATGCCTTTTTGCCTGTCAAATGCTTTAAGCACTTTCATGTGATTAATAAACCATGTATCGAGAAATCTGATCAAGAAGTATATTGTGGTGTATTTTGATGACATCCTTGTATACAACACTGATAAGTTAAGTCACTGTGAATATCTCCGTATTGTATAGATGTGCTACAAGCTAAGAGGTTATTTGGCAACTTAAAGAAGTGTAGTTTTTGCCAGGAGGAAGTGATATTTTGGGGTTATGTTGTTGGTGGAGGCGGTTTGTAAGTTGACGATGAGAAGATTCGAGCTATTGTCGAGTGGCTAACTCCAACAACTTATGCCAAGGTAAGAAGTTTCTACGTACTAACATCCTTTTATCAAAGATTCATTAGAAATTTCAGTGCAATTATTGCACCTCTTACTAAGCTGATGAAGAAGAACATTAACTTCAAATGGAGAGAGAGAGAGAGAGAACAGGAGTTTTAGTGAAGTAAAGGCGAGATTAACTTCCGCACTTGTATTAGCCTTGCCTGACTTCAGGAAGATATTTGAGCTTGAATGTGACACGTCAGGCATTGGTATAGGCACTATCTTAATGTAAGAAGACCAATTAATTGCCTATCATAGCGAGAAGTTACCTCAACTGAACTACTCAATATATGATAGAGAACTCTTATTCCTTATCTAAGCATTGCAAGTGTGGCAACACTATCTATTACTGAGAGAGTTTTTCATTTATACGAATTATGATTCCTTAAGGAACCTTAGAAGTCAAACCAAACTATCAAAGAGGTAAGTATAATGGATTAAGTTCCTAGAGGGATTTAACTTTGTAATCAAATATAAACAAGGTAAAAGCAATGAGTTGCTAATGCTCTATCGAGAAGGCATGTTATCCTCACCGAACTATAGAATAGGCTGTTGAGGTTTTGCAAGCATTAGAGAGCAATATCCTAGAGACCCCCACTTTGGTTCTATGTTTGAGCAATGTACCAATGGAAGAATAGTGGATGAGTTCTATATGGAGGATGGCTATCTGTTCTGAGGTGGAAAGTTATGTGTACTATCGTATTCAATCAAAGAGCTACTAATGAGAGAAGCCTAAAGTAGAGGACTCTCCAACCACTTTAGGGAGAGAAGAACATATGAACCATTGAAGGGTTGATTCTATTAGCCGAAAATGAGATGAGATATACACAGAGTTATTGAAGGCTATGCTACTGATGAGTTCCTAATTGCACATATTTTATTTAGTGATTTTTTATGATTTTCCTTGAAATTTGAGTATATTTTTAGATAATAATACTTAATTGAGTTAAATTTTGTTTTTTAGGTTTTGAAAAAATTTACTTGAAAAAACGAGAAAATAAAAACAAATTTCACTCAAATAGAAGATAAAATAAGCAAGTTATGAGAGTTTAAAGATCAACATAACCAAATGACACGACTGTATCGTTTCTAGACGAATTTAGAGCTGATTTTCAACTGTTACAGCCTAGGACACCACCAAAAGACAAACGTGAAGCATGGTAAGGGACACGACCAAAAGATACAGTTATGTCGCTAGTTGTATCTTTCCAATCAACCTATCTTTTTTTTTTTTAATTCTTCATATATAAAGCCTTGTTAGGGTTTATTAAAGAGAACTTTTTGGCACTACTTTTAGGGAGTTTTTGAAGTCAAGAACAATTAAGAAAGTGAAGAGAAGAGAAGAGAAGAGAAGATTTTAAGATTTAATTTTGTTTGGATTTCATGATGCTTCTTACTACTTTTTTCTATACTTTGTTTTTAGATTCCTATTTTGTGATGTATAAAGAGTAGACCTTTGATATTTAGGTCTTGTAGAACCTATATCTATTCATGTATATTATAGTTACTTGATTAATTTAGTTCTTTATTATTTTCTTGATTTAACTATGTTTGCTTCATGATTTAGATTGTTATTTCTATAGATAATAATCTAAAGTTTGATATCTTATAGGAGAATCGAGAGATTTCTTATAAGATTAGATCTAGCCATAGTTAATGAGAATTATTACAAAATTAGAGATAATTTACAAGATTTTTCCGAAATTTTGAATTAAAGCATATAGAATTCATTGTTCAATAATGCGATCTTAGGTTATACTATTGAAAAGAGATTCTAATAGGTGATTTTAAGATTAAGGTTAATTAGCTTGAGAAAATGATTAACTTTAGTAGAGAATTCTCTCAGTCAAGAAAGATCAAAGAATAAATCAAATGATATTTAGGGAAATCACATGTTAGATCTAGGTATAATAATGAATTTTGAATTAATTGAATTGCTTTCTTGCCAATTATTGAATTCCATCTTAGTTAATATTTAAATTAGTTTTAGCAGTAATTTAGGTTTACTTTTTTAAATTTCTTGAAATTTAATTTACCGGCTAGATAATAAAGATCTAGTGAGTATTAGTAATCATACTAGTTCCTATGGGATCGACATTCAAACTTATATTAGCTATATTATAAACTGATAGGTATACTTGCCTACATTAACTACCTACAAGAGGGTCAAATGCCGAACTGAATAAGGGAAAGCAATGCCGTTATCTATCCCGACCTAACCTTAGATTGAGTTATGCATGGACTTTGTTCTCGGATTACCAAAAACTGCTTTAAGCAAAGATTCTCTGATGGTCGTTGTAGATAGATTTATACACTTTGTGCCCTATTTTAAAACTAATGATGCTTTGGCCATTGCTTCTCTCTTTTTGCATGAAATTGTTCAATTATACGGCATGCCAAGGAATGTAGTCTTAGACCAGGATCTAAAGTTCCTAAGCCATTTTTGGAGAACTTTGTAGCGTCAAATGGGGACTAAACTACTATTTGGCACTTCTTGTAATCCCCAAACTGATGGCCAAACAAAAGTGTTCAACTGTACTTTGGGATCATTACTCCAAACTGCAATAAGAAAGAACTTAACCAATTGGGATGTCTGTTTGCCCGTAGTAAAATTCACCTACAACTAAACAATGCATGACACCACCAAGCTGACCCTCTTCAAAGTCATTTATGGCTTTAATCCCAAGTTATCCCTTAATCATACCCCTATGCCTATGTCCGAGCAAGAAAACCCTGATACAAGAACGTGAGCCCAATCCCTACAGTACATCTATGAGAAGATTACTTAGCAAATTGACTAAGCTGCCAAGAAAATGTGAGAAAGAGTCAAGGGAAGCAAGTTAGTATGGTTTCAGCTTAGAGACTTAGTATGGTTACACTTAAGCAAGAAGAGGTTCCCAAGTAAGAGAAAGAATAAGTTGTTTGCCTAAGCTGAAGGCTCTTTCAAAATCCTCCAAAAGATCAATGACAATGCTTACAGATTGAAACTACTCGAAAATTATGGAGTTTCTGACACTTTCAACACTGTCAATCTTAATCCTTATCACCTTGAAGGAGAATTGAATGAAGACCAGCTGAATTTGATCCCAAATTCAAATCAACCAAGAGGGAATGATATAAATCAGACTACTAGACCTTTGACTCGTAGCCGTGCCCGAGTCTTGGAAAGACTAACGAGGCGAATCCTCTTATTCTAACTGACTCCTATTGAAGCCAAATTGATCCTTGTTGCCAACCAACTTCTTATACTAAGCCGAGTAACTATTCATCACTCAAAAGTCGTATGTTAACTGGATGAATGCCCTATTAACTGCCCAGCCCCCTTACATACAATGGCTCGGCTATGACCAAGCTGACCACCAACTCAATAACATTGATGCTGAGAAGCCGAGAGCTTCAATGCATATCCGTAGCCATGTCTTCTTGGATGTGTCTAGGTCTGACCAACACCTCTACTCAATACCCCTGCTCAGCTCTCCATTCTGACCATATTATTTTATCTATTTCTACTAACAGCATCCATAATAAGCTGTTGCTACGCATCCTAGTCCTACGTGAAGGAATATGCTGCACTAATCATTATTTTCTATAAATTTTCATTTTTATCCTTTGTAATCCTTGTACATTGCTTCTTTTGGACATTACTCTTTTGTCTTTATCTATTTTAGGCAAGTCACCCTAATTTTATACCCACTGTACATGTGGCCACAAGAGACTAATCTTATCATCAATATATTGAATATTCTTCCTTTTTGTGAACACTGCTCTTGTTAGCTTATTTACTTACTGCAGTCTTACCTTAACCCTTTGATATCAGGTAAGTGCACCTATGAGTTTTAATATAGCGGATGTGAGTCCGAGTCGATCTCTTAGAGACTTCGAGTACTAATATTAACCTTAACTCTATTATCTAACCGAAAAATTGTGATGAGTTGAATAAATTAAAAATACTAAACTTAACAAACTAAACTAATTATGAGACTTGATTAAGTAATTTAGAAAGTGATAAAACTAAAAACGACTTCAATAAAGCAATAATGTATTTAGGAATTATTTCTCCTAGTGTTTAATATGTGACCGCTTAAAATATATTCAATTTAATTTCTATTATTCTTGACCAGAGAGATTCACAATTAAAGTTAATACTTTTCTCAAGCATATTAACTCTAATCCTAAATTATTTACCGGAATCTCTTTACTTAGTAATATAATTTAGAATCGTATTAATGTATAATGAATTCCTACACAAATGAACAACAACTTTCCGGAAGAAACATGTATTTTATCTCTAAGTACACATGTAATTCTCTCCAATTATGTAAAGATCTAATTACACATGTAATTTCTCAATCATCATGCATAATATCATAGATTGATATTTCATTGATATTCTAGAAATATCAATTAACAATTAAATAACATAATTGAATCAAGAAAAGATAGAAACTTTATTGAAAATTATCAATCTATCTAATAGTCACATGAAACCCTAAGTTCCATAATCCTAAATACAAAAGTCTTAAGCTATCATAATGAAACTAAAAACGAATTCCAACAAAACTAATAAATAAAACATGAAAAACCCCTTTTGTTGATGATAAATCTCTTCAATCTTGAAGTTGAGTATTGCTTTCACCTTTTCTTCTCCTTCTCCTCAAGTATCTTCACTTTTGAATGTCCCATCTTCTGTGCAAAACCCTAGTATATCCTTTTATAATGTATTGTAAGGTTTTTTTTTTCGTCACTAGACACGGCCTAGGACACAGTCGTGTCCCCAGGTCGTGTAACTTTCTGACCTTGGCAAATCTTCCTAGATGGACACAGCCTGGGGATACGACTATGTCCTAAACTGTATAACTTCAAAACTTCATAACTCATTTATTTGAACTCCAAATTGAGTGAAACTTGATTCCTTTTCTTCGTTTTCAATCCAAGAACACGTTCAAACCTTGAAATCAAAATTTTACTCAATTAAATATCAATTTTTTTAAAAAAAACCAAAGATGTAAGGGAAATACTATAAAATCACCATATGAAATATGTTTAAAATAAGAGTTATCACCCTTAAACAAGGCTAAGCAGCAAGTAACCTCTCGGACCACCTCATGCATTTTATCAAGTTATGTCGTGAGTTCTCAGAAGTTTCATTAATGTGTTATATCTTTTGAAGCTGTTCGTAGGTTTGCTTATCTTACTTTTTTTGTTCTTTCGTACGACTTCCATCTTATTCTTTAAGCTTTCTGCAACCTTAGACCCATTCCAGCAATCGGCCTTGTCTGTTCTTAGCCTCAGTCTGCATCATATATAGTTTAAACTTTTGAGCTCTTGTCACTTCATAGTGCACAACATAGGACACTTTGCTACATTATTGAAGCTTAAGGTTAGTAGGATCATTTAATGACTTTAGGGGATGATGGGTTTAGGCCTTATATTTGTCTTTTCTTAATAAATGCTTGACAATGTCATATGATTTAGGCCACATGGGCACTTTAGAGGACTAGTCGACAGATTTCTCACATTAAATACATTGTAAGCATTGTATGGACAAGCATGTGGAGCTTTTGCCGAAGGACGGGCAAGCACTATCAAATCGTCTCATAAAACTCATAACTTAAGGAGGACTGAGGTTGTGATTACCCCTTGGGGTTATTCCACAAGAATCAAATTGAAGTAGATATTCCAAAGCTCAAAGTAACTCGAGTTGGAGGTTAGCATTGTGAAGGGGCCTCTATGTGCTAAGTTGATCAATCTTAGGTCTAATGTGGTTAGCTCTTGTCTAAAACCAACTATCAACATATTATTGTCTTAAAATTCATTTTGAGCCTAACTAGCTTGAGTTGTTGCCAAAAAGTTATATTTTATTTTCATACTTGACATGAAGAAGAATAGATACCCTTATATCCTATAGCTCCTAGGTTTGGTTCTAGGTGGTTTGAAGTGCCTTGTTTATTTTTCTTCATAGCATATTCACCCCCTCCTGCTAAACCTAAATTGAAATAAGATGACATTCACACTAGCATCAAATTGACAAGATGTGATTACATCAACTAAAATTATGTTAAGAAAAGGGTCTAAAGAGATAATGTTTAAATTGGGTTAGTCTATGCAAGCTAATGGTACGTGTTTGTTTTGTTCAATTAATTGTTTGATAAATAGAACTATCAAAGAGTATAACGCACTAATTAATGGCGAATAATAGACACAAAATCAAATTAAAATTCAAAACTTTCCCCTAAAGAACCTTTTAGCCAAACCTACAAGACTTCTCTCTAAAAATTGCATTTGTTCAACCAGGATCAAAGGAATTCGAACCAACAAATCAATTCTTCATCATAAAAGTTAGGAAAGCCTTAAAGTAATTATATGAAATCACTTTAATATCAACTCGAATTGAGTATAAGCCAAATTAGGCACAACTAAATCATTATTTCCTAACGTGACCACCACCAATTAATAATTCTAATAAGTAAAACAGCATCCCTAGAAGCCCACCAATGTACTTAAAGCACCTAAGCACCATCAAAAGGCATTGAGTTTGGCTCTCTACACCTCCCCCCCCCCTTTTGCCAATGTAAAGCAGGTAGGTCCACCCTTATTTTTTTATTTTATTTTCTGAGCTATTTATCTGTTCCTAATAAATAAAATGGCGGAAAAAGATAGAAACCAAAAGAAAAAAAAATTGTTTTCAATGCACTTAATTAATGGGTATTTAATAACTTCATACTATGTGTTGAGCAGATTAGAATTTTCTTATTTGCATAATAGGATAGTTTGTTAGTATGATTACATAATATGGTCATTTAATATTTTTGTATGCTTATTACATGTTTATGTGACTGTTTGTTCTTATGAGTATGATTCTTAGTTTTTACATCATCGTTATTATAAAACTAAGGTCCTTTTTTTCATAATTTGTCCTTCTACCAATTTGCCAGGGTTTTATGTTTCCTTTTTATTAAGTTTTCATAAAACAAATAGGTATTTTTATTCAAACTCGGAGTTTTCAAAAAATTAACAAAGAAAATCAAAATGAGTCATCTTCAAAATTAGGAATTTGCATTTCTAAAACATTTATCGTACTAAAATTTAGGGTTTTTGGACCTTTTCATAAAATAAAAAAAAACAAAAAATATAAAAATATAAATTTTAAGATGAAATGAAAAATAAAATAAAACCAATCCACCAATTTTTTTTAAACTGAATTATGACCTAGGCATCCTTTAGAGTGACCAAACCCTAAAATTTCTAAATAAAAAGAAGATTTCATTTTTATTTTATTTTTTTATTTCTTCCTTTTTCACAAAAGTGAAAAATCTATATAAATAATATTTCCTATTTTATTTGAATATGTTAACTTTTTCATATAGAATATTTTCACTTAGTTGTTGCTTTTTGTGTTTTAAATTTTAATGTCCCCAAACCTTAAAATTTCTCTGGTCTTTAGTAGATTAGGACCTAGTTAAAATTGTTCTGCCCGTACAATTATAACCATGTTTAATTTTTTTCGGTTCTTAACATGTATTAACTCTATTTCTTCTTTTTGTTTTTCAAGTACTTATCTTTAAAAGAATATTTTCCTTAGTTTTTGTGAAACAATTATTATTAAATGGGTAAAGTTTAATATGAATTAAAATTTTAAGAAAAATGAAATTTTAAACTCTACCATTAGAATCATACCTTAATTTAATTTAAGTGACCATGGTATAGGAATATTTGAAAAGCTTAGGTAGTAAGTTTACTTATTTTTTTTTTTTAAAAAAAAAAACATTTTCTGGTTTTCTTTATATTTTTTATAATAAAAGTTTTACAAAGATTGGATATTTATCCTAATAATCTCAATAGGTAATGCTTATTTGTGAGTTTAAGCAATTAGTGATGGTGAAATAAGAATATGTCATCTAATGGGCAGTGGTAATAGTTATCATGGAAAATAAGGAAAATGAATCCATTTTCAAAATATTGAGATAATTGTCTTCATTTTCCTATTCATTACCTCCCACTACCACTTAAGGCTAAAGAACAATAGACCAACTAACATCTTGAAAATTTGACAATTCTAGAGTTTTAACAATAAAAATATGGGAAAAGTCCGAGAGAAAAAGGTTATTCCCACTTATCAGTGACCCAAATACACTTATAGTAAGGTTATATACATTTGCTCCCCAATTTCGTGTGTATTTCTGAATAAAGGTCCTTTCTTCACTTCGTGTTCATCCATTTCCACTTCAACTATTTTTCTCCAACAATTAAATCATATAAAGACAAATCTCTATTAAGTTGTTTCAGATGTGACAACCATATGTGCAAACTTTTGCATCTAAATCGACTTATTAGTTTCGACAAGTCAATTTTTAAATCGTTTTAAAGGTATATGTTAACTTGGAATTAGAATTTCCTCAATGAAAGGTAACTGAAAATAAAGTAAGATGAATTGATTGCAAGTATTAGAGCATTTTATCATGAAACTCATGGTGGTATCCACACGCAAGGTCAGAGAAAAGGGCTGAGTAATTGCTATCAATACTTATTACAAGACAATGGATGAGGATATCTGAAGAAAGAAATGGAAGGATAAAACATTGCCATCCATAAAAGATGACAACGAAAGATGAGTGCAATTAAATCATAAAGCTTGTTGACAAATGGTGACCTGAATTCTTCTTTCACTCAAATAGCAATTCAATCAATGTAGCTTAATAGTGTTCACTTAATTTACATAAGGCTTCGCATGATGGTGTAATATCATGTAATGCCAAAGCCTGGCAAGAATTAACACCGAAGTCCACTTGGAAAAGGGGGACCACTATAGAAAGAAACAATTCATACTTTATCACGGCTTTTAAATGGGAAAACAAAATTTTCTGAAAATGCTATCGGTTTAAGTTTTTCTTTTAGTTATGTCTAGATTTAGAGCTGAGTCTGAATTGATCCAAAAATCATTGGATTATGGTTTAACATTTCATTAAACTATAACCAATCCATCTAGAGCCAGTTATGGATAGGTTCATGAGACCCATTAATTCACGAGTTGGTTTTTAAGTGAACCAAATCTCTAATAGTCTTCTTTTTTTTTTTTAGGTTTGCAAGATATATATATATATATATATAATATAGTACATATTAAAATATATACATATATATGTACAAATATATTATACATAATGTATAAATATATTATATGTATTATATTATGTTGTATATATTATATTTCATATATATTTATGCATATTATATATATTTATACATATTATTATATATTCAATACTTAATAATATGTATATCTATTATATGGTAAAGTATAATATATGTACATATATTATATTATATATATACATATTATATGTATTATATAAATGTTAATATGTAGAATACATAATAATATGTATAAATATATTTATGTATATATATTATATGGTAATGTATAATATATGTATATATATTATATTTCATATATATCATGTATAAATATATATAGTAAAAAAAAAAAAGAAGGGTTTAAACGCAATGGTTTAGACTGATTGATTGCTTGAATCACCTAAATTCTCATAAACAGGTGGATCTTTAACCCGTGGTGGGTAGGTTTCAAATTGTATTGATTCACAGTTTAGAATTGGCAATGAGAGTATGATCTTTCTATTTTCTTTTTCTTTTTTTTTCTTTTTTTTTTTGCTAAAGTTATATGAGTATGATCGATATACATATGTATTTATGCATTTATATCACTGTTGATTTCAAATTCCCAAACTCTAACCCCACCCTCCATCGCCACAGTTTTCCAGCAATAGCCCAGTTCCATTTCCAGTTGAAACCATCTCCTTCAATCACTAGTTAGGTAATACTTTGTAAACGCATTTGGGTATGGAAATCTTAACATGTAATGTGATCCATCTTTTAATCATGTAGGTTTCAAAATATAGATTCATAATTTGATCCATCAAATAAATGCATTTCATATCCAAATTAAGCTATTTTATCGATTAAGAAATTAAAAATAGATAAATTATAATTATCAAGTTTTTATTGGGAAACATATTTTCGGTGTAGACTCACTCCCCGTCATGATTGAATGAGAATGAATAATAGACTCGTGGGATTGATGCGAGGGAGTAGGTATGGTTATATTTCTAAAAGCGAACTTCAGGTAAGAATACGAAGCACATGGAAAAAGTAAATTAATAAGATTTTCTTAATCCTTTCTTTTTGAAAGAAAGAACATGAAATTCTTTTTTCATTTCATAGTGACAAAGAAACTGAATCTAGTCATAAGAAGAATTATCTTGAGTTATGCATACATTACCTTGGCTTGGGAAAAGCTACAAAAACGACTATTTTGAAAACTAATCAATGTAAATGTCCATGGATTCTACTACCATAAATATTAGAAATCATTGTATTGTGTATGTTTACTAAGGAGATTTAAATGTATTTACATGACACGTTTATCAAACAAGCTTGTAAATGAGTTTCTTTATGGGATTTAAACCTAGGTATGTTTATGCATAGTTCAATCGATTCATCAATGGGATCAAATTTTATCTCATTTATAATCATATGATGTCTTAATTGCCAATCCTAAGTGAAGTTCTATAAAACGATAAATTAAAGTTTTAATAACCCTTTACAAGAGCACCGTGGGACATAAAATTCAATTCAAAGAAAGATGAATGAATGTTTCCTTTTTTCTTTTTCTTTTATTTTTATTCCTTCCAGCTAAGGATGAGGAACTAAACTATTAATTAAATACGATATATTCCTTCCAGCTAGAGATAATGCAATATCCTCTTGGATGGTGACTATGGAACCAACCTTAGCCACTCAAATTTATGTAGAAGCCTATGATGATTTCATATGCTTATTTCATCCATTAGCAAAGATTAAGAACCCATCAAGACGAAGCAAAAATTTTGAAATCTTTGTATCAAATTAATACTCTCGAAAGTACATAGGAACAATCCCAGTCTTTTACCTTGAAGAAGTAGCAAATATTTGTTATATTTTCTAATATACTTATTTTCATAGTTTTTATTTTTCCCACATTAATACTTATTATAACTTAGGAAGAAACATATTCTAATCTTATCTATTTCGTTAAAAAATTGATATTCATATACAGCATTGACTTTTCAAAAAACCAGTTTCTATTTTTCCCTTATCTTTTCCGACATTTTATTTCCACGTATTTGAAAATTTTAGTAAAATGTTAAAATATGAAATCTGAAGATGGGTACCTGATTGATATATTATATTGCTACCAAAAAAAGAAAAAAAAATTCCTGATATAGGATAATTTTCTATACCGTGCAAAGGACAATGACATATGAGGAATATATACCCTGGAAGGTTGAAGATAGGGCCCAAGCCCATGTGACATCAATTACAAATTCTAGCCCATCTCCAATAGATGACGCCATCATGACTTCAAACCTTTTTAAAAGGGACGCCTTTCACTTCATACCACCTTGATGTATTGTGTATTTGTGCCCGGTTTGTTTTCAGGATACCACGTGTTAAAGTAAAACATTTTTTTAAATATATTTTACAAAAATGATATATTTTTAAATATTTAGATATTTTTATAAGAATGTGTTAAAAATTTTTTCTAATATTTAATTAGCAAATACTATATAACTTATAAATATACCTAAATATATTAATATCTACATATTACTATAAATATATTAAAACAAACATTTTATTTAAAAGTAAAAGTATAAGTGTGAATTATTTTTTAATATACATTATTATAAATACTAATTATGATAATATTTTAATAAGTCTATTGTTTTTTTATCCAATATAATTTTCTCATGTTTAAAATATAATTTATAAGTAAATTACAATAAGAATAAATAAAAAAAAATTTCTCAAAGTTAAAATGCTTATAAATATTAGATCGAAAAATTATATTATATTTTGAAAAGAGTAAGTCATTTTCCAAAAAAAAAAAAAAAGGGAGAGATTTTTTTCCTTTAAAGGGTGAACATTTTTTCCAGGATTGCTATAGTCTAATAATGGTGCCATTGTTTTTCCATCAAAATAGACTAGGATTCAAATTTCTCTTCCCTCGTAATTGGAAAAAAAAAATAAAAAAAATAGTAAACGTTTTCCCTTAGAAGGGGAAACATTTTTTACTTAAAGCATCTTTTTTAATAAAGCAAACAAGGTAAAATAGAAGAAAAGTTTTCCGAAAAATATTATGGGGCTTTAATTTGAAAATCAGTTATTTCATTTTCCGTTTTTTCAACTTTCCTTATATGATGCTATGGTCGAAATTACTGGGAAAAAAAGAAAAAAATATAAAATAATACGACCGTAATATCACAACATAGTTAAAGAATCTATATAATCTTGACTATTTATTTTAAACTTGAATTTAATTTATTTTAACTTAGCCATAGACTCACAAGCTCCTCGAAATTCATGTTTATGTTGGATTTAATTGTGTTTGTACCCATGCATGTAGCATAAATAATAAGCATATCATATACATATGAAGTCCTTATTAGCTAGCATCACATGCTTAGCAAGATTAAACCAATATTTTAAACAAAAATAAGCTTAAGAGTATTTGATGATTGTGTTTATCAGCAAACTTATTTAATAAACATCTTAGAAAGTTCATGTTGTATCATATCTAACTCATCAAAATAAATATGTCAATAGTGTAGCATAATATTAATTATGGGTGATCAGGTATAAGATGGGTGAAATATAAAGCTTTACTTATATTCTATCCTCATACATCTATTCCAAAATTTTTAGATTTGGAACCTTTTTTTATAATACTGGGAACTATTTTAGAATATATAGTTTGTGTAATTTATAGAATATAGAATATCTGTAGAACATATATATATATATATTTTAAATCTCCTATAGACATCAACCTCTTGCATTTTCTATTTTTTACACCAAATTCTACTCACATTTTTTTTATATTAAAAGATTATTTTTCAAACATTACATAGAACCTAAATGTTAAATGACACCCTTTACTAGTACAATAATTAAATAGTAAAGGCACAAAAGTGTATACTATAGACATCTAATTTTTGCCTCTTTATAATTATAATTATAATTTTAATTTTTACTTTTACTTTTACAAAAAGGGTCCTAATTCAAAAAATAAAAATATATAAAAATTAACAAATGATGAAAATATAAAAAAAAAATAAGAAAAGGAAAAACTATAAAAATTTCGTAGATTTTTACGAAGTAACTTATATTAGAAACAAATAATTTTAGTTTTAGTTTTAGTTTTAGTTTAGTTAAAAAATTTTATTTTAGGGAATTGGATAATTTAAGTATAGTTTAATTGTACTGAATGTCAAAGTGTAGGCTAATGACCTAACGAATAAGTATCGGAGTATTTAAGTTGGATTTAATTCGAGGTCTGAGGTTCAAGTCTCAACAGACACCTATGTTTTTATTTTTCTATCTCTGCAGAAGCGAGATAGAAATGAGCCATATCTAATTAAATCATATAAATTTGAATTCATTTTAATCTAGTTTAATTACCGAATCAAATATGGTAAGATATGATATAATTTAGATTTAAACTATATAAACACACACTCCCAAAAGAACTAAAATTCTTTCACATTTCGTGCATGTCTTCTATCCAATGCCATACTCCACACTGGCCAACAATATCCATACATGACCCCACATCTATACCTTCGCTGCCACATAATATTCACACAAATACGCTTACATAGTCGTTAAGACAGCAAACTCTCGATGCCAAATAGCACCAGCAAAGAAAATTCCATCGATCCATGACACGATTTCACCTTCATCAAGCTCGCTGTCGTATGTCGCCAAATTCTATGAAAGATCATCCACGTATCAGTCCCTAAAGCCTAAACACTGAATGCGAATAACTTACGACTACACTGCTGTACTTTATAGCAAACTACAGCATAAAGCAACTATCGATGTGCACACACGGGCACTTCTTCTCATCTTAGCATGCCAACTGATTCACACATTACAACTCCAGTGCAATAACCAATGCCAGTAGCCCCACGACGCCGATCACAATCAACTACACAACCCAAACAACACTAGAACCCCCTTCCTCATGTAATACCCTTACTGGCCGAGCACCGTTTGCAACGATGCAAGGCACACACTTCAATGCCCAGCAACTAACACTCCACACACAACTACGTTCCCCTGCCGAACACGCTCATCCAAAGTCCATACACTAGCTCCGAACCAGTGACACAACACATACCCATCACGGCTACTGTGACACGAGTACGGCCTGCACTGACAGCACACTCATCATCAAGCTGCACATAAAACTTCACAGCTTCTTCATCGTACAGTGAACATAAACAACCTCGCCTGACTTCACAACAGCAGTTCTCCATCTATGAGTAGCAAGATAGTGAGTTCCGAACAGTGGCTTCAGTTGCAATTCCAAGCCGCGTGACGTCACCCCCACCGCATCAGCCCCTGTATGAATTGCACACATGCATGGACATGCTTATGTCGCAGTCACCACTGCCAACGATAAGCCACATATAGATTCTTTACCGATCAGCACACACACTATCGCATAGTGAACAGCCAAGCAAGATTCAGTTTCTTCTAATTTTATTTTATTTTATTATATTATTATCGTTTTATTATTATATTATTAGTTAACATAATATATAATATAGGAATATGTTAGTTTAGGAGTTTTAGTATTAGTTTTTATATATTAAGTGTATTATATGGAATTATTTTATTTAGGTAGATAGATGTGTATATTAGTTTAGGGATCATTATGATTGAGTATTTATTTTTTAGATTTAGCTTTACTTAAGGATTTGTCACATAGAAAGTTGTTTTTTCTTTTAATAAAATTAATAACAGACCTTTTTTTTTAATAGGATTGTTAGAGTATTTTTTTATAAAATAACAACACTCAAGTGTTATGACTCTTTAGATTTTTTTAAATAAACCAAATAAATTAAAAACATAAACTTGGGCAGTTTTCAAAATTAAAATCAATCAACACACTAAAAATTTTTCGAAAGAACTACGATCGTCTGATTCCGGCTAGTGGGTACGTAGGCACCTTCGGAGCGACGATAAAATATGTTAAACTTAGGTTCTTTTTCTTTTAATTTTTATTTATTTATTTAAATATTATAATTAGAAGAATAATCCTAATTTCGGTAAATAAATAATGGTACCTATTAAGAGTTTAATAGGTTAGCCCCCGAACTTGGAACCTTCTAGTTCTTCATTTAAAATTGAAATCAAAGATCGGTAGTCAAATCGTGATCAATCCACCCAATTGATTACGGTTTCTTTTTTTTTTTTCGCCTACTTCGGTCGGGTAACGACTTCAAAAAATTATTTTCAATAAAAAACCAGAATTTCTCAATTTCTTTAGTCGATGATTAATATTAAACGGGTTAGGGTTTAGTATTAATCAGGAAATGGGAAATTAATTTTAAATAAAAAGAAAACCAAAAATCAAGCTTAACATATACATTAACAAAAAGAAGAAGAAGAAGAAGAAGAAGATATAAGTTCTTAAGAACTAAAAATAAAATATTATACTACAAATGTAGTTACCATAAGTTCAATTTTATAACTAGAACAATCTAATAGTTAAAATAGTTTAGTAGTTACCCTAATTTTGTTATTTTTACTTACAAAACACTACTCATTACAACTAATTTTAGAAAAAAAAAATAACAAGAATGTCATGGTAAATATAGTATAAAAGGCAAATAAAGAAACGAGAAAAGGTATGCATTTGGCAATTGAAAAATTGGTGTGTGCCTTTTTCTATTTTGATAGTGGAATAGAAGAGCGGTGATCTTAAACTCTATCTTTACATGTTCCATTGTGCTTTCAACCTTTAACTTATAACATAGAAGTAATTGCTAAAGTTGTGAGTGATATTGATTTTTCTTTATAAGTGGCAAAGATTAGATTGCATGAGATTGAATAGGGATTTTTATGCTTCATATCAAGATTCATTCTTTCCACTAATCTCTATGTTACTACTTAGTGCAGTAAAGGAGGATATACCAAAGTTTGCCGTAATGTTCTATTAGCTTGGATACTTTATATGTAAATTTTTTTTATATTTATAGAAATGAGGATGTGTACTTTGTAAAATTGTCACGATATGATATGAGAGACAAGGTTGTGATGTGGTATGAATGAAAGAATAATAATAATTAGTTTGTCACGTGGGATAATTTTGTTAAAGTACTCATGATTAGACTTAATCCTTTCTATTATAATCCTATAGAAGATATGTTTGATATAGTTTACTAATAACACGCACTTTTTATTTTCCCTTCATTCGATTTTCCACTCCAAACATATACTATAAACAAAAACAAAATTTTTAACATTTGCGTGGTAACAATTTAGATGTTCTCCCTTAAGCTAAAAAATAATATGCTTCAATCATGGAAGTTCGTAGTCAAGAAAAGATAAACACTAAGACTTTGAAGACTTGGGCACAAGATTAAATCTTCATGGCAATTTTCAAGTTTAACAAGGAAATGATCATCCACATGACAATATTGTCAATATCAATCATGTAGATATTGTATCAAAAAGGGGAAATAACATTTTTAAAGATTTGTCGACTACTCAAAAGTATGATCATGAAGTGCAAGATTTCAAGTTTTCATTTTTCAATTACATATTTATCATGCTAATATGGCGCTCACAAGAAAGATCATAAGGATGCATTGGAGTTCTAAAGATCAATGCATTTTTATTTTTATTGCATAGAGTTACTTAGTTATGTTTGTATTTTTATTTTTTTTTCCCTATTCAACCTTAAGGACAAGAAGGTTGATTTGAAGGGAATTTGGCATGAATTAAATTAGAATGAGTTTAATAGTTAAAACAAGAATATTTTAGTAGTTATAACAATTTAGTAGTTAGTACAATTTTGTTATTTTTAGTTACAAACAACTACTTGTAGTAACTACTTTTATGAGGTAAATGATAAGAATATTGTAACAGATCTAGTATAAAAGGCAAATAAAAAAAATGAGAAAATGGTATGCATTAACATCCCAAAAATTAGTGTGCACATTTTTTTTTTCCTACTTTAAGAGTGGTTTAAGAGGGTGGATTAACTATGCCAATATTTTTCATCATCTTCATTATAGCAATCATCCAACTATTTACATAGACTTCACTAGAATCTTCAACATTCATTGTTTCATTTCACAAGATTTACTATTACTAACATACACTTTTCTTATGGCAGCATAACATAAATACTTTAGGTTTAAAGTCATGTACTTATATTGTTCTGATAGAAAAGGTAAACTTTAGGTTTAATGTTTGTGTTGTGCTTAGGTAGTTATTTTTTTACATAAATATAATATTATTTTTATTCTTCTAATTTTTTGTTATTGCAAAAAATATAAGGTTACTTTTCATTCGTTAATATATAATATTATTTAATAAAATTTTTAGGGTAAGTATAGGTGTCTTAGAACTTGTACATTGTATACTACAAAATATAGATTCTAAAATAGGTATAAGTGGGGCTACAAACAAGCTTAACTAAGTTAAGCTTCCAAAGGCTCAAGCTTCGCTTGTTAAAAAATTATCAAGCTAAAGTCGAACTTTTTTAACAAGCTTGTAATTGAGGATTGAGTTCAATTTATTTAAATAAACAAGTTTTATCTTAAATTCAAACTTAACACGATTACAAATCGAGCTCGAGCCTCGAGTCGAGCCGACCTTAAAGTGAGCCAATCTCAAGCTTATTTATAAGTCTAAGTATACAAAATAAAAAATATATATAACTAAATAGATTAACGAATAGTAAATAAGGATTAAATTATATATTTTTTATATTATCTTATAGCATATTATATATTTATATATATTATCTAGATATTAGCTTTTTGATTTTGATAATATATAATATATGTAATATTTGTAATAAGTATAAAACTCATAAGTCTAAACAAGCCAGGTAGCAAGTCTAATTAAGTAGGCTTACAAGCTTAAATTAGAGCTTTAACTTAGTTCGTTTTGATAAACAAACTTCAGCTTAAACTTTAGTTCAACTCGTTTATTAATCAAGGTCGAGTCGAGATGAGCTCGAACAACTCACCAACAACTCGACTCATTTGTAGCCTTAAATATGGGGATGAAGATATCATATTCATACTCTAAATTATAGGAGTAGGTTTTGAAAAAAATTTATTTGACACCTATTTAGTATTGCTTGATACATACCAACAACCTACTTAGTTAAATAGGGTACAAAGATAAGTACCCTGTATAAGGGGATTACCCGTTTACAATTAAACTTTTGCATGCCTTCATTTCTACTTAGTGAACTTTGTTATCTACCATTAGATGATGTAACTTTCTACCAAGTTAATAAGTGACACTTAACTCATATACTGAATTTTTAAAACTAATCCGCATATGTGTTTTCTTGTTTAATCAATTATCATTTAACATTTTAAAAATTGTTAAACTCAATAATTAATGTCTTGGGAGTCTTGTTCCTTTCCTTCTTAGAGGAAAAACCCACAAGTTGGATAGAAAGTATCATCATTCTTCCAATTAGCCCCACTTTTTCTTCTCCTTCAAACTTCTTTACCCATTTAATTTCTCCTCAAAACATTTACTTTCTTCATCAAATTTAATAGATCCATTATCATAGTCTTCATCAAGCCCACATTTTGAAGCCAAATTCTGTTTCTACATTGAATTTAAACCATACCCACAACTTGAGTTATCAACTTATCATTAAAACCCAATTTCCCGCCGGGATTTTACTCTATTTTTTCATCTTCTTTTGTTTTCACACTCTTATTATAAGACCCATTCTCAAGACCGTCATCGAGTTCAAATTTTAAAGCGGAAGTTGTTTCATCAACGAAATTAAACTAGATTTAGAATGATCTTTGCATGTGGGTAGGAAAGATATGGCCTTTTGGAACTAAGATTCAAGGCTCTTCAGGAAAATTGAGTACAAGAAAGTGCGTTTGGGTGCTTTTACTAATCTTTATGCCTTTTTGGAAGAAAATGTAATCTTTGTATGTATTGTCTAATCTCTCCTTTTTTATTCCACTTCCTTTACCAAAACCGATGATGGTGTTCCTACAATTATAGTTTCAGAGGATAATGTGCTAGAAAAATCTCATGTTGGTCCTTCATGATATTACTATTTGATCAGCTCGCTCTTGTTTGGAGGAAGTAGAAGATGATGAAAGGACAATGAAGGAAATTGATGTATGATGATTTTTGTAGAAAAAAAAAAATGATAGGAACTTAGTAATATATATTTTTTTATTTTAGTAATATATTAGATTAATGAAAAAGATACTCATTGGAAATTTATCTTCTTTTTTTATTTAATTTTACAATAATAACATCAAAATGCTTAATGACAATGCGCTGGTCCTCAAGAGTATATTTTTAATGTATTGAAGTAGGTAATAAATTTAATTCGGCAACGGAGACTTGTGAAAGCTTGATTAAGTAGTAAAATTAGCAACTAAAAAGTTAAGGTGGTTAATTAAAAAAAAAAAACTCAAAGTTAAAGTACGAAATAAATCAAGGCATTATCCCTTTTTTGAAAAAGGAAAAATTAACCAAGAAAAAAAAGTTTAACCGCGATCGTTGGGTCGCGTCTCACAAATCAGTATTCACAAGATCCAGCAAAATCAAAATCCTTTTAACGGGGCATGAGATAAAACGACAGGTGATATAGGAGTCGATTAGAGCATCAAATCAACGTGTCAGCATCAGGAGGAGACAGGACCACCGGGACAGTCGGCGATGCCATATGACCTTTCTGCAACCCTAAGTCCATAAACTGCCAAAACCCAACTTTTTGAAAGTCAATCTCCTATAGGCCCTATCCGACTCATTCTTATCAACAAATTTAAGATGGCTCAACTACCTCAATTTGATAGCACTTCAATTACCAATTTATCCTTACAACATTATTATCAAATTTTGCAAAAAAAAATTTTAAGGAGTAGGCATTGTCTCTAGGTTGTTATCCATGAGCTTGTGCATCGTGCTATGCTCGAAAGTATTGGATCGATACTCCAAAGGACATGGATATTATAAAACACGCTTCCGATACTCATGCAGTCTTATGAAGAAAAACATTTTGGAAGTTCTCAATCCTTTTGTAATTTTATATAATTATTGGTTACATTTTTAAATGCAGCCATTAACATTTAAAATTATATATATATATATGTATAACGTAATTGAACTTGTAGAATGCTTTTTGAAGCAGTATGACATATTTTAAGATATATATTTTTTCTAAACACATGTCATAAATATGATATACAATATGAGTTTATATAAACAATACTTTTAATTAAAAATGAATAATAAGTATGCATTGTACTGAAAATTGATTTATTCATAAATCTTATGACTTAAGGTTTGTCAGTTTCATCGAAAAACTTTTATTTTTCAATATATTTTACAATCAAAACCTTATAGTGTATTTAGTAACTCATATCATGATAGAATCATACAATAACTTACAAAGATTCTATTTAGAGCAAAAATGATGTCAAAGTTTGTCAAGATAATATCTAGAATATATATATTTATATATATACATATAGAGACAGAGAGAGAGAGAAGTTTAATGAAGTGTGTAAATTTAACAAATTTTGCATGCAAAGATATATTCTAAAATAATTATAAATACACCCTCTAAACTATTGTTAGAAAATAACTTATGAAAAAAATACAAATAACCCCCAAACTATTACTAAAACCTCAAATGCATCTTTTTAAAAGTTACAGATAAATAAAATCATACTTTCTATATTTATTATTTATATTTGCACTTAAAACAATAGTCTTAATGGTCCATATACAATTTGTGCAGTATTTAATTTCTTAGGACAACTATGCAAGATGACTTTTTTCCAACGATATTAAATTGCATGGGCCATAACTCAATGTAGATGCCAATTTCATTCTAAAACTTCATGAGAAAAAAAGATGTCCAACCTTAAGGCACTTGGACTACTATCACCATCAAGTCTCATAAATCTCTTATTATTCCTCCAACCCTTTTAATTAAGTTGTCGTTCTTCCTAAAGCTCCTTTCTTGACGAATTGACAGGATCCTAATGTTGGGAGGGAGGAGGTTAACTCAGAAACTTAGTGATGAAGCTGGAAAACACAAAAAAATCAAAGACAAGAGCGGCATTCCTGCAGTTGACTTTTAAGCTTACATTGGTACGCTTCCTTACATGCATAGAAAAGAGAGGAAGCCATTCATAGCCATTAAAAAGATGAATGAAGTGTCCTTTAAGGAGTTTCTAGAGGAAACCTTACAGAAACACCTTTTCATCTTTAATGTCCATCTACACACACCAAGTAAAAAGGACCCACTTGGATGTTAATGGTTACCTTTCTGCATTAATTGCCTTTTGAAAAGGTCTTAGCTATCATTGAGGTCTGGTTTGATGCCCTCGCTGAAGATTTGATAAAATCATTCAACATTCAGTAGCTCCTTGCTCTATTTAGGCTGAATTATAACAAGTTATTTTTAAAATTTACGATTCGCTATATCGATATGCTTATTAAAGAAGCATCCTTTATGCTATAGCTTCATTTCCACAGTCCTTTTCAAATTTTTTAATTAAATAGATTTAAGCCTTCATCTAACATTTAATTAGATATAAATTAAAGATTGAAGGGGAAATTATTATCAAAATAAGAGACAGAAATCGTAAAAGCTCCTAAATTCCTTTTTAACCTATAATTCATATGGTGAAGGAGTTCGTGGCATTACGTACAAAATGTTGTTTGCCGAACTCATGCTAGAAGTATATTTATTTGCTGGCAAATCATAGTTATAATGGATATCAAAGGGATCTTGTTTGTGCATTTAGGTGAAAATGTTATTGCTAGCAAAACAAAAAGCTTTGAAATTAACCAACCAATATAGCCTTTTCGAATTTTGCGAGACACCGACAAGACTAAATAATTTTCTTGGCAAAGAAAATTCTTAGCGGGAGCTCCTCCAATCCCTCTTTAAATTCGTCTGTGTCTATCACCACCGCCTACACCACCAAGATAATATGCCTTCACTAAGATATCCATCGGCGTCACCAACCCAATAGGTGGCTGTTGTTGTTGTCTGGAGGCTTGTATTCTGAATTCGAAAAGCGAAGTATAAGTGGAGACGAAAATATTAAAAAATTAAAAAGGAACATCATTTGTAACTAAATATTCAAATATTTTTTCTAATTTTATTTTTTTTTAATTTTACGAAGTTCATATTTTTATTAAAGATAAAATGATTATATAAAAATTTAAATACACAACCTCAATAATTTGCCCTCTAAAAGCATAATTTCATATATAAGGGAATACCAGGATTGTTGCATACTTATTTAATAAATGTTAGTTTCTTGACAAAATGGATTGGATTCATTATCTCCTCCGTAAAATTATATCTATATATAATAGGCGGGAAAAATTGTATAAAAGAAGAAATTAAGCGTACGTAGGTAACAAATCAAAAAACTGCATGACGACTCAAAAAGGGCAAGAAGACTACAATTTTTAACTATCCCATTACCCAAATACAGTGGCAGAGATCGAGAGCTGCGGTTGAGATGCCCATGAACACGCCAATAGTCAAATAATGAGGAAGCAATAAAAGGGGAAAGGTAATTTGGAAAAGCAAAGAGTTGCACGGGAGGCGAACCGAAAATCGGGCGATTTACTCCACACCCAGACGCGTGTCGCATAACTTGTGATAAAACACAGAGCTGACTCCCCCTTTACTTTGACATTTAATACAAAAAGGTGGAATAGTAGAGAGGGAGAGAGTTGCACAGCACAGACACACAGCTGTTGGGTCCACACGGAGTCAAAATTCATGTGAATACTAAAAGTTTTTCAAAGTTCAATTGGAGTTGCTTGTCTGTAAATTTTAATCAGCTTTTTCCAAAAGCTTATATTTGGGGTAGCCGTTTTATTTCATTCCCAAGGCGTAAAGATGACCAACTAAAACGTGAAATCATCAATGGAGGTAAAAATATCTGTGGAAAGTGGTTCTATATAAAGCTATAAATACATTCCAATGAAACATCATTAAACTCAGATCTTTCCAAGTTTCACATATCCCTCCCTCCATTCTCCTCCCTCTCATCTCTCTCTCTCTCTCTCTCTCTCTCTCTTCCCTCCACTCCTCCCTCCCTCAAACACAAACATAAGCTTCCTCTGCTACAACATACTTTGCAGACCTCCTCTTCTTTTTAATTTGTCTAAGTGATTCAAATCTCTTATCCAGGTTTTTGAATTGTTGCCTTTCCGTTGTCTAAAGTTTGATCTTGCAGTGCTTTTAGAATTTGATTCCATTCTTTTATTTAAATCCTCTAACCGTCGTGGGAAAGAAGGCCGGGTTTTTAGTGCCCTTATCCCCTCCAAATTGTTATTTTTCCTTCATTACTACTCTGTTTTCCTCTGTTTATCCCCTGGGAATTGTTACTTCCTCTTTATTACTACTCTGTTTTCCTCTGTTTTTATAACCGTTGCTTTCACTCAAAAATCATGGACATTAGGCAACAAAACCATCTTCCTCTTTCTTATCACAGCAACACAGACTTCGGAATCCAATCTTCACTCTCTCAGCTCATTTTAAATGGCGAATCAAGCCCATTAGACTCGATCTTCTCAACTTTTGTTCCTAGAGAAAGCCCTGTTTTTGAACCCTTGGGCTCTTCAGTATATCTCCACCAAAGAGAACTACTACAAAAATTCTCTCAACAGAACACACCCAACACCACATTCGCACAGAACTCAACGCAAAAACCACTGGTTCAGAGCCAAATCGGCAATTGCCCAGCTCCTTGTAAGAAGAAGCTGTATAGAGGAGTGAGACAGAGACATTGGGGTAAATGGGTGGCTGAGATTAGACTTCCTCAGGATAGAATGAGGGTCTGGTTAGGCACTTATGATACTGCAGAAGCCGCGGCTTATGCGTACGATCGTGCGGCTTATAAGCTTCGTGGCGAATATGCGAGGTTGAATTTTCCAAACCTTAAGGATCCCAGTAAGTTGGGGTTTCGTGATAGCTCGAAACTGAATGCTTTGAAAAATGCTGTGGATAACAAAATCCAAGCAATTTGTCAGAAGTTGAAGAGAGAAAAAGCCAAGAGGAGTGCTAAGAGGAGCACTTCTTGTGGAAACAGTAGGGATGTGGTCGTGAGCGGAGTAGTAGTGACAGAGGACATTCCAAGTTCGTCGAGTTCCTCGTCGGTATCATCGCAATCGGCGGCGGTTTCTGGGGAAACCTGCTGGGATAACGCATTGGTTTCACCTTGCGTTTCTGAGGATGAGCTATTGATGTTTGGGAATTCTGTGGCTTGTGGTTCGGTTGATTCTTCTATGCTGTTGGAAAACGGGATGGAGTTTGAAGGGTGTTCATTAGCGAAGATGCCGTCCTTTGATGCTGAGTTGATCTGGGAAATTCTTGCGAACTAGAACGCTTTTCTTCCTAATGAAATGCTGTTCCTATCTTTTGCTTAGGTTTGTGTCTCGTTAAGGGTTGGGCAAAGTGTCTCAAGTGAAGATCTTTAGTGTTCATGGGACCATCCAACTCTGGCCGTAGATTAAATAATGGTAGATGTATTATGCCTTTATTTTATTTTCTATTTGTTTAGATATATTAAGTTCTGTCTGGAATTCGGTTTAGAGTATGATTGTTTGAGTAAATAATTCTTTCCAATAGATTATAAAATTGCAAATGCTTGGTTTTATGGGCAATTTAGACATGAGCAATGGCTATTATCTGTTTTCTCGATTTTGTCCATTGTGTAATCTGATTGATGACAAATCGGCAGGAGCAATAGTCGCCTAGTCGGTGGATAACAATCTTACACTTTCTTTGTCTGTGGAGAGACTGTTGAAATAAGAGGAAAGGGAAAGTAAGTGAAAAGTAATGGAAAATTATGACAACAGCTCCTAAAAATAAAACTAGAAAATTATAATAGATGGTATATTTTGGTCCAACAAGTAATAAATATATTTATTTTCTTTTTAAGCATTATATTCATATCACAAAAAGGAAATGCTTTTTCTCTCCCAGTTTTCTTAATGAAAATCCAACAATAAGGAAAACTATGTTTGTTTGTTTTTCCTTTCCACTGATTTCCCACCTAGACATGGTGGGCCATGTGCACAGACTACAACCCAAAATTTTAGAAATATAAAAAAAATTTTAAAAAATCGTAAATTTAGAATATAGTGAAAATCATATTGTAATATATAGCTTCAAAAACTCCTTTTTTCTATATATATATTCCATCTATTTTATGTTATCATTTATTAATTTTCATAATTTGTTTAGTCAATCATTATACCTTTTCATATGCATTATCCCTTATATCTCATTACCTAGGATATTTTGGTATAATTTTTAATTTCTTTACAATGTCATTATCATATTTGCCTTAATCTCACCATTAATTCATATTAAAAGATGACAAGCTTCCTACTAGAAATTTGGACCATTAAAGGTATAAATATGCTAACGATACAAATATTACAAAAAGGTAAAATACGAAAAAGTGAAGTATGTGAATTTTTTTTTTAAAAAAGCACAAAATAGTTTTCTTTTTTTTATATATCATCTTGTTATGGTATCATTAATATATTTTTTATAATTTTTATCATGTTATATTATAATATATACACTCGGAAACTTTTTCCTTTTATATATCACATCATTTTAAGGTATCATTAATTCATTTCCATAACATTTTTGTCATGTATCAATTATAATATATAATTTTAGAAGCTTTTTCCTTTCTTATATCTCATTTTTTTTAGAGAAAATTGCTTGTTTTCAATTAAAATTTTAAAAAAATTACCAAAATACAAATTGTATACAAATAATTACCAAAATACCAAGCCTATTTCTTATCTTGAAGATACAATATTAATACAAATAACTATATCGTATCTTCAAGATGTGACATAACATCGCTATTTTGGTAATTTTTTATAAAATTTGTAATTATATAATTCCTTTTAAAGTTAGTAAACATGTATCTCACCCCAATTTTTTATGATACCATTATTATATTTTTATAATTTTTTATATAGCATATTATATTATAATATATAATTTTAGAAGCTCTTATCGTTTATATTTCATTATAGAAAATTACCTCAAATTGTTTAAATAATTTTAGAATTGAATATTATTTGGTAATCCATTTTAAGTCAATTTTTATATTAAAATTGTATATATTGTATATAATTTGGAAATAAACATGCTAATTAGAGAGAGAGATTTTTTTTCTCTAACAAATTGTATATAACAAGTTATTCACTTTTAGGACCTCACATTCCTTAAATAATTTTTAACATATTTTTTATTTTATAATAGATAAGAGCATTAGACTATATTTACAATTTTTTTTTTCTTTTTTAAAAAATTTATCTTTATTTGTGCATTACACAAGTTCTTTAACTAATATAGGCTATTTCTATGATAACAATTGAATGCTAGTATTTCACTTATGGTTATTAACACTTGTAAAAATGATAGACACAAGACAATGACTAAATTTATAAAATTAATAAAAGAAATATTAGTGATTAAGTGAATCTCCTATTAATGACCATATCTTAAGAAATCCAACGACATGATTGGAGCAGCTAGCTTTCTTTTTTGGTCTCCATTTGTACTTTTAGGTAAGCTTTTACCTCTATTTAAGCACTTAAGCAAGCCACCTAACTTGCCGGGGGCCTGGGTCACTCTAGAGATAGGTGATTTGACATATCTTAGCTAATAGGTCCAAGTTAAGGACAACTTGAGTGCCATGGTGAGCTTAGTCAAAGAAACTAGACACTTTGGCTAGGTTCAGAACAAATTGGTTATGGGCTTAATATAGATATCTCATTTTTGTTCTTCCTATAGTTTTAGAATTTTTCAGAATAAGGAAAAAGGATCCTAATTCAGAAAAAATAGAAAATTTAGAAAAATACAAAAAAATAGAAAATTTAGAAGAAGTACAAAAAATTAGAAAATATTGAAAAATACAAAAAGTTTTGAAAAAAGAGAAAAAAAAATAGAAAGATATAATTTTTAGGTAAAAAAAAATATTTTTAGGAAAATAGTCTTTAAGGTTGTAAATAATTTAATTGAGTAACATTTCATTTTATAGAATAGCTTAGTCTATATTGATTAAATACATTTTAGTTACATAAGTTGAAAAGGTATGAGCCAATAACTCAACTGGTTAGACTCTTGGACTTGTATTATGATAGGCTTAAACATCTTGGGTTCAATCCTTACACTAGGCATTTTATGCCTTTTTGTTCTTTTCTCCTCCCTCCATCCCCACCCTACCCATTGCTACGAGTCATTGGTATCTACAGTTGACATAGCGCCACCTCTGATTTCTTTTTCCCCTTTTTCCTTCCCTTTCCTTTTCTTTCTTTCATGTCCTTCGCTAGGGTGCTCAATTCAAGGCAATTTTTGGCCACTTTTTCTACACGAATTCACTACATTAATGGTGAAATCGTATAGGTTACTTAGGATGCTTTGAATTGGAACCAAAAACACGCCTTAATTCACTCATCTAATCGTTCAAATTGGCTTCTAAAAATCACTTTAGCAAGGATCTGTGATTTTAGCCTTTAACAAATCCTTCAAATCTAAGCCTAATGAGAAAGAATCAAAGCTTCTTTTGTGATTTTCAAGTAAGAACAGACATTTAGGATTCACTTTTGACTTGCTAATTCATTCAAATTCAACTTGATTTCGCAATTAAAGCCTTTTAACCCTAAGTGTTTAATTTTCAAATTCATGGAAAATTAGATCTTTCTATGTTCATTTGATACTTAGTAAGTATAAATAGTGGCCATTAGTCATACCTCCAAGATTGAACATAATTCCTTTTACACTAGAAAAGTCCGCTCTTGACTCTCTCTCTAGTATGACTTCTCTCTCTCTCTCTCTTTCGCTCTCTAAGATTGAGAGATCTTCAGTCCTCTCCGAGACAAGCCACAACCAGTACAAGAACCCCTAAGCTCTAAGCTTTAGATTCCACCCTCTTTCATCAATAACTATGCCTCCTAACATCCTTAACCCAAATCACCACTAAACCCAAACCCAATCATGGTTACCCATTCGATCTATCTCTCTCCACCATGAATCGATGCAAACTTCCACCACAGCTAAGTTCGTAGTGGTCGAAAACCCTAAGATACACCATCCTTCAAACCCCAGCCATCACTGTCATTGTTAACCAACACCACTACCCATCGCCTAAATGTAAACCATAACCAAATCACCATAACTTACTGTAGCACTCTCCCTACACCCTTTAAGTCCAATCCAAAACCTATAAAAATTTCTTCCCTCACTCATTTTGTTGGCCGGACTAACCCAAACCATCCTTATGTGCTCCTACTCATCACCTTCTACTGTGGCCTAAATCTGCAACTTGACCCAATTGCGTCCAACTCTTTGTGCATCCGACCTGTATGTTGCATCCTTTGGTCTTGCCCACTCTTTTGTGATTTTTTTTTTGTTTTATGTATTTTTTTAAATTTATTTTCTGGTAAATTTATTGTAATTATTAAAAAGAAAAATAAAAAATTTGAAAAAGAAAAAAGAAAAAAAATAAACATAAGGAAGCTTAGTTTATTTATTTTATTTTCTCTCTTTAGTCAAAACATAAACAAAAAATAAAAATAAAATAAGCAGAAAAAAAAAACTTTTTATCACTTAGAAAATCATTTTTCAACAATAAGATTAATACTTTTCAAAATTAGGACACTTTAAAACTTAAAAAGGAAAAAAAAACCAATTTAAGACCTATTAGGATTTTTCTTAAATAAACTTGAATCTAATTAAAATGTAAACTCGACTAGTTTTTAGAAGTTCTTTTAGAAATTCAAAAGAACCAACATACCTAAATTTTACCAAATGAACTATAGAAAATTTTATCTTTATTAAAGGGTATGTAAGTACTTATGGGGTGACTTAAAATAAGAAAATTATTTTTATTTTCCCTTCTTGTAAATAAAATTACTCATTTTTTAAAATTTAATTGTGAATGTATAATTAACTAAACCGGTATTTTAAAAGATAAAGTTAATTTCAAAAAGTTAAAAGTGGAACCTAACTAGGGTTTAATAAATTAGCCCCTAGACTCAAATTTTTTATTTCCAAAAACCATTTTGAAAATCAACTTTTATGCTACCTAGTTCTTAGCTTAAAATTAACCCACCTAGTTAGTTTTAATTTAACCTTTTTTCCTGACCTTAGTCGAGTGACAACTCCAATTTCTTTTCAAAATAAAAAAATCAAGTTTTTCTTAATTCTTAGTCAAGGGTTAGTATTAAACGGGTTATAGTTTAATACTAATCAAGTTAATAAAAATAGTAAAAACGGAAAAAGTCCAAGCTCGATAACTTGGCAACTCCATTAGGGATGCCAAGAGAGTTAGTCACTTAGAAACTTTTCAAAATTAAATTTGCCTTTCAAAATACCCATATTACTTATTTACTTGTTGCATACATTATACTTAGAATTTTGGGGGGAATGATTGCATTAAAGATGCAAGGTAGATACGATTAGATCCAAGCTGTCTTAAGACTCTAGGACGCCAGCCATTGTGTAGGTATAGTGGTGTAACTTCCGCTTAGGGTTGATTAGACTACCTACTTAAGCTTCAATATAACAATGAACCGTTTCATAAAAAGCGTGTGAAATCACAAAGCTTAAGGGCTTTTAGAACCCATACCTAAATTGCATACACTTAAACCATGTGTTAATATACTACTCCTAAGAGTTGCAACCTTACTAATGTTTAAGAGTTTTAGAAATTAGTTTTTGTACCCATTCTTTTATAAACACTAAATCAAAATAGTGAGGTTGCAACTTAAGGAATGATGTATTAAACCAATGGTTTTAGCATTCGCATACTTTCATGTGCATTCTTTTGTTTCGTTAAATAAATAATTCTTGTCTATGAAATGTTTAGGCCTATAGATAATGGTAGATGACCAACAAGTAAACAATTAGAGCGCCAATAGGCTACTAAATGCCCCTAGAAATCATAAATAGTTATTACAAGCTGAAGTTACTTACTAGAAACAAAGGGCCAAGTGTATTGAAGCTTCTAATCGAGCCTTGTTGGCTCAAGTTGAAGAGAGAGAAAAGACTGTAGACGAGGCTTTAGAGATGTTAGAAGACCTTAAAGCTCATCTATGAGAATTAGATTAAGGGTTTTCAGATTATAGCTAAGGGGCTTAGAATAAATGTCAAGTTCCAATAAATAATAATCTAGAATAAATCTTAGGCTCTTTTTTCTTTTTTCAAATAAAATTTATCTTTAGCTTATCATTCTTTATTCTTTAATATTCCCTTTTTGTAAATAGTTCCTCAATAGAATTCATTTAACCCGTTGTACTTTCTCCCTCAAGGAAATGTAAATAAGCTTATAAATAGAACTCCAAAAATCCCCAGCCTTATTTAGATCACTTGGTTAAGAAAAGAAAGCCTTATTTATTTTTTCTCTTTGAAAGAAAAACAAAAAAAAGGAAAAAAAAAATTTACTAATGGTTACAAGTTCTTATAAGCTTAACCTAAACATGAATCCTTGGTTCGTTAAGATAGCTAACCCAAACACTAACCCTTGGCCCCTTTAAGTAGTTAACCAAACACAAACCCTTAGTCCATTAAAGCAGCTACCCCTTGGCCCATTAAGGTAGGCAGCCCATGACACTAAGCCTTAACCAACTCAAACACGAACCTTTGGCTCATTAAGGTAGCTAACATGAATACAAACCTTCGACCCATCAAGGTAACCAACCCAACTCAAAACCCTTAGTCTATAGAGAAAATTAAACCCAACCATAAACCAAGTCAAAACACAAAGTCAAATACAACCATAGTCTCGAACTCAAATCAAATGGAAAGTGTTATTTCACATTGGGGCACATTTTAAGAAATTAAGGGGTAAAGTCAATCTCCACCCTAGGGCAAATAAATATAGATTTCTCTCTAAGGAATTGGTAACTCACTTTTAAAGGTTTAGGATGAAAAGAGGTAAACTGTATCTCACATATTAACCCTTAAACACTTTGAGAGTTGAGTGATATCATGGTAAAGATACTTTGAACTCATTCCTTAAAGGAGATGAATTTTGAATTTGATAAGCAAATTAAAATAAAGTTAGGCAGTCATTTTCAAATCTTAAACACAATTATCTTTTGTTAACCTCGTTGGACCAACTTGGAGTATTTCGAATTTAAACCCTATCAAAAACTACCCTATATTGGGGCAATTCAGATGTTAGGATATTTAATTAGGAGAAAAGGATAAAAACTAGTTTGTGCTAACTTTCGTAGCAACAATTTAAGAATAATTTTTGTTTCTGATAATTTATTTTCTCTAAAATGAAGAAGAGCTTATAAGAACCCTATACACACAGTCGAAACATTTTGAGGAGACAATTACTTTTGAGCTTAAGAAAAAAAAAAAACAATTAGAGAATGGGGCAACAATAAAACAAAAAAGAAAAAAAACAAAGAGAGAGAAGGAAAAGAAGAAGAAAGAAAAGAGGTTTGAAAATCGGGCCCAAGTATAAGACGAAAACCCCAAAAAATATATTATATCTTAGCATGGGCAACAAAATTGAATCAAAAGGCCTAGAATCAAAGACTAAATAGCCCCAAAAACATAAGGTCTTGATCACATTCCTAGCCTAAAAACACAAACCTTACATATTTATCCCAAATGATAGACACAAAAACCCCCTTACCCATCCTAAATCATAAACATAAGGCTTTACCACCCATAATACTACCTATACTTAATAAAAGCTCTTTTAATCTTAAAGGATAATTTATCTTTAATAAAAGTTATTTTTAAAATGGGGCAAAGCACACTTCTAGTTTTTCTTAAGGGTTCTTGACTTGTATACCGAAGTTGAGTAAGTAAATCTTTCAAAACATACATTCTCATTAATCCTTCTTGAAACCATTTGAACAAAAGCCTAAATTCATAATGTTGAGCAAAAAAAAAAAAAAGACCTAAGAAATTAATCAAGGCATATCACTTCCAAACTGAAGTATAATTTTTGTAATAGTTGTCAAGAGTACAATCTAGACTGAGAGTACGTAATAAAGTCCTATTCGACTATACTAATCATGAGTTACCTTTTTATTAAGAAAGGAATGTTTAAAATTACAAGGCCCCTACCAGAAAGCTCAACATCAAGGTCAGGAGACATTTTTAAAGACTGAAGAATATGAGATACCCTACATAGTTACCAAGGAAGGGAATGGTTATAACATTTCCTTCTTTAATAAGAATTTATACTCATTAGCAAACTTTTAAGAAAAAATAAAAGACAAAAAGAAGAGGACAAAAGAAGAAGAAAAGTGAGAGAAAGTAAAAGCTTGTTACAAGTTTTTTATCCATTTTCAAGTCCATGTCGGCCTGACTAGCCAAACTTTTAGTTCATGTCACTTATTTCCTTTCCAATGTAATAATACCTTTTCAGTTAACCATAATAGTCCAAGTCTTTCTTCCTGATGTAGTTTTCCTCATGAATGATGTCAGTTAACTCTTTTTCAATTCAAGGACCTAATCCCTTATGCCTTTTTTCTTTTTGTCATTGTCATAAATGGTTTTCACCAAATTCTTTGTTTGTAAAAAGTTTCAAGTCATGAAGTTTTTCAAATTGGTTACATTCCTCACTTTGCTTCCTTAATCCTTCATTAATTTTCCTTTAGGAGTTTTAGCTAACTTTTAAAGCGCTGTTCCGTTTTTAATTCATTTTTAGGGTTCTAGCTAGCTTATAGAGCATTATCCCGACTCATATTTCCTTCAAGATTTTAGTCAGCTTTTAGAGTGCCATCTCATATTTAATCCATTTTTAGGGTCCTAGCTAACTTATAAAGCACTGTCTTGACTCACATTTCCTTTAGGGTCCTAGCCAGCTTATAGAGCACTGCCTTGACTTGCATTGAAGGTCCTTTTTTATTCTAGTTAGCTTATAAAGAGTTGCCTCGACTTACATTTCCTTCAAGTTTCTAGCCAGCTTTTAAAGCGATGTCTCATCTTCAATTCATTTTTAGGGTTTTAGTCAGCTCATAGAACACTATCTTAACTCAATATTTCTCCTAAGGTTTTAGCGAGCCTATGGGGCACTTCCCATCACCAAACTCTCTTCAACAAGCTTCCTTCCATTAATTTCGCTTAGGGTTTTAGCCAACTTGTAAGGCACTTACTACCCTTTGTCCTTCTCTTTAGGCTTCTAACCAGTTCAAGGAGCGCTATTCCATCTTACTTTCTCTATAGTGATCTAGCTAGCTTTTACAGTGTTGTCCCATCTTCAATTTATTTTTAGGGTTTTAGCAAGCTTATAGAACATTGTCCCATCTTACATCTCCTTTAGGGTTTTAAGTAAGCTTGTAGGGCACTTTCTCTCATAATTTTTCCTAGGGTTTTAGTAAGTCCGTAAGGCGCTTCCCTTCACTAGTTTCTCTTAAGGGTTTTAGCAAACCCATAGGGTACTTCCCATCACCAATCTTTCTTTAGCATTTTAACAAGCTCATTGGGTACTTCCCTTTACCAATTTCTCTTAGGGTTTTTAGCGAGCCCATGGGGTGTTTCCCATCACCAATCTCTCTTTAGTATTTTAGCGAGCCCATATGGCGTTTCCTTTTACCAATTTCTTTTAGTGTTTTAGTAAGCCCATATGTCGCTCTCCTTTACTAGTTTCTCTTAGGGTTTCAGTGAGGCTATAGGGTGCTTCCTATTACCAATCTCTTTTTAGTGTTTTAGTCAGCCTATAGGACACTTCCCTTTACTAGTTTCTCTTAGGGTTTTAATGAGCCTATAAGGTGCTTCCCATCACCAATCTCTCTTTAGTTTTTTAGCGAACCCATAAGGCATTTCCCTTTACCAATTTCTCTTAGGGGTTTAGCAAGCCCGTAAGGTACTTCCTATCACTGATCTCTCTTTAGTGTTTTAGCGAGCTCATAAGACACTTCTCGTTACCAATCTCTCTTTAGTGTTTTAGTGAACTTGTAGGGCATTTCCCTTTACCAATTTCTCTTAAGGTTTTGGTAAGCTCATAGAATGCTTTCCATCACTAATCTCTCTTTAGTGTTTTAGCGAGCTCATAAGGTGCTTTTCATTACCAATCTCTCTTTGGTGTTTTAGCGAGCCCATAGGGTGCTTCTTGTTACCAATCTCTCTTTAGTGTCTTAGCTAGCCTATAAGGCGCTTCCTATCACTAATCTCTCTTTAGTATTTTAGTGAATCCATAGAGCACTTCCCTTTACCAATTTCATTTAGTGTTTTGTTGAGCCCATAGGGCACTTCCCTTCACTAGTTTCTCTTAGGGTTTTAGTAAGCCTGTAGGGTAGTTCCTGTTCACTAATCTCTCTTTACGTCTTAGCTAGCCTATAGGGCACTTCCCATTTTCCAATCGGCTATCAAGATTTAGCAAGCTTAAGGAGCGCTTTTTCTCGCTTAGATTAGTCAGCTCAAAATAGTACAACTAGGTTTCTAAAATCAATTCTCATTTAGGGTTGCTAGTCTCTTAGAGATGCTATCGCCTAGGTTAGTCAACCCAAAGGAGCATGGTTAGGTTTTCTAAAATCAATTCCCAGTTACGGTTGTTAGTCCTCTAAAGATGCTCTCGCCTAGGTTAGTCAGCTCGAAAGAGTACAATCAAGTTTTTTAAAATCAATTCTCATTTAAGGTTGCTAGTCCCCTAGAGACACTCCTGCCTAAGTTAATTAGCTTAGAGAAACACTTCCAAGTTCTCTCAAATTGATTTTCATTTAAGGTTGCTAGTCCCTTAAAGACGCTCCTGCTTAAGTTAGTTAGCTTAAAGAAATACTTTCAGGTTTTCTCAAATTAATTCTCATTTAGGGTTGTTAATCCATTAGAGTCGCTTCCGCTTAGGTTAGTCAACTCAGAGAAGCACTTCCAAGTTCTCTCAAATCAATTCTCATTTAAGGTTGCTAGTCCCCTATAGATGCTCCTGCCTATGTTAGTCAACTTAGAGAAGTACTTTCAAGTTTTCTAAAATTGATTCTTTTTTATGATTGCTAGTCCCCTAGAGACACTTCAGCCTGAGTTAGTTAGCTTAAAGGAGCATAGCCAGATTTTCTAAAAGAAATTCTCATTTAGGGTTACTAATCCCCTAGAGACGCTCCTACCTAAGTTAGTCAGCTTAAAAGGGCATAATCAAGTTTCAAACTGATTTTTTAGCTAGCTCTTAAGGTGTTAGGCCTCTTTGAAACTCACTCTAATGTCTCAATCAACTCTTAGAGCACCTTCTCTCTCTCTTCTTTTACCTTTCACTAAATCTCTAGTAGATTAAGCCTAAGACAGCTAATTAGTTGTAGTGCTTTTTAGGATAGTTGTAGACATCCCATTTTTACCCTCTCTATAGTTTTAGAATTTTTCATAATAGGGAAAATGGTCCTAATCCAGAAAAAATAGAAAATTTAGAAAGATACAAAATATAGAAAATTTACAAAAGGTAGAAAAAATAACAAACTTTTAAAAAGTACAAAAAATTAGAAAATACTGAAAAAAGAGAAAGAAAAGTGAAAAATAGAAAGATAGAATTTTTAGGTAAAATAGATTTTTGGGCAAATAAAATATTTTTAGGGAAATAGTCTTTAAAGTTATAAATAATTTAATTGGGTAGCATTTCATTTTGTAGAATAGCTTAGTCTATATTGATTAAGTACATTTTAGTTGGATAAGTTAACAGGGCACGAGCCAATAGCCCAACTGGTTAGACACTTGGACTTGCACTGTGATAGACTTAGAGACCTTGGGTTCAACCCTTACACCAAGTACTTTATGCCTTTTTGTTCTTTTCTCCCCTCATTGCCATGTGTCAATCAATCAATGGACCATATGTTTAGCTGAGACGCGTAGCATGTCCTCATTAGAATCTGTAAGCCCTAAAGCCAAGCCAAGTAACCGTAGGTTTGAGCTTAAAACCCAAGGTTTAGGACGATCGGCTAAGGGATTCGATCAAACTCAAATTATAAACTATTTAGCAAAATACCAATAAAAATGACCCTGTAAACTTAAATTTAAGAAAATAAGTAGTAAAATAGGAGACTATAAAATTTTTAAATTTTAAGCATAATAATTGCTAATTACCGAAAAGGCGAAAAGTGTAATATAATAATTAATAAATTATTAGAGATAGATTATATGTATACTAAAAATTCTAGAATGACCAAAATAATATTTAGGAATGTTCACGTGTACCCCACATGTATTTACGTGTAGATAAAAATACGCGTAATTACTAAAATTGGCCGAAAACTAAGCAAATAATTAAAGAAAAATACAAAATAATTATAGAAAAATCAGAAAAAAATCAGAAGAGGATAACTGAAGCAAGATCAAGTCGTGGCAGGTTCAAATCAGAAAAAGAAAAATTATCCAATAAGAATTAGACAAACAAAAAGCCAAAAATCAAGGAATTAGGGCAAAATCCTATCAAATTAATGCACATTAAATTCTACAATTGTCTATAAATAAGGAAAAAAATTTCGGAAGTCATTTGGCCAGTTTGAAAACTGAGAAAAATCGAAACACTGAAAAATTAGAGAGAAAATCCAGAAAAAAAAAAGAAAACTGTGCAGATTAGCAAGGTGAACTAAAACCACCACCCACCACCACCTGGGACCGAACCACCACCACCACCCTACATTAAAACCACCACCTGGACTGGCCGATAGCCTTGGACCGGGTTTGGACGGCCAGAAAGCTTCGAACCGGTTAGTCATTTATTCACCCCGATTTTTGTATAATTTTGTAAAATTAGTTATTTTTCCCAGAAAATTATGAAACTTGTTATTCTGAGGTTTTATTGTATGTAGATTTAGGGAAAAATATTGATTTAGTTTAATTATGTCTGGAAATATAGGGTCCTTAACAAATTGTTCAAAACCGAGCATGATTAAACCGGAAAATAAATAGGCTTAGGAGTGTAGTTTGGGGCTCAAAATTTTTCTGTAGGATGCTCATATAATGTAGAACAGTGCTATGAAGCCATTTTTTTAAAATTAATTTTTGAAATTTTTAAGTTAATTTTTAGCCCTAAAATGATGGTAAAATTGGGTGATTTAGGATTAATTAGGTGATTAGGATGTTAATTACTGATTTAGATCTTAATTAGATGTTTAGGGAAGTTAATCTCTGCAGTGGAACGCTAATCCTAGCCTTTAGGTACTAAGTATAGTTAATTAGGGAAATTAGGTAAAGAATGTAAGAAATTAGGAATATGTAAAAGTGTAAATTAATAAATCTTAAAAAAATAAGGTTATTTAGATAATATTATAATTGAAATCAGAAAAATAATAAATCTGAAATAATATTTAATTTTAAGTAAATATCTCAAAATGTAAGATTTTTACACATCGGGAATAAATCCGATACCACAATTAGGGCTAGCGTATACCGAATAGTTTAGAATACCAAAATTACGACCCAATAGGATATTTGAATACCCGAGCATAATGTGATTAATGTCACATTAGGATTCGAGCTTAATTACGACTTAGGAATTAAAACTAGAATCTAGTTTAGGAACCGAACCCCGAAATAGAATACAACGAATTATTAATACATTATAGGTATACAGGAGGAAAATAAGTTACATTATGAATTAGAATAAGAATCCATAAAATATAAGTACTAAAAGGACCTATTTGCATTATAGGACACCCAGAAACAAATTAGCTCGCAACTTGAGGATCGAGCGATCGAGCAAATTCAAGTAAGTTGGGTCATTGCTTATTGCTTATTGTAGATAGTTTGCGCATGTGTTTGATGTATCTGAATACGTGTTAGAATTTGTACTGGGAATGAATTTGTGGCTGATTGAATTGGTATGAACTTGTTTGAACACCCTAACCGGAATTTAATCTTAGTCGACCTTAATAACCGAAAATATCATGCATTGTAACCCGTTAGGGGATCATAGGACTCTCTAACCAAATACCGACCCCTTCGAAAGGGATAGCGTAGGATTGCAAAATAGTCCCTTCTTCATCCTCAGTCGAACTAAGTGACAGGAGAGGAGGTCGCAGCGGGGGTGAAGTCAATGGTTCGAAGGTAGTCGCGGGAGGAGCGAGATCTCCATTGCACAAGCCTGAGTTTGGTTGTGAGCTGCTGCATAACATGGAACTCCTCAACCCGGATCGGAGCGAGTGAAATTTCTCTGATTTCACAACGGACCGGATTACGTTGTGCGATGATACTTGATTGTTGCATTGTATGAAAATAATTGTTTGATAACCCTGTTTGTGCTTATATGCATTCATGAGTCTCCAATTCAACTTACTGAGCTGTAGTTACTCATACCCTTATAGATGCTTTTGCAGGTTCTGATTTGTGAACACTTCAAGTACTATGCCGCCCTACAATTACCCAGAGGTTAGTCCGTTTGAAGTCAGGGGTGTGAGGATCAAGTTACTTAATATAATGTGTGACTAGAATGACCATGTAATTAGGAAGGAGAGACTAATAGTTATTATGTAATCTAGTGAACTATCGTGTTTGTGTAAAACTTCCTGAGAAGCTCTGTGGACTTATTTATAATTATCTATGTTTATAGAACTTTGTGATAATTATCATAATTGTAGTATAACTATTAATCGAACTGTTTACTTCAAAGCGAGGAGTCGTTGACGCCTTGTGTAGATTATCTCTATGATAGGCACTGTGAGGCCAGTTACTATTATAGAATGGTTTACACGGTGAGACTATTGCGACTTTGCGACTTCGGGGCGTAACAGAATCCATGACTGACATGGTACTACATTAGCTTTATTTTGCCCCTCTTTCTTTCATGTCCTTCGCTAGGGTGCTCAATTTAAGGCAATTTTTTGCCACTTTTTCTACACGATTTTACCAAATTAATAGTGAAATCGTGTCAATTACTTAGGATGCTTTGAATTGGGACAAAAAACACGCCTTAATTTACTCATCTAATCATTCAAATCGGCTTCTAAAAATCACTTGTAGCAAGGATTCACGATTTTAGCCTTTAACAAATCCTTCAAATCCAAGCCTAATGAGAAAGAATCAAAGCTTCTTTTGTGATTTTCAAGCAAGAACAGACATTCAGGATTCACTTTTGACTTGCCAATTCACTCAAATTCAACTTGATTTCACAATTAAAGCCTTTTGACCTTAAGTGTTTAATTTTTGAGTTCATGGCATATTTGACCTTTCTATGTTCATTTAATGTGTGGTAAGTATAAATAGTGGCCTCTAGTCATTCCTCTAAGATCAAACACATCCCCTTTCACACTAGAAAAGTCCGTTCTTAACTTGCACATTTGACCTTTGTGCTGCATCCTTTGGTCCAACCCTCTCTTTTGTGATTTAATTTTGGTTTTATGCATTTTTTTTTAAATTTATTTTTTTTGTAAATTTATTGTAATTGTAAATAAAAAAATCCAAAAAAGGAAAAAAAATATAGGGAAGCTTAGTTATTTATTTATTTTATTTTCTTTCATTAGTCAAAACATAAACAAAAAATAAAAATGAAAAAGAAAATAATAAAAAAATTTTATCACTTAAAAAATTATTTTTCAATAAAAATAAAATAAGATCAATGCTTTTCAAAATTAAGACACCATAGAACTTAAAAAAAAAAAAAAACAATTTAAGACCCTTTATAATTTTTCTTAAATAAACTTGAATCGAATTAAAACGTAAACTCAGCTAGTTTTCAAAAATTAGAATGAATCAACACACTTAAATTTTATCAAATGAACGACGGAAAATTTGATCTCTACTAAAGGATACATAGACACTTATGGGGAGACTTAAAATAAGAAAATTATTTTTATTTTCCCTTGTAAATAAACTTACTATTTTTTAAAAATTTAATTGTGAATGTATAATTAGCTAAATGGGTATTTTAAAAGATAAAGTTAATTTCAAAAAGTTAAAAGTTGTACATAACTAGGGTTTAATAGGTTAGCCTCCAAACTCAAATATCTGGTTTTCAAAAACCATTTTTAAAAATTGATTTTTATATAATCCAATAACTAAGTTACAATAAATCTACCCAATTAGTTTTAATCTAACTCTTATCCCAACCTTAGTGGGGTAGCAACTCCAATTTATTTTCAAATAGAGAAACTAAGTTTTTCTTAACTCTTAGTCGAGAGTTAGTATTAAATGGGTTAAGGTTTAATACTAATTAGATTAAGAAAAATAATAAAAATAGGAAAAATCTAAGCTCAACACCCAACTTGCCCACAACTTAGACAGGTTAGTCTAATCTTGAGAGCCCATGTCCAAAATATCTTATCAATAGGTTTGAATTAAAATTTTCAACTCATTTAAAAAGTATATTGTCTAATCTAACCCCTTCAACAAGGTTAAAGTAGGTAATTTGCCACAATCTAAGTAGTTGGCCAACCCTTGAAGAAGAAAACAACAAAGTAAAATATACCCTTCAATCTTTACTCTTAGCCTCTCTTCTCTTCACCCTTCATTCTTTATTCTTCTTCTTCTTTTCTTAAACTAAATGATTCTTAATCCTCCATCATCTGATCTCTCAATCATCTCCTCTTTTCTATCTATCACGCATAGCACAACTCTCATCTCTTCTTATCTTTCTCATTATGTGGACATCCCTCCATTGAACCATGAATATCACTACATATAATAACATGAAAAATTTATTCACTCTCTAATCTGTTATTCCATTTTTAGGGCTTAATTAATTTTTTCTATTTTTAGTTCTTGAATTTTCCACCAATTTCTCCCTTCTAAATGCTATTACATCTAATCATTAGTTGAAATTACAATGTAAACCCATCATCTTATATTTCTAAGAATTGTAAAATTTAGAGAGGGACATAATGGAAGCCATTTTATTTCCATTTAATTTAGCATGAGAATAGGATCTTGTCAACATCTTCAATCATATATAAGAAAACATTTGTTATTTCAGTTTTGAGATATTAGAAAAGGAAGAGGGGGGGAGGGGATGAATTCATATCTTTAATTAAAAAGACATAGTGTTTTTTGAATTTTAACAAAGTCCCCTCTTAACACTTATTAATGGTGGGTAATAGTTTAATTATTTAACATTTTAGCGCAAATGAATAAAATGCGTTGTAATGTACTTATATCCGCTCTTTTAGCTCCATTGCTAGAGACTTGGTCATCTATACCAGTGTCATTTGACTATATCAAAAATAAAATTGAAGATGTTATAATCAAGAATCAACTAAACCCTTTGGCTTCAATTACTCTCTACTATGTCTTCATAACTTCTCCCTAAGCTAACTCATAAACCTGTAGAGAAATACTTAATCTCTCTTAATTCCCTAACCAGCTAACTCTCTCAAATGCATGAGGATACCACCAATAATCGTTTATATAGGCTTACTACAAAGAACAAAACAATAAGTAAAAGCTTTACTGCAAGTAGTCTCTAAGTGAGTCTTTGAGTTCGTCTAGACTCTTTCGCTTTGTGATGCTAGTATATGAAGCATCAAATATGACTTCTCTATTTTGAATTGATGTAGTTTATATCCTTCCTTATAGTAACGGCTAGTTAAATAAGAAAATAATCTAGAGCTTTTTTTATGTTGTGATCTTAATAAAGCATTTTGTAACCAAGTGGAGAAAATCTCTCATATAATTTTTATCCTTGAATTTTGAATTTAAATATTTTCAATAACAAATTTGATGATGATGCTTTACTAATTTATCTATCAGCTATTGCTGTGAAAAACTTCCACAAAAGAAAAGTATTGATTTCTATAAGAATATCTTGCTAGAGTTGATTCGATTCACAAATTCTCTAAAATAAATGCCAATATCATGCGATTGATATTTTCCACCAAATAACTAAAGGTCTACAAATGGGTTTTGGTTCATTTAATCTACTTTTTAAATGGATATGGGCTACTATTTTTTAACCTATTAAAAAAGCAGGCCAAATAAATTTGGCCCATTTAACCTACAAGTCAAAGGGAGTCAATTTAAGTTGACTCGTTTAATACATTTACACCTTTTACCCATAAGCTACTCCATTTAACCCTCTTTTTAAATAGATAGGGTCGAGGTTTTTAGGCTTATTTCAAGGGCAGGCCAAGTGATCCTAGCCCATTTGACCTGTGAGCTAAAGTGGGTTTGGTTGAATTAACTTATTTAACCTACTTATACATCTCTATAACAACCTACACAATCCTCTCAAAACTTGTCCCTTCATATATATACATCTCTATTTGAATCTTCATATTTTGAATTTTAGAAGGAGAAAAATCTCCAATTCAATCCATATAGTTACCTTGATTTAAATTTGAATCCTAGATTATTTGACCTCATAATCATAGGAAATAAACATGTGACAAGTGCTTAGACGTGTTGAATATCATTGCCATGTTACTTAATTGAAACTTATGGACATTATTTTTACTTATTGAAATATTTAATAGGCTGTTATACATATTAATCGTATCTTCCAATATGCTGGACACATAAATAATAATAATAACAATAACATTGAGGAGTTGTTACTTGAAAAAAAAAAATGATGATCCTTAATTCCTTAATATATATAGCTAATCACATCTAGGCCTTGTAAAGCTTTGGTAATGCCATTAAGCTTCTTAAAATATAATGCCCTAAAACGCAGGGCACTATAACTCATCATGTGTCCTTAACATCTACTAATACGTCAATCATACACAAATACTAAAACTTACCAAATACATGTATTAATCTCTGAATAGTCTCAATCTAATCTCTTCCTAAATCAAGATAACTACTATTTAAGTAAATTTTATAAAACTTTAAATATGAACTTATTATTTACAAATAAACTTCTAGCCACCACTCCTTAACCTAGTAGTCTTAATGATCAAATCCAAAACTATTAAACCTTGTAACTTCTACTCAAGTACCTCTACTAGAAAAGTTAATGCGGGGTAAGCTGAAACCTAGTAGGGAATACAATAAACACATGCACTTGATACACACCATCAATAAGTCACATGCATAACCATAATAACCAATGCAACAAAAACAAACACCATTTATTATCTTGATTATTAGCTAGTAACTAATATAATTTTAGCATCCCAAGACTTAAGGTAACTTATGACCCCTACACAAGCACTATATATATATAATAGTATTGATGTGCGTCCTAACCATTACCTAAGTAACCCTTCTTAGATCTAGCTGAGTCGTCTCAGTACGGATCCTCATTAGGTAAGTCGCGTACTATCACAAGTTACCTTACCAACCTTCTTAGACCCTATTAAGGGAAGGTAGAAGTGAAATAAGCACAAACAACATATAATTAATAAGTCCATATTTAAATTAATTCAGGTTAAACAACTATTCTATACAAACACAGCAAGTAAACATGTATCCTGTACTAAATCGATAAAACAACCAATATTGTCACTTATGCCTAAGCCAAGAGTATGTCCAAGATCAACAGCTAATATACAATAACAAAGATAACATACATAATCTACTTTTTAAAATGTCCTTTCCTATCTTAACTCAGTTTCCACAAATCCTACTTAAGTCTTTTGTTCAAATTACTGTTATCTATGTTTTCAAAAAGAATTTTGAATACTAAGATGGTATAGATTAGTTTAGATTATAATTTAAAAGGCTAAGAAGCAAGGAAAGAAGGAATAGAAGGCGAAACAAGTACATAGGCAAGAATTACGGTAGTGAACTTTGGTTGTAGTTATAAGTTCTACAACCAGTCACTCAAGGTTTCGATCGGTTGAAAAATCCGATCAAACTTAAATTATAAGGTAAAGCTAGAAATATTAGAAATATTAGTAAAAATGATTTCGTAAGTTTGAATTTAAGAAAATAAGAAATAAAATAAAAGACTATAAAAATTTCAAATTTTAAATATATAACTCGTTATTTATTAAAAATGCGTAAAATGCATTCCGATAATTAACAAATCGCTAGAGATAAATTATATGTATACTAAAAATAATAGAATGACCTAAATAAGATTTAGGAATATTTATTTGTACTATATATGAATTTACATGTGGGTATAAATACGCGTAATTACTTAAAATACACGAAATGTGCTAAAATAATACAAAATACTTAAAGAAAATTCATAATTAATTAAGAAAAAATCAAGAAAAATCATAAAAAATCAGGAATGATCCAGAATTGGGTCGTGGCAGCTAGGAAAAATAAGAAAAAATTTGGCCAATTAAATTAAAACAATAAAAAAGCCAAAAATTAAGGGATAAGGCAATTGTCTTGTCCAATTTAATGCACAATAATTACACTAAAGCTCTATAAATAGCAAGAAAAATTCAGAAGCTCATTTGGACAGTTAGAAATCAAAGAAAATTAAGGAGAGGTGAAAATTGAGAGAAAAATTCGGGTTAGAAAAAAATTAGGAAAAATTGTGCAATTAGTGCCATCAAAGGGAACCCCCACCAGACGAGCAGCTGGAAGTGGACGGCCGCCACCACCACCACCACCACACGGTGGTGGCAGCGCCCAGGCCGGCTGAAAAGGCCATGGCGGCCGGCGGTGGCCGAGCTACCCAGATCGGTGAGTAAGATTTACATCTCGATTCTTGTGTAATTTTACAAAAATAGTAAATATTATTAGAAAATTATGAATTTTGTTATTATATAATATTTTTGTATGTAGTTTGTTGGAAAAATATTATTTTGATAAAAATATGTCTCGTGATATACGGTCCTTAAGAAATCATGCAAAATCGAGCATGTTTCGATTTAGAAATATATGACCTTAGGAGTGTAGTTTCGAGCCCAAAATTTTTGTGTAGATTAATTAGATGATGTAGAATAGTGCTATGAAGCCTGTTTTCAAAAATAAATTTTCAAAATTTTTAGATAATTTTTAGGCTTTAAAATGAGGCATAAAATGGGTAATTTAAGGCTAATAAAGTAATTAGATAGTTAATTACTGATTTAGTGAATAAGTACATATTTTAGGATGTTGAAATCTGATGGAGTATGATACTTGTAGCATTTAGGGTGTTAGATGTAATTATTAGGTTAATTATGTAGTAAATTAGTAATAGAAAAACATAGTAAATTATAAGTTAATTTTGTAAATTAGGATAATTAGGTGTAAAATCTGATCTAGGATGAATTTAGATATTTTGAAATGATAATTGATGTTAGAGATGGTAATTAGGGTGATAGAAATATTAGAAGTGCATTATGTACATAAAAGGTAATAATATATAATATGTAATTTTTAGAAATATAATAAATAGAACATATTATAATAAAAATTGATATTTTGAGAATAATAAAAATGTACAATAAATCTGATAGGAAACTTGAATTTATGGAATTATATGAAAAATGTAAAAATTTATCACATTAGAAGTGAATTTGGTACACTAATACGGATTTAAGTGTATCAAGTAAAATAAATACTGACTAAGGGTAATGATGGTATTTAGGAGATCGGAAAGTAATGTGATTAATTTCACATTATGGGTTGAAATGAATTTCTAGGGTTGAAATATAAAACATTACTTAAAAATCGAACTAGAACCTAATTTAGAAATTGATACGGAAACAGAACCCGAACTTAACCCCAACCCTAGAATAATTATAAAAGACCTAAGACCTAAGACCTAGATAATTAAGCATATTAAACCCTAAACAAAACCTAACAATAAGCGTTATAGGATAAAATGAACCTATCATAGTTATATGAAAAGCTGAAACCACGTTTGTGTTATAGGGATGATCGGCGATGGCCTGAGCAAATCGAACCTCGAGTTAGTGAGCGAGGAGTCGAGGTAAGTTGGGATTAATATGATGTTGTATTTTGGAGGCTTAAGATTATGCTTGGTTGTGCTTGTTAGATAGTTGGATGTGTGCATGTGCTTGATTATGGGTGATACTATGATTCTGTTTGTTGCTCTGGCATGTATTGTATGATTTGTATGACATGATTGATCACCCTAAACTGGACTTAATCAAATATATGACCAGTAATCATAATCGGACATGCATGGCAACCCGTTAGGGGAACTTAGGACTCTCCGGCCAATTACCGACCCCTTCGAAAAGGATAGTGTAGGATTGCAAAATGGTCCCTTCTTCATCCTCAGTCGAACTAAGTGACAGGAGAGAAGGTCGCGACGAAGGTGAAGACAGTGGTTCGAAGGTAGTCGCGGGAGTAGCAAGGTCTCCATTACATAAGCCTAGGTTTGGTCGTGAGCTGTTGCATTAATAGTAACGCCTTAACTTGGATTAGAGTGGGCGCAATTTCTCTAATCTCACGACGGGCCGAACAACATCGTGCAATGCCATTTGCTTGCACATGCATTGCACCTAATGAGTTAATTGAAAACCTTATTATGTTTTTGGTATAGTTTTAAGTCCTCCGTCCTAACTTACTGAGCTGTGGTTGCTCACATCCCTATAGACGTCATACAGGTGTTGGCTAAGAAGCGGCAAACAACTACTCTGAAGCTAACAACTGCTGGATCCTGGGGAGTGAGGAAAAATATTGAAGAATAAACACATATTTTAAGGTCTAAGTTTTTATTTTAGAATTATTTTTCATTACTGAATAATGTAATAACTAGGAAATATATTACAGAGAACTATTGCAAATTTTAACTACATAGTGTATATACATATTTCCTCACTTTCTTAGGTAAACGATCTATTTAAATTACAAACTGTTTACTTCAAAGCGGGTTAGTCGTGGACGCCTTGTGTAGATCAGGTCTAAGATAGCGGTTGTAAGGTCAACTTTTATCTTAGGATGGTTTACATGGCGAGGCTGTTACGACTCTGCTGCTTCGGAGCGTGATAGTAGTTCTTGTTCCTGTGTAGTAGAAAGACCAACAGGTAGGGATCATAGTCATCAACCTTAATTGTAATCTTTTTTGACTAAATTTTTCTTCTCCTCTTCGTGTACAACTCAACATAAACCCCTAGGGAAGACCATGGTTACGACTATAGCTATGGCCCTTGGCTGTGTTCCCTTCGAACTTCGATTTCCTCCTTTAATCACTACTCCCAATCATCCATCCAACACTAATCACAACCCCCAACACATTACCTAATCCTCTCATAGCCACTAACAACACTTCAAACACCAAGATTAGACAAATCCATTTAATCACACATGTATCAAGTTAACTCTAACATATTCTATTTACAAGAAAACAGCATAAAACTTTAGATCAAAGGTTACTTATGCGTTTCCTCACTGTAACGACACCAAAGAATTGATTTCACTCCTTCACCATGCTATAAATCATAGGTTCTATCAAATTTAATACTCTTTTCCATTGAAAAAAGCATATTATAGTATCTACTAGGGTCAAGATACCTTATAATTGTGTTTTTATAACAAAAATGGTCCTTTTCTTATGATTCCAACACCTGTGATGCATAAATCCAAATTTCAGAGTTCTATGATTCAAGACAACAAAAAGTATTCTGTAATTTAAGCAAGTGTTTAAATAAGGTTAAGGTTACTAAGGTTAAGGGGGAGGTTTCTAACTTTTATTAGACTTAAGTACCCCTGTAGGCATTAGCCAATTACATGAAATATTAGTCCCCCACTAAAATGTTATTTTATTTTCCCCTTTTATTTTTTAAAATTTTGAGCTTTACATAAATGAATACTTTAGCTACCATATAAACAATCCACATTGACACGTCTTAATGGATATGACATTAAGCCATGAAATATGCTTGTGTTGCATCAAAGTTTGCTAGCCTATTGCATTTTTTAGCAATAAATTAAGTGTGGAATTATAGAAGGCAAGAGCATATGTCGACAAGATGATAGCTCTAGTGGAGGCCGTTGAAAAAATGGCAACATTACTTGTTGGGTTACCATTTTATTATTCCTACAGATTAGAAGAGCCTTAAAGAGATTTTAACTTCGACCATTTAGACTACAGAGCAGCAACACTATTTAGTGAAACTCCTTAGTTATGATTATGAAATTCAATATAAACTAGGAGTGAAAAATAAAGTCACTGATGCTTTGTCCAAATAATTTGAGGACTCAACATAACTCATTGCTATTTCTAAGCCATCTTTTGACTTAACTGACACATTCATGTAAGAGTTTTAGCATAATAGTGATTGGAAATCTATATATCAAAAGGTTGGTTAAAGTGACTATTGTGAAGGTTAATTAAAGGAAAGGGGTGGATTGTTATTTTATGGCCACAGGTTATATGTTTCATTACACCAAACTATTAGAATCACTTTAATCAGAGTTTCGTAATGCTCCAGCATAAGGCCATATGGATGTATTAAAGGCATTCAAACATTTAAGTGATTCTTTTTACTAGGAGGGATTGAAGAAAGATTTTGAGAAACATGTGAAGAATTGTCATGTGTATTAAAAAATGAAATTTGTGACCACATCCAACATACCTCAAAAAGTTTTTGAGGAGGTAGCTATAGATTTCATCACAAGTTTGCCTTATGTTAAGGAGAATTCAATTATGCCAGTGGTGATTGATTGCCTATTGAAATATTGTCATTTTGGAGCTTTGCCATCTTGTTACACTGTAGTAAGAGTTGCTAAGCTCTTTGTTGATATTATGGTTAAGATGTATGGGATTCCTAAGGCTATTATTTCAAATAGGGATAAGGTTTTCATTAGCAATTTCTGGAGAAAATTGTTTCGTTTAAGTGGGATAACTTTGAAGATGAGCTCTTCATATCATTCTTAAACAGATGAACAATATGAAGCATTAAATAGACGCTTGGAAAATTACTTAAGAGCTTATGTCATAGATTGTCCTAGTGAGTAACTGAGGTTTTTACCTTGGGAAGAATGTTATTTTAGCACAAGTTTTCACACAACTTCAAAGTTAACGCCTTTTGAGGTTTTATATGGTAGACCACCCCTTACTATCCCGAATTATACTCCTAGTGAGTGGTTGAGGTTTTTACCTTGGGCAAAATATTATTTTAACACAAGTTTCCACATAACTTCAAAGTTGACACCTTTGGAGGTTCGATATGGTAGACTACCCTATACTATCCTAGATTACATTATAGGTTTTGAAGAACACTTAGGCTAAACTCAATAGAGGGGATGGATTAAGTTTTAAGGACAAATTATAGTTCTTTTAAAATTTGAGCAATAAATGCATCAATAAATGTGATTAAAGCAATAACAAGATAATAAAGAGTACTAGAAATAAAGAGATACGAATAGAGAAGAATAAGCTCGAATATAACGTGGAGTTCGACCCGCTCCTTACTCTTCATAAACCTAAAATGGCCTCTAATTGAAGACTTCACACCACTTTATTAATCTCACAAAACAATGCTCAAAGAGCTACACAAGTTTCTCAATCACAATTACACACAAGTGTAATGCTTTTCTCTCTAAAGATTGCAAATACAAGAACTCCCAAGTGCTACACACCAAGTCTCACTTGTTTGATTGTAATGAAGAGTAGAAGAGACAAATAGTAAGTAATAATACTAAAAAATATAAGAGAATGTCTTTTGATTGTAGTAGAATATCAATTCTATTTTGTCCTTGGTTGGGTTGTTGAGCATTTATACTATCTTATTCAATTCTTCCCGTTACTATATATTAAATGCTCCAACGACTACTTAGAACAAACTTACCATCATGACGATATCATATTCTTACCGTCAAGGCAGTAAGCAAAATAACTGCTGGCATCAACACCGGTAAGTCTACAATCATGCCGGCATGGTGAATAGAATGCATTTCAACTTCTAATCTAAGCCACTTCACTATCAAACTAGTAATACTCATGACTTGTTAAGCCGGTAACCTAAATTTACTTGTTTCCATCTTTTAAACATAACAAAAAATATCTATACTCTACAATCTAACTTCCAAAACTAAATATTTTGTAGAGTTAATTGATATTTATAATCACAAAGTAAGATAATTATTATTTATTTATTAAATCAATATAATTGAGTAATAACATATTTAGTCATATGCTTTTTATTTTGTTTTCATCAAAATCAAATAGTGAACCCTAAGTTCAATAAGTTTGTCTTTGAATGAAGTGGTTGATTTTGAGTTGAAGACTAGATATGAGATTCTCAGAATCCTTAAGTTTAATTTGACTCAAATTCAGTTGAGAATGAAGAAGTTAGTTGACAAGCACAAATTAGACAAAAGTTTGGAAGTAGGAGATTGTACTTATGTGAAGTCATAGGCATACAAGCAAACTTCATTAGCTTCTTAAATGTCTAATAAGTTAGTGGCTAAGGTGGGACCTATAGCTTATGGACTACAGTTGCCATATCATTCTTGAATACATCTAAAATTCCACATTTGCTTACTCAAGAAGGTTAAAGGGGAGTTTCCTAAAATGGTTAAATACCATCAAATTCCTTTAAGAATCATCCTTTGGTTCAATCCTTATTTATACTGGATGTAAGACATGTTTATAGAAAGGGGCATTTAGTGACACAATTGTTAATATGGTAGGAATTATTGTTGCTTGAGAATGCTACTTGGATGGACCTGGGGAATTTTAGAGAATATATCCATCATTTCACCTTGAGGACAAGGTGAATTTTATATTGAGGGAGGAAAATGTTATGTCTAGAGCTACAAGAAATATTTACAAGTCAAAGTACTTCAAGGACTATGTACAATAAAGAAGACTTAAAGCATATTGAAGATATTGCAGATACATCATATACATGTGATTCAAGAGTTTATAATAGAGACTTAGGCATACTTATAGATCATGATTTAAGCATGCAGAGAATACATCATAATATCATATAGAAATACACATCATATCATCATATCATGTACTTACACTAGCAACAGTTGTAGTTGTAACGGATCATATGGAAAGTATAAAAAGAAAAAAAAAAAATAGAGGAGGGTAATCAAGTGCCTAATTAATAAAATTTCCCTCTTCTTCTTCCTTCCTTTCTTGGAGTTGCTCTAATACTTGAAATTGAAAGGAAAAATCCCAATTCAAGTACCTCGCAATACACATACACAAATACAGTGAGTAACAATACTAGTATAGAAAGTTAGATTGTAAAGAGAAGATTATGATTCCGTAATTCTTTTCACATTTGGCAAAGATTACAAGCAGATCAAGAAACCCTAGATATATGAGAGAGAGAGAGAGAAGGAGTCATATCTCAGAGGAATCGAGAATAGAGAGAAAAATATCTAACAGTGTGGTTTTGTTTTCTTAAAAAAATACAATACATACGTTGTAAGGAAGCGTCGTTTAAGGAAGCGGGTTGAATATTGTACTGGGCCTTGAAAGCTATCAGCTCACCACATTTAAGACTATGGAAAATCCTTGGAGACATAAGAAGCAATTTATTTATTTATTTATTTTGACCAAACATCAGAATCAATTTAAATGCTTAAAGTAACACTCTTTGTTTAATCAAAAGTTGGTCACATGAATCGTAATGCTTTCAATTATGGTCCACATTAATTTACTTGACATTAATCTTTCACAAAAGTAGTCCAGCTGTTATTTAAAATAATTAATATGCTATCTTATGCTCATGTCCACCAGGATTAGAAATGGTGGCATTCATGCGATCAAGAATAATTCCTTTAGCCAACATTCTCATAATTATATCCAAACTCACTTCTACGCAAGACTGCTAAAATAAAATGACGATTTGCATTTGAATGGTGAATTACTTAATTGATTAAACTTCATGGAGTTACTATCACCACATTATTGATTCGAACTCTTATAAGGTGTTGAATTTTTCCTTTTTTTTTTGTTTAGCCATGCATACCCATATGATTTGCAGTGTTAAACTAAATTGATATTTTAACGCTGCACCGTCAATTTTTTTCTTTTGCAGTGTGTAGGTAAACCTACCTATGGATTTAAGGGTCTATATGTACCGGGTGCCAACTTACCCTTTGACTTGTGGATTCACCAAGTTCATGGGCTTCTTAAACCCCTTATTTAAATCGGGTTCAATTCTTTAATCCAGTGTGGCGGTTCAAGGCAGGGTACATATCAAATTTGACTTATGCCCATAGCTAGGTAGAGTTATTATTATTATTTATTTATTTTCTTATGATGTGTATTTTATATATTATATTCCTATGACCTGTTTAAGATGCCTCAAAACTTTCTACATCCAAACTTTAGTTCTCTCGTTTAATATGAAGAATTTAATATGAAGAATAGTAAGATCGTATTGAGGATTAGGAACAATGAGTTGCACATGAATATTAGAACTAATGGAAAAGGAAAGACGCCTGGAGCTATTAAATTGGACACAACATGGGATATAGAAGTTGATTCTAATGATGATCAAAAAACCCTATGAAGGAAAAAGGGGATTACCAAGAAGATTTCACAAAAGTTTGATCCACCTTAAAAGAGGAGGAAGTAGGGAGCATCAAATAAATGATGTTAAACAAAAATGCTTATTGCATTCAAGTTTTCCAAACAATTTTCACCTCTAGTATTTGACTAACTCAATAGCTATAGTTAATGTGAAGATTTGCATGAGTTTTGTGACGTTGTGACAACTTCTTTTGGTTTTAAGTAACTTATGCAAGCTTTAAGATAAGTTTATGATGATTACAAGTGGAATTATAAATCAAAAGCACCAAGAAAAGATGTTTAGAAAGAATCACAATGAAGATTATGCTTGTAATTTAGACCATGAACTTTATGAGAAAAGGGGAAAGAAAAAAAAAGCATCAAAGAGGTTCATATGCAACAATTAGGGCTAGGAATCAAACCATAAATTAAATATTTCTCTTCTCTTTACATAGTGCTTTCTTCTAGATCTATCTCATTCATTCACGTGTGAATTGTATGTGTTTTGTGAATTTATTCTCTATTGATTTGCTAATTATATACATAAACACAAGTGGTTGGTTATTTTTTTGGGATATGGAGTATAATTTATAAACTTGGCATAGCATATTTATATGCATTTTCATAATCTTAGAACTTTTATAAATTTTTGCACTCTCCAAGTGTTCTTTCCTATCTTTTTGCAATATAATTCATGTTGAATCAAAATTTATATGATATCCTTGACTTGACTTAATTTATGTTATTTTAACGTTCTAGGATTATGAAATTAAAAACTAATTAATTATTTTTTAATTTTGTGCTTGATTGAAATGGATTGATTTGTAATTGTCTTTCATAGATGCTATGTCAAAGTTTGCATAGTAATTCCTCACGCTTGTAAAGTTTCTTCCATATTATTATATTTTAATTGTAGGAGAGATTTCATTGAGAATATAAACTTACGTATTTTCCATTTTGCAGGAGCATGCCAAGAGATCAAGAAATAAAGAGAAAATTAGCAATATATGCTTTTATGATATGATTTGTTAACTTAGTTTTTTTTTATTTGATGAATTTTACAATTAATAAAGTATTAACCCTACCAATTTTATGCTACCTTTTAATGAACTTTTCTTATTTGCAGATAGAACAGTTTAGGAGTAGTTTAAGTTTTTAGTTTTCTTTGCATTTTACTATTCCTTTATTTTGTTTGTTTAACAAGGTTTTAGAACTTCAAATGTTGCATACAAAATCTAGTGGCTTCAATGACAAGATAAAAATTTAGTGGTAGAGCTTAAACTAAAGAAGTTTCGGTTTCCCTTTATCTTTTTCTCTTATTTTTCCATCTTTATTTTTGTGTTTTTATTGTTTATTTGTATATTGAGGATAATGTGCAAAATGAGCATAAGAGAAGAATAAAGTAATATGGTAATGAATGAAAATTTATAAAAAGTTTTGGATTTGAGCTATATTAGTTATATTCCTTACCCTTAGGATTTTTGCAAAGTTTTTGAAAATTATTTGAGAAAGATAAAATCAATTTGTTTGATATAGCACATCTATTCACTACTATTTTTCATCTAACTAAAGAAACAACCTTTTTGGATGATTTTTTTTTTTTTTGCATGAATTTCTTTGTCATTATGACCTTTTAACACAATGCTAGAATTAACTAATGAAATTTGTGTGTAAGTATAGAGTTTCCTAGTATTTAAGCTTAGATGTAAACTTGGAATTAGGTTGGAAATTGCTGATTAGGAATTAGTTGTCTATATTTTACTTTAATATATATTCATTCCTTGGAAATCTTGAGAGTCCTATAATTTTTAACAAATGAACAAATGAGTCTATCTTTTGAAAGTTTCCTAAAATATCAAAGCAACTGGAGGAAAAAAAAAATTTTAATTAAATAAAAGCTTGGCTGTAAGCCTCGTTGATTTGAGTAATTAAGCCTACGGAATGCCTCTTTAGTGTTGAGTAATGCTTGTCAACTTGGGTGACGTGCTCAAGATTATTGGTTGAAAGCTTATTACAAGGGTCAAGAGAAAAGTCCACATAAAGGCTAAACTAAAATTAAAAAAAAAAAGAAAAAGAAAAAGAAGAAGAAAAGGTGTTTAATCGATAAAAAGAGTAGTGGATGGTTTGAAAGGAAGTCTTAATACCTATTAGTCTAAGGTCATCTAGCCTATGACTTACTAACCGACAAAAACTGCTTCTTAAATAAATTAAATGAAAAAATGAGAAAGAGAAAAAGAGAATTTCCTTCAATGAAAATAAATATTGAGGGAATAATCAAGAGATTGGTTAATGTAATATGCATTTGTTTTTAATTATTGTGCTTAGAGAGGTGAAAAAGGGGAGTGTCTACCCTTTAATCAATTTTATAAAATGTAGATAACTCTTTCTTGATTAAGTTTTTGTTAATTCTGATTTTTATTTTAATATTTGTTTAAATGATGTAGTTTAACTCTAGTTTACGTAGAATAATTTTTCAACTTTTGGTATGGCATTTTATAGCCAGTAAATATATTTTGTAGTTATGTTTTAAGGGTATATAAATATAATTAAGTGTAATTCTATAAAATAAAAGTTACTGGAGTTTTGAAATTGATGTTTAGAGGAGTGAAAAATTTAATGGAAGAGTAAGTGCTCTTATTTTTTAATAGACTGTGTGTGATATTTAAATTGATTTTATAATTTGGGTATTCATTGATATTTTCATTTTTAAGAGTTTTTATTGATTGATTTATCTTACTTAAGAATAGGTAAAAGCTTAAGTGGGGAGGAATTTAATTAATGCTAATTTGCAATTATTTTGATGGGTGATTTTTATAGTTTTTTTTATATGTTTCTTAAGTATTTTTAGTGATTTTGATGCTTAATTTGTTTATACTTTGATTTTACCCTTTGTTTGATTGATTCGAAGAATTTGATCAAGTTTTAGATGAATTGAAGATGATTTTCATGAGTTTTAAAGCATAGAAGAAAATTACACTCAAAAGTATTGATCATGAATTGAAATCACGCCAATAAGAGGAATAGAATAAGGAAGAATTGATGGTTACAGAGGATCGTAGTCAGGATCACAACCATGAAATTGAGGTATAAGCATGCTATTCCTTGCAAATTTACTTATTTTAGGAAAGATTTGTAGCCTTAGGAGTTTCCTTACACATGTAATTATATAAATGGTCTTATAAACATAATTAGACATAACAAGAAGAGAGGAAGACATTATTATTTACATTCATTCAATTAAAATTGGGGTTTAGAAGTCAAGAAGAAGAACTTTCAAGTAGTTTATTTTCTTTATAGAATTCAACATCAGAAGTGAGAGAAGACAATAATTGATCATGAATTAAGATTAGGAAACCTCTTTAAAGGTTATTTTCATTTATCTCTATATATATTCTTGATTTAGATATTATGTAATCTATTATTTCTTGTGTGTTTAATTGATGTTGTGAATTGGATACTTGAATTACTAGACAATGGATCTTGTTTTAGATTTGGTGCTTTGTTTGTGTCTTTAATTCCATAATCATTGAACATATATTTTGATGAGTTGGAATATTTGTTATATTAAGATTGAGTGTGTGAGAACCTCTCCTAATTGATTTTTGTGAATTTGATAATTTGGATTAAAAAAAAAGACATAATAATATGCTCTTTGATTCAATTAAGATTCAAGAACATGAAATGATTAGCAATAAAAAGGGTGAATTGGTTAATCTTGGGTAATTATTTACTTTGTAAGAAGAAATTTTTACCTAGCACTTAATTATTTTAAAACTAAACTTATTAAAGACTTAGTATTAACATTAACTGGTTTTCAATTTATTTGGTTAATAATTGAATCCACTTAAGATGTTTAATATCCTAATCATGTAAAGTAGATTAGTTACATTATTAGTTTTTATAATTAAATTTTGCATTTTTTATTTTATTAGCTTAAATTTAGATGGGACTAATGCAGTTGAGAGCTAGATAACGTTCCTTATAGGTTCAACCTGGTATCACTGGTATTATACTAGATATGCTATCTAGTGCACTTACTAGTAAAAATATACTTTTGTTATAAAGTAGAGTTAGATTTAGTGTATATCAACAATCCACTGATAATTATATAGCATCTCTTTAAGGTAATCTTCCATTCATCACCTTCTTTTAGATCTAGTGATATTCGCTCTTTAGGTCTAACTTCAAGAAAATCTAACTATTATGAGGCTTGTCTAACATGTCACCCAGTCTAGAAATAGGGCGTTTGTACTTCAATGTTATCCTATTGACAACTTAGCTGTCTACACATCTTCTACGAGCCATCTTTCTTGGGTAAGAGCAAAGCAAGGACAACATAAGTATTGGTACTCACCCTAACAAGCCCTTACTTATCGCTCAAGTACTTTTCCTTTGTCATAGTTCATACGATAGGTATGTCATTTCATAGGCTAGCCCTAGGTTGGAGATCAATCACATGTATTATTCTACGTAAGGGTAGTAATCTCCTAGAAAATTCCACGATAAGTACATTGCCGTATTCCTTCAACAATTCCTTGACCTTTATGAGATTGAATCTAGGTTAATAGCCTCCAACAGTTGTTTAATAATTAATAATATATAAGTTCAACAATTTTGAAGTCTTGCTTAAGTTTCTCTTATTTCCATGTATAAGGTCTTCTTTTGTGTTTTGTTGAGATGGGCTTAAGCTTCATGAACTTCTTGAGATATCATAAGATATAGGACAAGCCTCTTCCCATCCTTCTAAAACAAGTATGTATTGTGATACCCATTATGTAGCACTCACCAACCAAACATCCAAGGTTGACTAAATAATATGTGTGATACATACATAAGTAGCACGTCATAAAGTATTTCATGCTTATACCTTTCACCAATGGAGACTGATACCTAGGCTTGTTGTGTCATATGTAAGCTCCCTTCACATTAAACTAATGTAGCTTGTATCATGCCTCGAAAAGGTGAAGTCATAACAGTCTCGCAATGTGAACCATTCTAAGATAGAAACTATCCCCACAACTGCTATCTTAGACCTAATTCACACTAGGCATACTCAACTCTACCCCTTTGAAGCGTCCACTTCAATACCTGTTTGATATAAACCTGTGGAGTAATCCTTTTAAATAATTCAATAAAAATAAATTTATAATTTGATCTCATAAAAGAGTAGTATTAAATCCCACAGGTACCAGTCTTTCACATACAAACAAAAATATTGAAAACTACTAAGCCCGTTGAGAAGTCTTGTGTAATTTTCCTTAAAAGATAAAAAGTTAATACTAAGAGTAATAATCGGCTATTTCTTGTTGCATCTCACTCCCCATCCCAATTTATTAGTGTTCTAGTGTTAGGTAGGCACTTGTAATCCAATTGAAACCTATAAAACAAACTATAAAGGAATGAGGAACAACTTGCTCAGTAAGTGGGGCGGACAAAAGTATGCACTCAGCACATCACAAGCAGGGTTTTTAATAAAGTTAATTAAATGCAATGTATATACAAGTAAATGCCATCGCACAACGTTATCCAGCCTGTCGTGAGATCATAGAATTTCACTTGTTCTAATTTGGGTTAAGGAGATTGACATCGCGTACTTGTGAATCAAAACCAAAGCAGGGCTTGTGCAATGGAGAATATCCTCCTCTCGTGACCACTTTCGAACCACAACCTCCAACCTTGTCACGACCTCCTCTTTTGTCACTTAGTTCGACTAAAGGTAGGGAAAGGATCATTTCAACTATCCTCATCGAAGGGAGTCTATGTTTGGCTTAAGAATCCTAGCCGTTACCCTTAGTGGGTTGCGATGCATATTAAGTTAAATGTTAAGACGAGTTTAAGTTAGTTTATTTATTTATTTTAGGTGATCAACCAAGCTCAAATAATTTAAGTATAATAATCACAAAAACAACCATATCATGGAGCTCAGCTCCTATTATAGCAAATTGAAACTCAACCATAAACGCTGCATGTGCACAAATAGTTAAGTACATTCACAAGCCAATACATACCAAAGTCTCTAAATATTTTGAAATAATATCCCAAAATGCTATGAAGCATTGATCCCACTTACCTGTCCTAACACTCATTATAGAAAACTCGTATTATCAATGGTTTGATCACTAGGAGACCTTATATATATAAGACCCAAATTTAGTTTTCGTAATAGTTACAAAAACATTAGGGTTTTATCTAAAGCAGCTATATATATATAAAGTATATTATCATTTTTTTATATAATAATATATAGTTTCATTATATCGTCGAGTGAAGTTATTAAGTATTAATAATTTACGTAATTATACTATTACGTATAATATATCATTCTAATCATATCAAAATATACTTTTAGTCATTTAAATCACGTTTCGATTATAGTAGAGTTATAGTAGTATGTAAATTAGTAATATTATAGAGATATAAGTTATATTACCTAGGTTTATCCGATCTTAGTAAAATTAGTATTGTTGGGCTTGTACAAACTTAACGACACGTATTACGAGTCCTACTTTCTAAAGATGACTTTTAACGGGTAATTCAAGTTTTAATACAGTTATATATATATATAATCAAAGATTATCGTACTATATGTAATTTATGTTATTAAACCATATTTTATCTAATTTGTCAATATAACTCATAATATAGGTATTATCTAACCCTAATACCTCTATAACATATCTCGATTATTAAAATATTATTAAATATATTAAAAATATATATGATTTTTATCTAATTTGACCAGTACACAAATAAATAGTTTTTATTCAATTATTTATCATATTTTAACTTATTATTCCTAGAATTTAGTGTCGGTTTGTTATTTAAGCTATTTTATTATATAAATTTGTAATAAATAGCTAGGGTTACCAAATAATTCCTCGAAAATTTCTATAGACTCCTAAAAATATGTGGAATTTAGCTATCACTTAGTTTCGTGTTATCAATTCATCGCCTATATATTTGAAATTATGATTTTACCCCTAAATTACACTTAACTACCCAAATATGATTCTTTTTGTACAAAATTATTTTCAACCTATCCTAATATCATTATACTTCATTATAAATCAGTATAGGTCAATTTCACTATTTAATTTCATAAATCCTATTTATTTAACATTTTTAGCTTAACTTCGAGCTATTTTTAGGCCAAAAAATACAATAAACATTAAAAATATTCAAACGTAGCAATTTCCTATATATCATAAGTATCTTATACAAAAATTTTGAGCTAGAAACTATATCATTTAGTGTATTTATTTTAAATTTTAAATTTTGGATGAATAGTATATTTATTAACTAAGTACATTAAATATTCCTAATTTTGTAAAAATAAATTTATGAAATAAAAGTTCATATAAAATAACTTAGGAAACAGGGTAGAAACTTAGAACCTAAGTTCATCGGAGCTTCGGCTACCATTGGTCGGAGAGGGGTTGTCGACCAGCCTAATTGATGGTGGCTCTGCTAAGTGGTGGTAGGGATCTACATTAAGTCATTAAATGGTCGAGGAACCGTCTTAGCTTGGTTTTTGCTCTGTTTTTGTTCTAATTTTTCTATTTTCCTTTTTTTTTTCCTTTTTATAATTTGGGTTCCTAAGCGTGTATCTATTGTAAGGGAGTATTATTTATAGATATTAAGGTTGGTTGAATTTTTTCTTAATTATTAAGTAATTTATTTTAATATTTTCCTTGAAGATTGCATAGTAAGAGGTGGCTTAATTATAAAAATTTCACTTTTGGCTCGACAAAAATCAACTCACATGTAATGTGTATTTGTACTCATATAATAATGTTTCTAACATATTTTTTGTTTTTAAAAGATGTTCTTTAAATGTTTTTATGAATTTAGCACATATTGTATATAATTGTGTAATTTTAGGTTAATTTACTGGTATATTTATTATATATACCAGGTATACTCATAAAAATACATGTATAATCATATAGTATATTATGCTATATTATTTTCTTTTATTACCTAATTAACTTATCTCTAAATCCTTGTCGCATTCTTAGCTCAATTTTAGGGGTTTCGATCATTTTTACACTATATTAAGTAATCATACTTCTAAGGGAAAAATCGGAATTTTGGGTAATTATTTTCAAAATCCAACTTCACCAAATCACTTCAACTAACTTTTCTATATTAGTCATAAAGTTTGAGTTCAATCAGATAACTTTTCTTAAATTCAGGTATTATTGCTCTAAACTCGACTTTAGGGTCACATATATTATCTTGATTATATTCTTGATATTTTATTATATTTTCAACTTCCATGTGTACGAGGATTACTCAATTAGGGTTATCGTGTTTCTTGTAAGCTTCTAGCCTGCTCGATTTACTTTCTTGAATGCTCTAAACCAATTATCAATCCTAATTGTATAAGGACAAGGCTTTATCATAATACTTAAATGTTCATGTCTTGATTGATAATTTATGGAATATCATAGCTTATAAGGTCGGGGATAGGAAATGGTAGGCAACGACATTCATACAACTCCTTAGTTTATGATTAGCATGCATAAATTACCCTTCTCTCAACATCCGATGTGACACAAAATTTTCTCTTTATACTTCATCCTCAAACTAAACTAGATGCAGCACCATATTCATGAATTGGCCCTTCTCAATATACTACGACTTCTTCATCTCTATAAAACTTGTTAAGTAGGCCTTTGATCTCTTTCTCTCTGTCTTCATCCTTTTCCCCCACTAGCTCTTCCCCATCCACTAATACGCATAACTCTACTTTTGTAACAAAAACGTATTTTTACTAATAGGTAAACTAGGTCACATATGTAGTAATAAATTGATGATAATTAGGTTGAACCCATAGGAAATGTTATATTATTTTTCAGTCATGTTAGTCCTATCTAAATCTAAGAAAATAAAAGATGTTGTTTCTAATTATAAAAACTAATACTACAACTAATCTACTCTAATACATTGATTAAGATATTCAACATCATTAATGGATTCAATTATAAACTAGATAAAATAGAAAACCGATTAATGTTTGTGGACATCTAATTTTTTCTCTTGTAGTTCTAAATTTTGTTTTTTTTTTAAGGATCTTAATTCAAAAATAAAAAATAATAAAATAAAAAAACATTTGAAAAATGATAAAAATATAAAAAAGGAAAAACTATAAAGTTTTATTTTTTATTTTTAAAAAGTAAAATATTTTAAGGTCAATCGTTTAGTTTTAGTTTGGTTCAAATAGTTTTAAAAAGTCATATGATTTAAGTACAATTTAATTGTATCAAATATTAAGGCATAGGTCAACGACCCAATCGATAAGTCTTAGAGTATACGCATTGGATTAGCTTAAGATCATAGGTTCGAATATTGCTAAGGACTTGGGCTTTTTATTTGTCTATCTTTTTAACTTTTACAAAAAGCAAGTTGTGTGTACAGGATTCATATCTAATTGAATTTTTTTAAATTTAATTGGATCAGGTTTGAATCATTTTAAAAGATTTAAATCTAATTTGATTTTTATTAAATTAGATTTGAATTGATATAAATGATTCGAATATAATTTAATTTTTATCAAATCAAATTAAAATCAATATAAAAGACTCAATTTGATACAATAGAATTCATTTTGGACTTTATAAATATAAAGAGTGTGGCATAAAAGAACAACACAGATACACACACTCCCCATAAAGAGAAAATTTTAGTCAGTCTGACTCCACTCCATTTCCCGACTGTTGTTTATGCAGCAACAAACACCTCTCTCGCGCTCTTGACTCCAACCATACGCAGACCCTCGCACGTAGCTATCTGCCCCTGACCGTCCACTCACAGTCCCCGTAAGTACGTCATAATCAATTCTAACACAACTACATAGCGACAACAAGACATCAGCAGTCCGCGCTACTGCACATTGTCTCTCTCACTCATCATCTTCTACAAGTGACAGCCAACTCCCAATGTTTAGAATCCGCACCACACCCGCATGCTACCGTACGACACGTCGCTACACTATCCATCCACGCGCAGCACTGATCAGTGTCACACTCCACGGACACAACAAAGCCACTGCATCCTCATCCGACTACAGTAGGCTACACACAAACGTTAGGCTTCGCCTAACTTCGCGACAGCAATTGCTTCATCCTCTTCACCAAATACGACCCCTCCTTTGTTGCAATCCACGAGTAGTAAAACTAAACTCAGTAGTAGCACGAACGGAGCTCAAGAACCTACGTACACTGTCATGTCGTCTAAACTACTATAATAACACTCCAAGCTTTTGATCAGCAGTACGCCAACTCCAGTACGCTTCTATCTCTTTTCGCATGGTCATGAGCCCATCATCTACTTCACCAATACCAAGCAATACACTCAGCAGAAGCTCAAAACCACGTGTCCACCGTCTTCGCCCACTATCCAGCAGTTCAGACCACAACTTGACCAACACGGACAACCACGGAAGCTGCTGTCTTCTCCATCCACAAACACTCGCGTATGGTCAGCAAGGATCTACTCTTCGATCAAGCAACAACTGAATAAACGCACGTCCCTTCAACCGAAGCGCACAACATCTGGTTGAATCCACTGCCACGCTGTCAGTAGCCCCCGAGCAGATCCATACGCCGTCTTACACCCAATGTTTGGCCGAATCGCACTCCATGCCTGAGCACGATGATCAGTCCCCAATGCCATCTACGATGAATTACTCTCTCTCTACTATCGATCACCTACGAGTCCCCGGCACAAATGGCAACCTAACGCCATAGCTGAAGTCAGGTTTGGTTGCTTAATGAATTCGTTTTTTTTTTAATTATTATTATTATTACTATTACATTATTAGTCATCATTTATTAGTTTGTGTAATACATTAGGTTTTAGGAGATTTTTTTTTAAGAATTCTATATGTACGATATTATTAATTTATTTAGATAGATATTTGTTTAGTAGTAGTAGTATAGATATATCCATATATATATATATATATATATTAGTTTAGGAGTTTTTAGGATTAGGTTTATTTTAGAATTTCTCGCAAAGAAAATTATTCTTATAGAAATAAAAATTAAAAAAAAACTTTTAAAAGAAGATTATAACGCTTTAGAAAGTTTTTTAATCACTCAAGAGTTAGGACCCTTTAGTTTTTATTTAAATAAATTAAATTGATAAAAAAACATAAATTTAATTGGTTTTCAAAACTAAAATAAACCGATACACTAAAGTTATTGGAAAGAACTATAGTCATTTGATCCTAATTAGCAGGTATATAGGTACCTTTAGGATGATAATAAAATATGTAGAAACTTAGGTTCTTTTTTTTTTTAGTTTTTTTTTTTTATTTTTTCTTAAAAAATATTATAATTTGAAGAATAAACCTAATTTCGGAAAATAGATAGCAGTACCCGTTAGGGTTTAATAGGTTAGCTCTCAAATTTGAAACCCTCTAGTTTTTTAATTCAAATTGAAATTAAAGACTGACAGCTAAATCATAATCTATCTACCCAATTGATTACGGTTTCTTTTCTTTTTCCCGACTTTGGTCAAGTGGCGACTCCAAAAATTTTTTCTAAATAAAAAATCGAAATTTCTCAATTTCTTTAATCAAAGATTAATATTAAATGGGTTCAGGTTTAGTATTAATTGAAAAATGGGAAATAAAAATATAAAATAAAATAAAAAACCGAAAAATTAGGCTCAATAGTTTAATAACTCCACTGGAAACCGTTAAGAGGACTAGCCACTATAATTTACCAAAATTAGAATTATTTTTCAAAAAGTTATGTTCTTGAGTCGATTGTTATTTTATTTCATTTTTTTTTTGTACTAACATTTTTCGTTTTAGTTTATTTAGGGGGGAGGGGGGGAGAGGAAGTGAAGGGATGCGGTCAATTTGGGGTTTTTATTTTATTTTCTATATCACAAATGCATGGTAAATACGGTTAGAACCAGATTGTCTTAGGACCTTAGGAAGGGGGTCATTGTGTAGGCTTTGAATTTTGTGGGTTAACCACCTTCTAGGGCCAATCGGGTTACCTCACTTAAGTTCAAATGTAACCACAGAATCGTTGTTTTGAAAAACGCAGTAGTCATAAAACTTGAGGACCTTTACAGCCTACCCTTTGCATACATGAAAACTTTTTTCAAAAAAGTTTATGAGAACCCATAATATGACGACCTAGACGAATAAGTGCAGTTGTCTTTTGTAATATTTCATTGTAAATAGCTTGTAATAATTCCATATAAACTTTAGGGTAGGCTTTAATTGTAATTTTATTTCTTTAGATAGGTATGGTTAGATTGAGTCAAGGGGCTTTCAAATAGATCCACATCCATCCATCTCATTTGCCTAAAAAATTACTCTAGATATGATTCTAACTTTTCAGGTCAAATTAGCAAGAGTTTATTAAGAACAAAATTAGGCTCATCTTATTCTTATAGAAGAGCTCTGTCAATATTACCTTAGTACAAGCTTTAGTATAGTTATGAGGGCTTGAATTTGTCGTTTTTTGTTTAAGCCCACATCAGTTGAGCCCAACCTCATAGAGTAAATAATAAAAAACAAAACAAAATGAATCAAGTCTATAAAATAATTTTAGATAGTTACCATTTTGCATAGTATTCTACTAACTAGAAATATTCATTCTTTTGGATAGATTGACACTTTGTAAATATCCTTTCTTATTTAAAATAAATATTATTCCTCTTTTGTAAGTAGATCCTTAGTAGTGTTGCTTTGTATAAATTCTATAGGCTTGTACATAGAATTCTAGGAAAGTAATCCTCTATCTACAATCCATCACTCGGTCTCTATAACATGAAAGCCCTAACTTTTCCTCTCTCTCTTTCAAAAAGAAAAAAAGAAGAAGAAGAAGAAGAAGTGGCTAACAGTTACAAATCCTTATGAGACTCAAGACAAACATAATCACTTAGCTCATTAAAGCAACTAACCTAAACACATCCACTTAGCCTAGGAAAGCAACCAACCAAATACGAACTCTTAGCCCATCAAGATAGTTCAACCAGCTTAAAGCCCTTGAGCTATCAAGTCTAACCATGAGCCAAGTGAAAATACGAGACCATGAAATCTATATCCCATATACTAACCTTTAAACACTTTAAGAGATGAGAGACATCATGGTGAGGATATATTGGACTCATCCCTTAAAGGAGGTTTATTTTGAACTTGATAAGTAGACCAAGATAAAGTTAGGCATTCATTTTCAAATCTTAAACACATTTATCATTTGTTAACCCCATGAACTAATTTAGAGTCCTTTCAAATGTAAGCCCTGTCAAGAACTACCCTACAGTGAGGCAATTCGACGGTTAGGGTCATTGAGTAGGAAAGAAGGATAAAACTAATTTATGCTTACCTCAGTAACAACAATTCAAGGATAACTTTTTTTTTCGATAAGTTATTCTCTTTTGAGAAGAGCCAATATTTATCTAAATACCTTAAAGACCACACATACCTTATCCAAGCCCATACACTCTAAACCTATAGATTTAGGGCCTTGATTTATCTGGAGACAAAAACTTGACAAAAGAGAGTTATTTTTGAGGAGAGAAAAGAAAGAGATGAAATGAAAAAAGGAAAAATAGAAGGAGAAAGAAAGAAAGAAAAAAGAAAAAACCCTAAAGAAAGAAAAATGAAGAAATGCTCAAACATCGGGCTTGAGAAAAGCCCCAACCAAAGAAGGCCTAAGTTGCTCTAAAAACACAACGTCCTAAATCACATTCCCAACCACTAGCACAAAACCCCATATCCATTTCAGAATCACATTTTAAATCACAAACATAAAACCTTTCTATCTACTTGAATCTCAAAACACAAGACCCCCTCACCTACAATATGTCCCTATTCAAAGCTCTTCTGATCTTAAAGAATAATTTATCTAAAATAAAAATTATTTTTGAAATTAGGGTAAGAACACATTTAGTTTTTCCAAGGGTTCTTGACTTGTACACCTGAGTTAGATGAAAGTACTTTTTTCCAAAATAGGCCCTCTCATTAATACCTTTGAAACCATTCGACTAAAACCTCGATTCACAATACTAAACCCAAAAAGACCTAACATATTTATCAAGGTATATCGCTTGCAAATTGGATTGTAATGTTTAGAACAGTAGTCAAGAGTGAAATCTAGACCGAGAGTGCGTAAGGAAGTCCCCTTCGACTAGACCAATCATGAGTTACCTTTTCCTTAAGAAATGAACGTTCAAAATCCTAAGGCTTATCCAACAAGCTCATTATTAAGGCCAGAAACTAGGATAGATATGAAATACCTCACATTGTTACCAAGGAAAGGGAGTTATAACATTTGTTTTTGAAATAAGAATTTATATCTGTTAGCAGACTTCCAAGAAAAAGAGAAAAAAATGAGAAACAAAAGAAAGAAAGGAAAAGAGGGAGATAAAGTAAAGGCTTGTTACAAATTTTTTCCATCCATGTCGGCCCCTAGTGCCCAAATCTTCAATTCATGTGATAAATGACTTTCATCAAATTTCTCCTTTGTAAATTTCCTGAATTAAGAGTTTTTAGATTCAGCTATGTTCCTCGGTTTTACTTTCAATTGTCATATAGAGTCTGTAGGGTGCTTACCGTTTGTTTATTTTTTTAGGGATTTAGCCAACTCATGGAGCACTATCCCAATTCATATTTAGGGATCTAGCCAACTCATAGAACGTTGTCCTAATCCAAAGTTTCTTAGGCTTCTAGCCGGCTCTTAGAGCGTAGGCCTAATTCATGGTCTCTTAGGAATCTAGCTAGCTCGTAGAGCGCAGTCCCAATTCAAAGTTTCTTAGGCTTCTAACCGGCTCATAGAACATTGCCCAAATCACATTCCTTTTAGGGATATAGTTAGCTCATGGAGCGCTATTCCAATTCAAGCTTTCTCGATTCATTTTTAAAGCCATAGCTAGCTTAAGGAGTACTTTGCCCACCTTCGTTAATCAACTTATTGAGGCACAACCAAGTTTTCTCAATTCATTTTAGGGCCTTAGCCAGCTCAAGGAGCGCTTCGCCTGCTTTGATTAGTCAACTTATAGGGGTACGACAAAGTTTTCTCATTCTTTAAGGTTTTAGCCAGCTCTAAGGGTATTTACCCATTTCATTCAGTTTAAAGCCATAGCCAGCTTAAGGAGCCCTTCACTCGCCTTGTTAGTCAGCTCATTGGGGCACAACCAAGTTCTCTTATTCTTTTGGGGTTTTAACCAACTCTAGGAGTGCTTACCCATTTCATCTAGTTTAAAGAGCTCAAGGAGGGCTTCGCCTGCCATGGTTAGTCAGCTCATTGGGGCACAACCAAGCTTTCTCATTTTTTATAGTTTTAGCTAACTTAAGGAGCGCTTCACCTGCCTTGGTTAGTCAACTCATTGGGGCACGACCAAATTTTCTCATTTTTTTAGGGTTTTAACCAACTCTAGGATCACTTACCCATCTCATCTAGTTTAAGACTTTAGCCAGCTTAAGGAGCACTTCTCCTGCCTTGGTTAGTCATCTCATTAGGGCATGACCAAGTTTTCTTATTTTTTTAGGGTTTTAGCCAACTTTAGAAGCTCTTATTCATCTCATCCAGTTTAAGGCTTTAGCCAGCTCAAGAAACGCTTTGCTCGCCTTAGTTAGTCAACTTATTGAGGCATGACCAAGTTTTCTTAATCTTTTAGAGCCATAGCTAGCTTAAGGAGTGCTTTGCCCACTTTCATTAGTCAGCTCATTGGGGTACGACCAAGTTTTCTCAATTCATTTTGGGGTTTTAGCCAACTCTAGAAACATTTTGCCTACCTTAGTTAGTCAACTCATTGGGGCATGACTAAGTTTTCTCAATTCATTTTTAGGGCTATAGCCAGCTCAAGGAGTGCTTTACCTACCTTAGTTAGTCAGCTCATTAGGGCATGACTAAGTTTTCTCAATCTTTTAGGGTCTTAGTTAGCTCAAGGAGTGCTTTGCTCGCCTTAGTTAGTCAGCTTATTGGGGCATGACTAAGTTTTCTCAATATTTTAAGGCTATAGCTAACTCAAGGAGCGCTTTGCCTACTTTGGTTAGTCAGCTCATTAGGGCACGACCAAGTTTCCTCATTATCTTTTAGGACCTTAGTTAGCTTAAGGAGTGCTTCATCCGCTTTAGTTAATCAGCTCACTAGGACATGACCAAGTTTTCTCGTTTTTTTAGGGTCTTAAACAGTTCTAAGAGCGCTTACCCATCTCATTCAATTTAGGTCCTTAACCAGCTCAAGAAGCGCTTCGCTCACCTTAGTTAGTCAACTCATTGAGGAACAACCAAGTTTTCTCATTTTTTTAAGGTTTTAGCTAACTCTAGAAATGCTTACCCATCTCAATTCATTTTTAGGGCCTTAACCAGCTTAAGGAGCGCTTTGCTCACCTTAGTTAATCAGATCATTAGGGTATAGCCAAGTTTTCTTAATTCAGTTTAAGGCCTTAGCCAACTCAAGGAATACTTCACCCGCCTTAGTTAGTAAGCTTATTAGAGTACGACCAAGTTTTCTTAATTCAGTTTAGGGTCTTAACTAGCTCAAGGAGCGCTTTGCCCGCCTTAGTTAGTAAACTCATTAGGGCACAAGCAAGTTTTCTCAATTCAGTTTAGGGCATTTGCCAGCTCAAGGAGTGCTTCGTTCGCCTTAGTTAGTCAGCTCATTAGAGCATGATTAAGTTTTCCCATTTTTTTAGGATCTTAGCCAACTCTAGGAGCATTTAGCCATCCTATTCAATTTAGGGCCTTAGTTAGCTTAAGGAGTTCTTCGCCTGCCTTGGTTAGTTAGTTCATTGTAGCATGACTAAGTTTTCTCATTTTTTAGGGTCTTAACCAGCTCTAGGAGAGCTTACTTATCTCATTCAGTTTAGGGCCTTAGCTAGCTCAAAGAGTACTTCACTTGCCTTGGTTAGATAGCTCATTAGGATATAACTAAGTTTTCTCTCTTTTTTTTTTTTTTTAGGGTCTTAGCTAGCTTTAAGAGTGCTTACTCATCTCATTTAATTTAGGACCTTAGCTAACTCAAGGAGCGCTTCGCCCACCTTGGTTAGTCAGCTCATTGGAGCACGACCAATTTTTCTCATTCAATTTAGGGTCTTAGCTAGCTCAAGTAGTGCTTTGCCCACTTTAGTTAGTCAGCCCATGAGGGGCACAACCAAGTTCTCAATCATTTTTAGGGTCTTAGCTAGCTTTAAGAGTGCTTTGCCCACCTTAATTAGTCAACTCATTGAGATACGACCGAGTTTTCTTAATTCAATTTTAAGTCTTAGTTAACTCAAAGAGCACTTTGACCATCTTAATTAGTCAGCCTATAGGGGAGCACAACCAAGTTCTCAATATTGTCTTTAGGGTTTTTTCTAGCCCATAGGGGCACTAACCTCACTATTCTTCATTTCAAGCTTATCATCATCAAATCCTTAACTAGCTCGTCATTACGTTTCTTAGGATAGAGTCAGTTCCAAGGCAAAAATAGTATCCCTCTTGTCTTTGTAGCAAAGTTTTTTTCAAACTTTACCACAAGGAGGAACAACTATAGATACTCAATTTTTGCCCTCGTAGTTCTAATTTTTGTTTTTTTCTAAAGGGTCTTAATTCAAAAATAAAAAAAAACAATAAAATAAAATAGAAATTTTGAAAAATGATAAAAATACAAAAAAGGAAAAATTATGAAGATTTTTTTTTTTTATTTTTAGAAAGTAAAATATTTAAGGGTCAATCGTTTAGTTTTAATTTAGTCCAAGTAGTTTTAAAGAGTCACGTGGTTTAAGTACAATTTAATTATACTAAATATCAAGACATAAGCCAATTGCTTAACGGATAAGTATTAGAGTATGGGCATTGTATTAGCTTGAGGTCATAAGTTTAAATCTTGTTAAGCACTTATGCTTTTAATTTGTCTATCTTTTTTTATTTTACAAAAAGTAAGTTGTGCGTACAGGATCCACAACTAATCACATTTTTTTTAATCTAATTGGATTGGATTTGAATAATTATAAAAGATTTAAATCTAGTTTGATTTTTATTAAATTAAATTTAAATTGATATAAATGATTCGGATCTAATTTAATTTTTATCAAATCAGATTGAAATCAATATAAAAGATTCGATTCAATATGATTCATTTCAAACTTTATAAATACAAAGCGCGTAGCATAAAAGAAACAACATGTATATATACACTCACCAAAAAGAAAAAATTTTAGTCAATTTGATTCCACTCCAATTCCCCACTGCTACTCACGTAGCAACAAACACCTTTATCGCGCTCCAAACTCCAACCGCATGCAAACCTTTGCACATAGCTATCTGACCCTGACCGTCCACTCGTAGTCCCCACAGCACGCCGCAATCAATTCCATCACAACTATACAGCAACAACAAGACAGCAGCAATCTGCGTCGCTGTACATTCTCTCTCTCACTCATCGTCTTCTACAAGCGATAGCCAACTCCTAACGTTCAGAATCCGCACCACACTCACAAACTACTGCATGACACATCGCTCCACTGTCCAACCACGCGTAGCACTGATCAGCACTAACCGAGCAGTAATCGACATCACACTCTAAGGACACAACAAAGCTACTGCATCCTCATCCGACTACAACAGGCTACACACGAATGTCAGGCCTTGCCTAACTTCGCCATTGCAATTGTTTCATCCTCTTCACCAAACACGACCCCCACCCCTACACCCTCACGCCCC